>JAQSVV010000266.1:0-417800 GCA_036375495.1 Agrotis segetum | reverse complement strand
AGATGATATACCGGACAAGGATTTTTAGAAAAGTATCGATATCTTTTTAACTATAAGTGCGATTTTGAAGCTGTTTTCAGCTCAATAGACCTAAAAAGGCGGACGCCTATCATTTGACACTAATCGCAACCCCTATTTTTCAACCCTTACCCGTATTCTGCATTTTAGCCATTTTTTTTTCAAAATTTCAGCACATTTAATTAAATAACTTCGCCAGTTTTTAATCTAAATTCACCGTTTCAAATTTAAAATAGTCTCAGCCACCGCCCTCAATTATTCCAGTGACCAGAACCGCTTTCCGTGGCCCTGGTTCCGGAGTGGGGGTGAAAAACACTAATTTTCACTTAAAAAACTGGTTTTTAGGCCTTAACTCAAAATTTTTGCTCTTGTTATAAAAAATTTTATTGCATATTCGGCTAGCCCGCGCCGAGCCCGATCTAGCGATACCTCGCACGACCGGATAGCTCGCAAAAAATTTCCCTTCATTTTTTCAAAATTTCGACAGAGTCCAGAAATTGATATACCGGACAAGGATTTTTAGAAAAGTATCGATATCTTTTTAACTATAAGTGCGATTTTGAAGCTGTTTTCAGCTCAATAGACCTAAAAAGGCGGACGCCTATCATTTGACACTAATCGCAACCCCTATTTTCAACCCTTACCCGTATTCTGCATTTTAGCCATTTTTTTCAAAATTTCAGCACATTTAATTAAATAACTTCGCCAGTTTTTAATTTAAATTCACCGTTTCAAATTTAAAATAGTCTCAGCCACCGCCCTCAATTATTCCAGTGACCAGAACCGCTTTCCGTGGCCCTGGTTCCGGAGTGGGGGTGAAAAACACTAATTTTCACTTAAAAAACTGGTTTTTAGGCCTTAACTCAAAATTTTGCTCTTGTTATAAAAAATTTTATTGCATATTCGGCTAGCCCGCGCCGAGCCCGATCTAGCGATACCTCGCACGACCGGATAGCTCGCAAAAAATTTCCCTTCATTTTTTCAAAATTTCGACAGAGTCCAGAAATTGATATACCGGACAAGGATTTTTAGAAAAGTATCGATATCTTTTAACTATAAGTGCGATTTTGAAGCTGTTTTCAGCTCAATAGACCTAAAAAGGCGGACGCCTATCATTTGACACTAATCGCAACCCCTATTTTTCAACCCTTACCCGTATTCTGCATTTTAGCCATTTTTTTCAAAATTTCAGCACATTTAATTAAATAACTTCGCCAGTTTTTAATCTAAATTCACCGTTTCAAATTTAAAATAGTCTCAGCCACCGCCCTCAATTATTCCAGTGACCAGAACCGCTTTCCGTGGCCCTGGTTCCGGAGTGGGGGTGAAAAACACTAATTTTCACTTAAAAAACTGGTTTTTAGGCCTTAACTCAAAATTTTTGCTCTTGTTATAAAAAATTTTATTGCATATTCGGCTAGCCCGCGCCGAGCCCGATCTAGCGATACCTCGCACGACCGGATAGCTCGCAAAAAATTTCCCTTCATTTTTTCAAAATTTCGACAGAGTCCAGAAATTGATATACCGGACAAGGATTTTTAGAAAAGTATCGATATCTTTGTAACTATAAGTGCGATTTTGAAGCTGTTTTCAGCTCAATAGACCTAAAAAGGCGGACGCCTATCATTTGACACTAATCGCAACCCCTATTTTTCAACCCTTACCCGTATTCTGCATTTTAGCCATTTTTTTCAAAATTTCAGCACATTTAATTAAATAACTTCGCCAGTTTTTAATTAAATTCACCGTTTCAAATTTAAAATAGTCTCAGCCACCGCCCTCAATTATTCCAGTGACCAGAACCGCTTTCCGTGGCCGTAGTTCCGGAGTGGGGGTGAAAAACACTAATTTTCACTTAAAAAACTGGTTTTTTGGCCTTAACTCAAAATTTTTGCTCTTGTTATAAAAAATTTTATTTCATATTCGGCTAGCCCGCGCCGAGCCCGATCTAGCGATACCTCGCACGACCGGCTAGCTCGCAAAAAATTTCCCTTCATTTTTTCAAAATTTCGACAGAGTCCAGAAATTGATATACCGGACAAGGATTTTTAGAAAAGTATCGATATCTTTTTAACTATAAGTGCGATTTTGAAGCTGTTTTCAGCTCAATAGACCTAAAAAGGCGGACGCCTATCATTTGACACTAATCGCAACCCCTATTTTTCAACCCTTACCCGTATTCTGCATTTTAGCCATTTTTTTCAAAATTTCAGCACATTTAATTAAATAACTTCGCCAGTTTTTAATTAAATTCACCGTTTCAAATTTAAAATAGTCTCAGCCACCGCCCTCAATTATTCCAGTGACCAGAACCGCTTTCCGTGGCCCTGGTTCCGGAGTGGGGGTGAAAAACACTAATTTTCACTTAAAAAACTGGTTTTTAGGCCTTAACTCAAAATTTTTGCTCTTGTTATAAAAAATTTTATTGCATATTCGGCTAGCCCGCGCCGAGCCCGATCTAGCGATACCTCGCACGACCGGATAGCTCGCAAAAAAAATCCCCGCCCACCCGCCCATAGTGCTCTATAGGGTAGGAAAACTTTGCATTTTCGGCAAAAATTTTTTTTGATAAATAGCTTTAATTGATCAGTCTGACAGCCTGAAACAGGTAAACGGTAATTAGGGTTGATTTCTTGACGAAAAATTGACATTTTAAACATTTTTATTTTTATTGACCTTTTGTACGGACTTTGTTTCCCTTTAATACAGGGATACATTTTAGCTAGTAGATGACATTGATTGACCCCGTACAATCTTTATTTTAGTGATTTATATATAACAATTTTATTCACTATAATAATATCGTACGCACTGAATTCCCCCTATACAGGTATCCAGTGCAGTCGATTATTTATTATATTGCCCCCTGACATTTTAGTTACTGTGAAGCTTCCTCAGTGTCTCCGTTATGATCGGAATTAGAACTCCAGTGGTAAAGGCGAAGCCTGTGGAGGTGAGTTTGGAGGTGGAGGGACCAAGCCCAGTACGGACGGGTCTCTCAGTTCGGAGAAGTATCGGTGAGTGGGAGGCGGAGAGACAAATAGCGGGACCGTCCCGAAAACTTTTAACACCCCCTGAAAAGGTACCCACCTCTACTCAACCTAAAAAGAATCCCGCTCTCTCGCCCTCCAAGCTCAAATCCACCGCCAAAGCCACAGCGTCGCAGCAAGGTTCCCAAAGACAGTCGGAGAGTCCTCGTGAGAGCTCGCTCTTTGAGGTGCCACCCGTGAGATACGCCACTAGAACCATAGAGGCAAGGGCGTGCCTCTCGAAGGCCAAGACTCTTCTTAGTCTTTCCAAGAACCTTAAAAAAGAAATCAAGGAAGGTATGGTGAGTGCGGCAGAGAGGTTGTTTGCGTTGGTCAAGGAGAGCGAAAACGAGCGAAAAAGAGGCTCCGGAGCAATAGAACCCGGGAAAGCTTCCAGTGACCTGACGCCGACTCCGACCCCGGATGCCTCGACGGAGCTCATGAAGCAGCTCATGGAGGACCTCCGGACCCACAACAAGGCCCTGGAGGAGTGCCAGCAGCACACACGGGCTCTGTCGGAGCAGCTAAACCAGGCCCCTCGCTTCGTCGCCGGCCAAGGACCTTCGTTCGCAGAAATGGCCGCCGCCCCGAAGCAGCAATTCCAAGCACCTCTTCACTCGGCGGTGATCTCGTCGATTGACGAAAAAGACACCGGTGAAGAGGTGATTGAGAAGCTGAGGACTGTGGTAGATGCCAGAAACGAGGGTACTCGCGTTGAGAGGCTGCGAAAGGCGAGGGACCGGAAGGTGGTAGTCGGCTTCAGGACAAAGGAAGAATTGACCCGGGTTACCCAGAAAATTATAAAGGCCGGGAACCTCACAGTGGAGGAGGTAAAAAACAAGGACCCTCTCGTAATTATGCGCGATGTGCTCTCCTGCCACACTGATGTGGAGGTCATCGATGCACTTAAGCGTCAGAACAGCCACCTGATCGGGGACCTGCCGGCGGATGACTCGCGACTGGGGGTGAAGTACCGCCGCAAGGCGAGGAACTCCCACCTGTGCCATATCGTCTTGCAGGTGTCCCCGATTGTGTGGCAGAGGCTGACGTCTGCGGGTCGAGTGCACATTGACTTGCAGCGGGTGCGCGTGTTGGACCAGTCACCTCTGATTCAATGCACCCGCTGCTTGCGCTATGGTCACAGTCGCAAGATGTGCACTCAGCCTGCCGATCTCTGCGCTCATTGCGGTGACCCCCACATGAGTGTGGACTGCCCTTCCCGGCTGGCAGCAAAGCCGCCAAAGTGCTGTAACTGCGCCGCCTCAAAGTCGGATAGAACCGAGCACAACGCCTTCGACAGCGAGTGTCCAACCCGCGTAAAGTGGGATGCATTGGCCCGGCTGTCGGTGGCGTATTGCTAAGGTCCAACCAATGGCAACTGGAATCAGGGACTCTTCTAGGAACTCCCGAACACGCGTAGGTGTCCGTACAAGTTACCAGGTAATCCAAGCGAATCTGCAGAGGAAGAACCTAGCAACCCAAGAGCTCATGCTTGTCGCTAGTGAGCGGAAAGTTGCGTTCGCATTGCTCCAGGAGCCGTATGTGGGTGGGGTGGGAAGGATGCGAGACTACCAAGGCGCTAGAGTGTACCAGTGCGCTGACCAAGGAGGTGGGACTGTGAAGGCCGCTATAGTAGTCTTTGATCACGACCTCGATGTGACACAGTGCCCGAAACTCACCACCAACAACATCACGGTGGTGAGGATCCGTACCAGCGCCTGGGAAATCACAGTAGTCTCGTTCTACTTTGAACCGGACCAACCCATACGACCATACCTGGAGCAACTCATGCGGATTCGCGAGGAATTGGGCCCCACAAAGGTGCTAATGGGCGGGGACGCCAACGCCAAGAGCGCCTGGTGGGGCAGCCTGGTAACAGACGCCAAAGGCGAAGAAATGTCGGGATCCCTGGAAGAAATGGGCTTGCAGGTACTCAACGTCGGCAACACTCCGACTTTCGACACCGTCAGAGGTAACACCCTGTACAGCAGCTTCGTTGATGTAACCGCATGCTCGGCGGAGCTGCTGGACTTGGTGGAGGACTGGCGGGTCGACGAAGGCATCACGAGCTCGGACCACAACGGTATAGTCTTCAAAATTAATTTGGAAAAAAGTAGAGGTTTTAATATAAACAGGACCACAAGACTGTATAACACCAAAAAGGCAAATTGGAGCCAGTTTCGTGAGAAACTGGCTCAATTAAAAGCCGAAAACAATCTTAATCCAGACGAAATTAAAAACATCCAAAATAATATACAGTTAGAAAATAGCACAAACAAATACACAAACGTTTTGATACAGTCTTGTGAAGCAACCATTCCAAAAATAAAGAAAAACAATAAACTTACCGTGCCGTGGTGGTCCAACGAGCTCGCCGCCTTGAAGTCGGAGGTGAACACCCGTAGACGCCGCATCCGATGCGCTGCACCGGTCCGGAGGCAGAAAGTAGTCGATGAGTACCTGCAAGTGAAAGAAAAATATGAGACCCTGGCAAAAAAGGCGCAGACTGAGAGCTGGAAGAGCTTCTGCGAGAGACAGGACAGAGAGGGATTATGGGAGGGAATCTACAGGGTCATAGGACGGACCGCCAAGAGGCAGGAGGACTTGCCGCTGATGAAGGATGGAGTGCCGCTAAGTGCACAGGAGTCGGCAAAGCTGTTGGCCGAAACCTTCTACCCGGCAGACCTAGAAGAGGGCGAAACCGAAGACCACCGTCGGACACGAGAAGCTGCCTGTCGTGTAAACGACTGGGAGCATGGTGAGCAACATGACCCGCCATTTACACTTCAGGAGCTCAAAACCGCGGTGGACAGCTTCAACCCCAAGAAGGCACCCGGGGCAGATGGTCTCACAGCCGACATCTGTGCACGAGCCATATTCCAGGACCCGGAGACTTTCCTTGCGCTGGCAAACAAGTGCCTGGAACTCGGGCACTTCCCTGGGGCCTGGAAGATGGCTACGGTGGTAGTCCTCCGAAAGCCCGGCAAGGAAAACTACACCACCCCTAAATCATACAGGCCAATCGGCCTCCTACCGGTCTTAGGCAAGGTTTTTGAAAAGCTAGTGGTAGCTCGACTAAAGTGGCACCTGATACCGCGGTTGAGTACTCGCCAGTTTGGCTTCATGCCCCAGAAGAGCACCGAGGACTCCCTCTATAGCATGGTACAACATATCAAGAAAAAGCTGAGTCAAAAGAAGCTGATCACTGTTGTATCGCTTGACATAGAGGGAGCCTTCGACAGCGCATGGTGGCCGGCCATAAGGACCAGACTGGCTGAGGAAAAGTGCCCGGTCAACCTACGCAGGGTGCTGGACAGCTACCTGACCGGTAGGAGTGTCAGCGTAAGATACGCTGGCGCGGAATGTACGCGCGGTACCAGCAAGGGGTGTGTGCAAGGATCGATTGGCGGTCCGATCCTGTGGAACCTGATCATAGACTCCCTATTGAAGGGGCTGGAGGAGCGAGGCGTCCACTGCCAGGCTTTCGCCGATGATGTGGTGATGATCTTCGACGGTGAGACAGCATTGGAAGTTCAGAGACAGGCCAATGCCGCCCTCGAGTATGTTCGGAGGTGGGGCATCGGAAATAAGCTGAAGTTTGCACCACAAAAAACTTGTGCAATGGTAATAACCAAGAAGCTAAAGTACGATGTCCCGCTTCTGAGCATGGGCGGGGTAGACATTGGCATGTCTAAAGAGCTGAAAATTCTGGGACTCACCGTCGACCACCAGCTCACTTTCAACACCCACGTCGCCGATGTTTGCAGAAAAGCTGCAAACATCTACAAACAGCTGGCACGAGCGGCAAAAGTGAGCTGGGGCCTTCATGCGGAGATCATACGCACCATATACACGGCAGCAGTGGAGCCTATAATATTGTACGCGGCGGCGGCCTGGGCGCCGGCGGCCAAAAAGATCGGAGTGCAGAAGAGCCTGAACACGGTCCAACGAGGATTCGCCCAGAAGCTCTGCAAGTCCTACCGCACCGTGTCGCTGAACGCGTCCTTGGTGCTGGCTGGGATACTCCCACTCGACCTCCGCATAAAAGAAGCAGCCGATCTGTACGAGGCAAAGAGGGGGGTGCCCCATCCGGCACTTGCGGATAGGGAGGTAGAGCGGGTGGTGGGATTTGCGGAGACTCCGCATCCGGCGAAACATGCGGCCATGGGGTTCGTGTGCCTGGATGACCGGGCGCTTGTGGAGTCCCACAACCGCCAAGCAGTCAGAATTTTCACCGACGGCAGCAAAGTCGAGGGCAAGGTCGGAGCAGCGCTGTCACTCTGGGACAGTGCTGCCGAGATCAAGTCAGTAAAACTTTGCTTGCCGTCATACTGCACGGTCTACCAGGCGGAACTCCTGGCCGTATGCGTAGCCACGCGGGAGATCCTCAGGCGCGGGGAGGGAACCTTCGGTATTTACAGTGACTCGAAGGCCGCCTTGGAGACGGTCACAAACCACGGTTCCCTCCACGCGCTGGCCGTGGAGGCGAGGGCGAATGTTGGCGCGGCTCTGGCCCAGAGCAAAGATGTCTCCTTGTTCTGGGTCAAAGCACACGCCGGTTTTGAGGGCAATGAGCGCGCCGACCACCTAGCCAAGGAGGCTGCACTCCGATCAAAAAGGAAGCCGGACTATGACCGCTGCCCGATTTCATTCGTCAAGCGTCAGATCCGCTTGGGGTCGCTTGACGAATGGAACCGGAGGTACCAGCATGGTGAGACTGCAGCGGTCACCAAATTGTTCTTCCCGGACGCAACCGAGTCGTACAGAATAGTGAGGAAAATTGAACTGGCCAATATAACCACCCAGATCTTCACGGGGCACGGTGGGTTCTCCGAATACCTGCATCGTTTCAAGTGTAAGGAGAGCCCATCGTGCATCTGTGAACCGGATGCGGTGGAGTCGGTCGTCCACCTCCTGACAGAATGCCCCGTTTTTGGCAAAGAAAGGCGAGAGATGGAGCTTAAAATAGACACTGGGATAACAAAAAATAACATTCAAAAAATTATGAAAATTAATAAAATTAGAGACAGATTTTTAGAATACTGCGCAAAAATTGTTAGTAAAGTTATTAAAAGAAATAAAATTCAAAGATAAGTCTGTGCTTCATCCCATATGATTTTTCTTCAAGAATAGATATGGACATGAAGTACAGCAGGGTAGGGAAACATTAGGCATAACTAGTTTATCTTTAAAATCAGTGTTACTTAAATTAGATTTTTACCAAAGCAAAAAATACATAGCAAGAACGACATAGTTAATGGTACAATAAAGTCTCTGACCATGTCAGGGGTCGCAAGCAGAGCAGGAGTGGGTTTTAGTGGGTTCGAGTCCCACACTACCTCGACTGTCTCATGGTCTCCGCGAGACGGTGAGACAGCCGAGGTGTCCGTGGGGATTTCCCACTCCTGCCAAAAAAAAAAAAAAAAAAAAAAAAAAAAAGACTTTGACTTTTGACTTTGACTTTGACTTTGACTTTGACTTTGACTTTGACTTTGACTTTGACTTTGACTTTGACTTTGACTTTTGACTTTGACTTTGACTTTGACTTTGACTTTGACTTTGACTTTGACTTTGACTTTGACTTTGACTTTGACTTTGACTTTGACTTTGACTTTTTTGACTTTGACTTTGACTTTGACTTTGACTTTGACTTTGACTTTGACTTTGACTTTGACTTTGACTTTGACTTTGACTTTGACTTTGACTTTGACTTTGACTTTGACTTTGACTTTGACTTTGACTTTGACTTTGACTTTGACTTTGACTTTGACTTTGACTTTGACTTTGACTTTGACTTTGACTTTGACTTTGACTTTGACTTTGACTTTGACTTTGACTTTTTGACTTTGACTTTGACTTTGACTTTGACTTTGACTTTGACTTTGACTTTGACTTTGACTTTGACTTTGACTTTGACTTTGACTTTGACTTTGACTTTGACTTTGACTTTGACTTTGACTTTGACTTTGACTTTGACTTTGACTTTGACTTTGACTTTGACTTTGACTTTTTGACTTTGACTTTGACTTTGACTTTGACTTTGACTTTGACTTTGACTTTGACTTTGACTTTGACTTTGACTTTGACTTTGACTTTGACTTTGACTTTGACTTTGACTTTGACTTTGACTTTGACTTTGACTTTGACTTTGACTTTGACTTTGACTTTGACTTTGACTTTGACTTTGACTTTGACTTTGACTTTGACTTTGACTTTGACTTTGACTTTGACTTTGACTTTGACTTTGACTTTGACTTTGACTTTGACTTTGACTTTGACTTTGACTTTGACTTTGACTTTGACTTTGACTTTGACTTTGACTTTGACTTTGACTTTGACTTTGACTTTGACTTTGACTTTGACTTTGACTTTGACTTTGACTTTGACTTTGACTTTGACTTTGACTTTGACTTTGACTTTGACTTTGACTTTTTGACTTTGACTTTGACTTTGACTTTGACTTTGACTTTGACTTTGACTTTGACTTTGACTTTGACTTTGACTTTGACTTTGACTTTGACTTTGACTTTGACTTTGACTTTGACTTTGACTTTGACTTTGACTTTGACTTTGACTTTGACTTTGACTTTGACTTTGACTTTGACTTTGACTTTGACTTTGACTTTGACTTTGACTTTGACTTTGACTTTGACTTTGACTTTGACTTTGACTTTGACTTTGACTTTGACTTTGACTTTGACTTTGACTTTGACTTTGACTTTGACTTTGACTTTGACTTTGACTTTGACTTTGACTTTGACTTTGACTTTGACTTTGACTTTGACTTTGACTTTGACTTTGACTTTGACTTTGACTTTGACTTTGACTTTGACTTTGACTTTGACTTTGACTTTGACTTTGACTTTGACTTTGACTTTGACTTTGACTTTGACTTTGACTTTGACTTTGACTTTGACTTTGACTTTGACTTTGACTTTGACTTTGACTTTGACTTTGACTTTGACTTTGACTTTGACTTTGACTTTGACTTTGACTTTGACTTTGACTTTGACTTTGACTTTGACTTTGACTTTGACTTTGACTTTGACTTTGACTTTGACTTTGACTTTGACTTTGACTTTGACTTTGACTTTGACTTTGACTTTGACTTTTTGACTTTGACTTTGACTTTGACTTTGACTTTTTGACTTTGACTTTGACTTTGACTTTGACTTTGACTTTGACTTTGACTTTGACTTTGACTTTGACTTTGACTTTGACTTTGACTTTGACTTTGACTTTCACTTTCACTTTCACTTTCACTTTGACTTTGACTTTGACTTTGACTTTCACTTTCACTTTGACTTTCACTTTGACTTTCACTTTGACTTTGACTTTGACTTTCACTTTGACTTTGACTTTGACTTTGACTTTGACTTTGACTTTGACTTTGACTTTGACTTTGACTTTGACTTTGACTTTGACTTTGACTTTGACTTTGACTTTGACTTTGACTTTGACTTTGACTTTGACTTTGACTTTGACTTTGACTTTGACTTTGACTTTGACTTTGACTTTGACTTTGACTTTGACTTTGACTTTGACTTTGACTTTGACTTTGACTTTGACTTTGACTTTGACTTTGACTTTGACTTTGACTTTGACTTTGACTTTGACTTCGACTTCGACTTCGACTTTGACTTTGACTTTGACTTTGACTTTGACTTCGACTTTGACTTTGACTTTGACTTTGACTTTGACTTTGACTTCGACTTCGACTTTGACTTCGACTTTGACGACTTCGACTTTGACTTTGACTTTGACTTTGACTTCGACTTTGACTTTGACTTCGACTTCGACTTCGACTTCGACTTCGACTTCGACTTCGACTTCGACTTCGACTTCGACTTCGACTTCGACTTCGACTTCGACTTCGACTTCGACTTCGACTTTGACTTCGACTTCGACTTCGACTTCGACTTCGACTTCGACTTCGACTTTGACTTCGACTTCGACTTCGACTTCGACTTCGACTTCGACTTCGACTTCGACTTCGACTTCGACTTCGACTTCGACTCCGACTTCGACTTCGACTTCTTCGACTTTTACTTCACACTTCCACAATCACCATAAGCTACTATGTCTTCATGTACCTCATTAGAATACGGCTGAGATATCTTAATTTATTTACACCTATATCACAGATTAATTCATCAAAAAAACACATCTCATTGTCATAGTTCATTGAAACTAAAGCTACCAAGTATTCTGAGAAAGTTAAATCGCGAAATTAACGCTGAGTTTGCGCAACGCTCGTGCTCACCCAAAAAATTCAAATCGACGTCAGATTTAATAAAAAAATACTTTGAAGATATAGGCTTTGTTTATGGCCTTTCTCAGCTCCCTTTGCCTGTCCTAAAGAGGGACGAAAAGAAACAAAAAAAAAAGTTTTGGCCTTTCTTTACAATGAGAAGTTTTATTTTTGGAGGAGTATTAAAAAAAAGTAGTTTCCAAGAACTCTATTGATGGCGTTGAACTGACTGCGTTACTCTAGGAAAAAGATGTATGCCTTCATTTTTGCACAAATCCACGAGCCACAGACTTCTCTTCTTTTTCTCTTGGGACATTTTCTTTCCAGCGTGGAAAATTCATAAATTAAAAAGACTGGTAAATGATTTTTTTTTTCTTGTTGTTATTTATTTTCAAAATGCCATTTGTGCGATGTGATGTGACTGACAATGACATGACAATATGTACGTTTCATTTTAAGATCTCTCTTCATTTCACATATAAGCGAAAAAAATCAAAAAATGACATGACGTTCCGTTTATTGCAATAACATATCAAGTTCAGCGCCATCTATCCATCGACTAGGGAAGAGTTTAAAAAAAAATAAAAAAAACCCTCATTATCTCTCCTTTTCATACAATGAAATCGTCTTTCCAAGTAATTTGTCCAAAAAGATTAATACACGAACACACCTGACTAACAAACTTTCCGGGTTTTAAAACTTAAATTTTTTCTCGGACCAAACAGTTATCATTTCCATTCATAGAATGAAGCCACAACGTGTCTTTGCAAGTTACACATACGATCTATACACATCATGTAAATATGTCCCATAAAAATAATCCCTTAAATGATATTGCCCCCCAGTTTTGAGTGGCCGCTTTCTAAGCCCCGTGGAGTTATTTTCTTATTGTTTGGACATTTAAAAACGTGGGTTTTAATATTTTTTCAAATCTTTTACTTATTTGACATTTTCCGTAAGGATACATTTACTCGCGTAAATGTGAGAATTTTAATCTTACCCCGCACTTGACAATACTAATGCCTTTTCCTATTACAAAAAGCTAAAAATTTTCGCGTTCGCTTCGCTCGCGCTTCTAATACGGTTGGCATTCGCTTTTCGCAAATGCTTATGTTACTTAATCTTGTCTACAATTTTTTTTGTCTTCTATAAGATGGTATGGAATTCTGGCTGTGAAGTTTGAGTAGTACTTGATGTTTTTTTTTGTGTTTAAGTTCCGAGGCAGCAAGCTTTACAACCCAAGGGCGCTTAATTTTAAAATACAGCACTGACCTACCTACCATAAAAAAGATAATTATTCAAAATGCTTTAAAGGGCGCCAAAATTCTTTTTTGCACACAGGCGCCAGTAGCCCTTAGGGCTCATGTACACGACGCCGCCGCCGCGCCGCTACCGCGCCTCTAGGCTGTGTACACGGTCGCTACCGCGCCGCCGCCGCGCTGGCACCGCGAATCCAATGGGGATGGCAACTCAAAGCTAATCGTAGATGGCGCTGCGATAGTTGGTCCCCACGTCTACCTTGTACAAAAAAACAAACAAGATTATTTGTTACAAAAATTGAGTATAAATACAAAACAAATATGGAAAATTATTCGTCCATGCAAGTACTATATACTAAAATAAGAATTAAGACGCCGCGGCGCATCTACAAGAGGAAAAAAGTGATTTAATTGAGTGGTTATACATTTGATTTTACCGTAATAAATCCACAATTACTTGTAGTTGAGGTTTCAATTTTTGAGTTAAGGTATGTTTTGCCTGTCCTCTCCTTTATCAAGAATATAATGCTGGTTTTGACTTTCTATTTTGATAAAATATCATAATGTTTTAAGTCAGTAATTTTAACCTTTTTTTCTATTTAGATTCGAGAAATATCACAATATATTTAATTTCTTAACACCACAACTATTACAAAACTCGTTCCAGGTGATAATTCTTCGATTTTCGAGCGATGCAATACTGGTACTTAACCTCCAAAAGAAAAGTAGACATTATTTTGAAAAGTGTATTCCATCATTTTTACAGCTTATTACACAACATCTAGTCATTTTACATCAATAAATGGTTTTTTTTTCTGAAAATTCCTTTGATTTTACAGTTCTTTGGGGACCAAACTGTCATTTTCACTTTGACACTTGCCTTCCCCATTCGATAGTGTTTTATTTATCTGAAAAAGGAGGTTTCTCATTTCGGCCATAATGTTTTTTTTAATGTTTATTCGCGGATTACTTCTTTGTTCATGAACCGGTTTTGATGATTCTTTTTTTGTTGGAAAGCAGATATTTCTTACTATTTAGCTCCACTCGATTTCTCTGGTCTTCCATCATCAAACCCTAATCTCCATATCATGGAACCGCCTTTGAAATACCTTCTTTCCAACAAAAAAAGAATCATCAAAACCGATTCATAAACGAAGAAGTTATCCTTGAATTATCAAAAAAAAAAACATTATATGGCCGCAATGAGACATCTCCTTTGTTAGATAAATAAAACACTAGCGAATGGCATCGCGGTTAGGGTTACCATATGTAAATAGAGGGCTGCCTGTCTATGGTACCAAAAATGCCTGAATTTTCAGAAAAATGCCTGTCTAAAGCAAAACGCAGTAGGTAATAAGTAAATAATGAAGAAAGATGTTTTTATTATTAAAAATCTTCACAAGATACATTTTTGTAATTTTCCTGTCACCACTGCTCTCAAAACGGTGAAGGAAAACATTGTGAGGAAACCGGCATGTCCTAGAACCAAAGATTCGAAGACATGTGACATCCACCAAACCACACTTGGCTCACAGAGAGGAGGCTTGTGTCCCAGCAGTGGGAACATTAATAGGGCTGATGATGACGATGATTATTACGCGGGCGCGAAATTTAAAAATGCCTGTCGCAGACCGATGCCGGCCGCACGCCTGTCTAAACCTTAAAATGCCTGTCAAATGCGGCAAACGCCTGTCATATGGTAACCCTAATCGCGGTGCCAGCGCGGCGGCGGCGCGGTAGCGACCGTGTACACAGCCTAGAGGCGCGGTAGCGGCGCGGCGGCGCGCGGCGGCGCGGCGGCGGCGTCGTGTACATGAGCGCTTACGGGGGCCTTGTATGCGGCCTTAAGCGTTTGCCTTGAATCCCTTTGTTTAACAACAGTTTCAAATCAACACTGTTCACACTGTTCATATCAAATTTTCATTCCGACTTACCCCCACCCATCCTACCGTCTTTATGGGGCTTGCTGGGAATGCTGGACCTGTAGCACCATAACTATTTTAATACTACTTTTTTTAATATTATTTATTTAAATAATTGACCTACTTCAAATAAATGATTCGATTTTGAGTGTAGGTAATTTATTTATTTAGAAAACCAACGGCGATGCAATACCTAATGCATTACAGATAAACAATTAAACATAAAACAGTTTAGTTAGGCTAGTAAAAGGTTTCCCTTTTTAACTTAGGACTGATTTTTCAATACTCAGATAACTTTTATCTGAGAAATAAAAATGGGGGTTTGACAGCTTATCCATAGAAAATATGTCAACCCGCCATTTTTATTCCACAGACAAAAGTTATCTGACTATTGAAAAATCCCTTATTAGTATAAATCCATGCGAACGGCCTTTAGACAAAATATAAAAATAAAAATAGGAACGAAGGTTAATTATTATACTATATACATAATATATGTGTTATGAGCTGGCAGGTAGCTGATGTAATAAGGAGTAACTTAGGTTGCTTTTATTTTCGTTTTGTTTTTTTTTTAAATACATTGTTGTCTTCCGACATCCACGCGAACGAAGTCGCGGGCACAGCTAGTAATGAATATAAATTGAAAGCGAAGAGAAGAATATGTGGTTGTCCACCATCTTCGCTTACGTTTATTTTTTCTTGTTCTTACTAACTCGTTTTGGTATGTAAAACTAGCAATTATAATGATGTCGTCGACGTCTATGATTAAATAATAATAATAAATTTTATTCATAAATGTTTTTACAGAAATGGGGTGTTAACGTAGCCACAGAAATGTAAAATAGTTGAGTCTTATATACTAGTTAAATAGGTATTTCATAAATAAAAACAGATGTCGATGATAAATTGCGAATGAAAGAGAAAAGAACCGGACTCAAGTGCCAACGAACGTTCGTTCGAGCACTAGGTAAATGTATTTGGATGTAGGTATTAACGAACTCGAAACATATTTAAATGTATGATAATAGTAATAATATTATTATGTAAATGTATTGGGATGTATTAACGAACTTTCCGAACGTGCGGAAGCCAACGCTAGCACACGAGAAAAATATATCCATCGTTGGGCGTATGTTGGGCAAAAGAAACAAAAAAAAAATGTCTATGAGTGATTCGTTCAGGAGTGGAGTGAACAGCAACAGGATTCAATTTGGCGGGAATACTTTTCTTGGCGAAAAGTGTTGTGTGTTCATAATTACTTAATTATAATTGTTAAGCAATCATTATTAACAATGGATGTGACTGATATTGGGAAAGTCGCTAGTAGAAAAAGGATGAACACGGATGCCGAAAAACTCAGAGAAAAAGTATCGCGAGAGACGGCCAAAATTATTAAACTGAAGGTTTGTAATATTTTATTTTGCATTACGTATACATTTCTTTATAGTGCGTTCTAAAGATACTTATAGTTATATTCATTCTTAGTTACTTAGGTACTTACTTACATAATAAATTATATTTAGGTAGGTACCTAATTACCTTGTAGGTATCTACTGTCTTAAGCGCCATTTAGACGGAGCAAGAACTCGTATGCGAGTTTCATTAGGTACATTGCGGCATTTGTTTCATTAATTGAATTTGTTCTACCTATAAATTCTGCAATGTAACGCAACTCGCGTTCGAGTTCCTTGCATCGTCTAAATGAGGCTTTACGCTCGAAATCAAAATACGATCTCAAACAAAAAAAAATCCTTTGTTTTTGACGGTTGCTTCTGATTGAACACAGTATTAGGTCTTTGATTGGTTAAAGTTAAAAATCCAACTGAAGCTACCTTCCTAACGATTCCGTCATATTTATGTAAGTAGGTACTTACATTATTTTTACGTAACACGCACACAACGGAAGCTATCAATATAAATGTATTTTTCCCAACTTTGCAACACTTTTCATTGCTGCTCTGCTCATTGGTCATATCGTGATGTTATATAGCCTATTTCCTCACACATACCTTAGTTGGTACAATTATTTTACAATCGTCATCCTCTGTGTGCCGACCGAAACCAGACTCATCTGTTTAAACTTAATACTCAGAGTAAAGAAAAAAGTGCAAATTTCAATTTAATTCAATTCAAACATTTTATTTCAGATAAAATCCATATTTTATTAGTAAAAACATGAGTTAGTACATATTTAGTAATATATTATATAAACAAACAAAAGCATATTATTTGGATAAGTGTATCTGCACACTTACCCACTTTCGTAGGAGGGGAGAGTCCCATCGGTCTGAAAACACATTCAGGATACCATTGGGGAAAGAGCGCAAGCGCGCCATCGCAGATGCGCAACGCCTCCGCGAACATCGCTGACGCGCTACATCTCCACGGCAACCCCGAGAGCACCCTGAATGCGTTATTGTACTGCACGCGCAGGTCGCCGTATGCCCGCTGGGTGTATTGATCCTCAGGCTGCACGTGTAAAACGACTGGCAAAAAGCTTTAAAAAGCTTTACCTTTACGGCATCAGTACATAACAGCGTGCAAACCTGCGGGCCAGCATGTTGCAACGGACAGCCAGCGACCTGCGCTCCCTGTCTAGGTCAACATTGTCCTTTAAGTCATCAGTGACCCAGTGGCCCAAATATTTAAACCTCGAAACCCGACCTAGAGGAGACCCAGAGATTGAGAGGTCAGACAGCTGCTTGTAGGTTAAGTTAGTTATTTGAAAACTAACCATTCACTCTTACCGGTATTGTATTTGAGCCCGTGGGCCACTGCATAGCTTTCACAAATTTTGAGAAGCCTTCTCATCGCACCGATAGATGGGCTTAAAGCAGCACCATGTCATCGGCGTAGCTGATGTTGTTTACGGAAACACCGTCCCCGTGACATCCGATTTAGTGCTACTGAGCTCACCTATCAGTTTGTTTATGTAGAGGTTAAAAAGACGGGGGAGCTCAGACTCCCTGCCTCACCCCACATTACAACCCATACATTTCTCAATATGATCCTGCCCACCTAACTGTAGTCTTTTGACTACTGTACCAATATCTAAACAGTGATATTACTTCGGCCGGGACACTAGTATCATGAGTTAGTTTATGCCAGAGCAAGTCATAATAATTGACCAGGTCGAACGCCCTCGATAAATCCAAAAAGCATGCTATAACAGGAGTCTTTCTATCTTGTAATATTGGACTAAACTTGCACTATCAGTTGACAAGTTCGGTCTAAAACCAAACTGACTATCCTCGAGACCGATATGTTCAGCTAATATTTTTACCAAGCAAAACTACTTATACCATAGTCACAGGAAAAGTCAAAATAGTCGGGCGGAGTGCCGGTGATTAATAGTAGCAACATTCAGGTGGCGCAGGACACGGCGTACTGGGACCTGAAGGAGCGGCTGCAGCAGCTGCAGGGCGCGCACGAGCGCCTGCAGCAGAACATGGTGGACGTGCAGATGCAGCACGAGGCCGCGTCCGCGCACTACACGCAGGAGCTGCGCCTGCGCCCCGACACCTTGAACAAGTCACTAACTTATAGTTGAACAACTGTTTTCTTGTGTATATTAAAGCGCACATCCTGTCAACTCGATAGTTGCTCGACAAAAAAGTCAAAAAGCTTTATCGATTTGCTTTTCATTCTTGACTGGCCTGTCTAGTGGTCAGTGATCCTGACTGCTATGCCGGGGGTCGTGGGTTCGATTCCCACCCAAGACAAATGTCAATCGTTTATTTCAACTGGACCAAGAACAGGCACTTTTGAATATTGTGAAAATGATGGATGTGCGCGGAGCATCGACTAAATCGATCCCGACTGCCAGTCTCGTATTTATAGCATTCGTAGCGGCGCCACGTCTCTTTTAGCTCATCTCCCATAAAATTTGTATAAAGCACGCGCACGACCTAATATAGCGGCTCCACATTAGTGCCGTGAATTCACGCCGCGAATTCTCGCCAAGAATAATTGTCGGCGCAATACTGAAACTGATCGGGGAACAGGTGCGAACGCCCGTGAACCCCCTGTCCGCGGATGTTCACGGCAATAGTCTGGAGCCGGCCGGCAACTTTCAGAGTGGCGGGCGCGCGCGGCGTGTGCGACGTGCTGGAGGAGTACGGCGCGCGGCTGCGGCGCTGCGTGGCGCGCGGCCGCGCCGACGGCGCCGCGCTGCAGGCGGCGTACGCGGCGTGCGGCGCGCGCGTGCGGCGCCTGGCCGCCCAGCTCAGCAGCGCCCAGGACCGCGCCGCCGCCGCGCTCGGCGCCGGTAGGTCGCCTCTGACCATACACCGGACTGACGATGGAATTAATGTGTCCGGGGTGCCTATTGCTAAACCCTATACTATTTCAGTCGCGAGTCAGACTATAATCGATGAGCTTTTGTTTGTGCATATTTCTCAACAATACCTAATCTAGACCAGATCAAGAATGAAACAATATTGAGGGGTGAAAGGCTAAATTTGCTTTGGGTGACATTTTTGCAACTTTAAAGGAGAGCCATCATAAAATTGATTTTAATTTGCGATTTATTTTATGATAAATATACATAATATAGTTATCATAAAATAAATCTGACCCATATGTGTGGGGTATCTATGAAAAAGTCTTGAAAAATGATATTGAGGTTTCTAACATAATTTTTTTCTAAACTGTACAGTTTGCGCGAGAGACACTTCCAAAGTGGTAAAATGTGTCCCCCCCCCCTGTAACTTCTATTTGTAGTAGTTCAGTGCAAGCATGTGTCACGTACCGTGTAGCTTACATAACTCATAAGACAAGGAGCTCAACGATACGACGAACAATACCAAAAGAAACAACATTTGTACAGCGAGGGATAACGGCGCGCGCGCGACAGACGTGGCGCGGCAACTGGCAGACGCGCGCGACCAGCTGGCAGCCGCGCGCGCAGCCGCCGAGGAGCGGGCCGCGCGCCTGCGTCAGGTGAGTGCAGGCACCTGCGACAGAGTGCGGCGCCTGCGTCAGTGAGTGCACGACCACGCTTGCAGGCGGACGACGCGGCGGCGGCCATGCGCGACGAGCTGGCGCGGCTGCTGCAGCAGCTGGAGGCGCGCGCGCAGCAGGCGCGGCAGAGCGGGCCGCGCGCCTGCGTCAGGTGAGTGCAGGCACCTGCGACAGAGTGCGGCGCCTGCGTCAGTGAGTGCACGACCACGCTTGCAGGCGGACGACGCGGCGGCGGCCATGCGCGACGAGCTGGCGCGGCTGCTGCAGCAGCTGGAGGCGCGCGCGCAGCAGGCGCGGCAGAGCGGGCCGCGCGCCTGCGTCAGGTGAGTGCAGGCACCTGCGACAGAGTGCGGCGCCTGCGTCAGTGAGTGCACGACCACGCTTGCAGGCGGACGACGCGGCGGCGGCCATGCGCGACGAGCTGGCGCGGCTGCTGCAGCAGCTGGAGGCGCGCGCGCAGCAGGCGCGGCAGAGCGGGCCGCGCGCCTGCGTCAGGTGAGTGCAGGCACCTGCGACAGAGTGCGGCGCCTGCGTCAGTGAGTGCACGACCACGCTTGCAGGCGGACGACGCGGCGGCGGCCATGCGCGACGAGCTGGCGCGGCTGCTGCAGCAGCTGGAGGCGCGCGCGCAGCAGGCGCGGCAGAGCGGGCCGCGCGCCTGCGTCAGGTGAGTGCAGGCACCTGCGACAGAGTGCGGCGCCTGCGTCAGTGAGTGCACGACCACGCTTGCAGGCGGACGACGCGGCGGCGGCCATGCGCGACGAGCTGGCGCGGCTGCTGCAGCAGCTGGAGGCGCGCGCGCAGCAGGCGCGGCAGAGCGGGCCGCGCGCCTGCGTCAGGTGAGTGCAGGCACCTGCGACAGAGTGCGGCGCCTGCGTCAGTGAGTGCACGACCACGCTTGCAGGCGGACGACGCGGCGGCGGCCATGCGCGACGAGCTGGCGCGGCTGCTGCAGCAGCTGGAGGCGCGCGCGCAGCAGGCGCGGCAGAGCGGGCCGCGCGCCTGCGTCAGGTGAGTGCAGGCACCTGCGACAGAGTGCGGCGCCTGCGTCAGTGAGTGCACGACCACGCTTGCAGGCGGACGACGCGGCGGCGGCCATGCGCGACGAGCTGGCGCGGCTGCTGCAGCAGCTGGAGGCGCGCGCGCAGCAGGCGCGGCAGAGCGGGCCGCGCGCCTGCGTCAGGTGAGTGCAGGCACCTGCGACAGAGTGCGGCGCCTGCGTCAGTGAGTGCACGACCACGCTTGCAGGCGGACGACGCGGCGGCGGCCATGCGCGACGAGCTGGCGCGGCTGCTGCAGCAGCTGGAGGCGCGCGCGCAGCAGGCGCGGCAGAGCGGGCCGCGCGCCTGCGTCAGGTGAGTGCAGGCACCTGCGACAGAGTGCGGCGCCTGCGTCAGTGAGTGCACGACCACGCTTGCAGGCGGACGACGCGGCGGCGGCCATGCGCGACGAGCTGGCGCGGCTGCTGCAGCAGCTGGAGGCGCGCGCGCAGCAGGCGCGGCAGAGCGGGCCGCGCGCCTGCGTCAGGTGAGTGCAGGCACCTGCGACAGAGTGCGGCGCCTGCGTCAGTGAGTGCACGACCACGCTTGCAGGCGGACGACGCGGCGGCGGCCATGCGCGACGAGCTGGCGCGGCTGCTGCAGCAGCTGGAGGCGCGCGCGCAGCAGGCGCGGCAGAGCGGGCCGCGCGCCTGCGTCAGGTGAGTGCAGGCACCTGCGACAGAGTGCGGCGCCTGCGTCAGTGAGTGCACGACCACGCTTGCAGGCGGACGACGCGGCGGCGGCCATGCGCGACGAGCTGGCGCGGCTGCTGCAGCAGCTGGAGGCGCGCGCGCAGCAGGCGCGGCAGAGCGGGCCGCGCGCCTGCGTCAGGTGAGTGCAGGCACCTGCGACAGAGTGCGGCGCCTGCGTCAGTGAGTGCACGACCACGCTTGCAGGCGGACGACGCGGCGGCGGCCATGCGCGACGAGCTGGCGCGGCTGCTGCAGCAGCTGGAGGCGCGCGCGCAGCAGGCGCGGCAGAGCGGGCCGCGCGCCTGCGTCAGGTGAGTGCAGGCACCTGCGACAGAGTGCGGCGCCTGCGTCAGTGAGTGCACGACCACGCTTGCAGGCGGACGACGCGGCGGCGGCCATGCGCGACGAGCTGGCGCGGCTGCTGCAGCAGCTGGAGGCGGCGCGCGCAGCAGGCGCGGCAGAGCGGGCCGCGCGCCTGCGTCAGGTGAGTGCAGGCACCTGCGACAGAGTGCGGCGCCTGCGTCAGTGAGTGCACGACCACGCTTGCAGGCGGACGACGCGGCGGCGGCCATGCGCGACGAGCTGGCGCGGCTGCTGCAGCAGCTGGAGGCGCGCGCGCAGCAGGCGCGGCAGAGCGGGCCGCGCGCCTGCGTCAGGTGAGTGCAGGCACCTGCGACAGAGTGCGGCGCCTGCGTCAGTGAGTGCACGACCACGCTTGCAGGCGGACGACGCGGCGGCGGCCATGCGCGACGAGCTGGCGCGGCTGCTGCAGCAGCTGGAGGCGCGCGCGCAGCAGGCGCGGCAGAGCGGGCCGCGCGCCTGCGTCAGGTGAGTGCAGGCACCTGCGACAGAGTGCGGCGCCTGCGTCAGTGAGTGCACGACCACGCTTGCAGGCGGACGACGCGGCGGCGGCCATGCGCGACGAGCTGGCGCGGCTGCTGCAGCAGCTGGAGGCGCGCGCGCAGCAGGCGCGCAGAGCGGGGCCGCGCGCCTGCGTCAGGTGAGTGCAGGCACCTGCGACAGAGTGCGGCGCCTGCGTCAGTGAGTGCACGACCACGCTTGCAGGCGGACGACGCGGCGGCGGCCATGCGCGACGAGCTGGCGCGGCTGCTGCAGCAGCTGGAGGCGCGCGCGCAGCAGGCGCGGCAGAGCGGGCCGCGCGCCTGCGTCAGGTGAGTGCAGGCACCTGCGACAGAGTGCGGCGCCTGCGTCAGTGAGTGCACGACCACGCTTGCAGGCGGACGACGCGGCGGCGGCCATGCGCGACGAGCTGGCGCGGCTGCTGCAGCAGCTGGAGGCGCGCGCGCAGCAGGCGCGGCAGAGCGGGCCGCGCGCCTGCGTCAGGTGAGTGCAGGCACCTGCGACAGAGTGCGGCGCCTGCGTCAGTGAGTGCACGACCACGCTTGCAGGCGGACGACGCGGCGGCGGCCATGCGCGACGAGCTGGCGCGGCTGCTGCAGCAGCTGGAGGCGCGCGCGCAGCAGGCGCGGCAGAGCGGCGCGCGTCGCGAGCAGGAGGCGCGCGCGGCGCGGGAGGAGGCGGCGCGCCGCGCGCAGGAGGCGGCGGCGCGGGAGGCAGAGCTGCGCGCGACGAAGGCACAGCTGGAGGTATGCTCCGCTAACTCCACATTTTGTCAGGCTTAGTTATACAGTTTAAACTTTCGCTTTTACAACTTCTTAGAAACAATCATTTTATTGCTTTAGGGGGGCTCGCACGGGCTCCCATGTAAACATTTTTTTTGTAATTTTTATAGATTTTTTAATTAACTTTAATCACAGTCATAACATTAAAACACTTTAACCGAATGCGATATGCATGAGTGTTTCCTCTACTGTTTAGGAGGCACAGAATGCAATCGAAGTCATGAAACAAACGGAGGCGACGCATGTTCAAGAGATTAAGAATCTGGAGACAATGATACATGATAAAAATGAAGTAAGTACAACAAACAGCTACACTATAACATATGCAGTAAAGACGTCTTAGCAAGAGTTGTTCAGCCTGATAAGCACTCTCTGTTGACGTATAAAAATTGAGATTTGGAACACCTGATGTGGCACTCCAAGACCCCAGCTACACTTTAACATATTATATAGGAATGACGTCTTAGCAAGAGTTGTTCAGCCTGATGAGCACTCTCTATTGACGTATAAAAATTGAAGATCTGGAACACCTGATGTGGAACTCCAAGAGCCCAGCTATACTATATTTAATATTCATACCTACATAGGAATGACGTCTTAGCAAGAGTTGTTTAGTCTGATGGTCATTTCCTGTTAACTTATAAAAATGAAAGATCTGGAACGTCTGGAATCGTCTCGCGCATCCCGTTGGGGTAGTTCTTCGAAATTTGATTCTTTGACTGATTCATATGGTCAAATTTTAATTTCACTTTCAGCTCAGTAACACATGTTCATATGAAAATAGATATTCCAAATAACATTTATTTGTTTGAGGGACTTCTTTTTACAAAGTAGTTTTTAAGATATCGACGTTTCAAAATTTTGTGCCCGCATATGAATCAGAATTTTTAACAGATGTAAATAAAAATGGGCTTTGTAATAAGAAAATAATTATAATATTATAACAACAATATTATTTTTTTATAAAACAATTAATTTATTAACAGTGATCATATTATATCAAGGAAAAAATCTGGTCTATTCAACAATAAAATTCTTGTTTTTAAACTAACAATTACAGAAATAAATACTTACAGAAAAGCGAGAATTTTGTTATAAATAGGTACTAGATGGTTATTTTAATGATACGTTATAATATTCTCTCTGTTTACTTTTGTTTTTCTCTCTATTTTTTCAAATATAATTCTTTCATTTCTAATTTCCACGCAGCACACTTGCCTGGAACTTTTCATATTTTCCATCTTAGAAGGATGAAAAATTCGTACGTTCTGTGAGTCTCTTTTTCTCATAGATATACCTACTTTGTTCCATCTTTTCTACTATTGATAGTGGCATTGTTGTAAACAGCAATATAAAATAAAATAGATAGAGTTTGACTTATTAATGAATAAAAACCGAAGAATAATGTCAAAATTATGTCACACACGCTCTACTGACATGAAAAAGTAAAACAACGTAACAAAAGTGCTCCTTTCTGGCTGGAAAAGAGGAAAACTAATTTATTTTCAGATTCATATGGGTTTTTGAACATATAAATCAGGCACAGATGAATCATGATTTTGCCTAAAATCATGCTTAACTCATCATTCATACAGACTTCAGTATTATCATTTTTCTACACGAATCTGTAACCCAAAAGCATCATACGAAACTCAGATTAAAGTCTTAAAACAGCAAAATAAAATTAATAAGTTAGGCATTGTAATCAGCAAGGTACCTTAACCAAGCACAGATGAATCAGACATTTACCTGTGTTTCACCAGGTTCTCAGCCAACCAGCCTCATGTCCGCCTTCTAGCACGTCCGTTGTACGACAGGTTTCCCCCCACGTGGGATCCCAGACTCTCATCATTATTCCTCGACCAAGTACAGTCAAGCAAAGCTTACTCCACATGAATCAGTATTATACGCCGGACACTTCTTATTTACTTAATTAAAATTACACTAACGTAGTTATATCTAATATGTATTTTTTTTGTAAGAGGTCAATTAATTACCTTTCGATATAACTATAATTTATATTGATGAATCAAAAGGAAAATGCGACATCGACCATTTTGTTCCGGAAAATGGGAAACGGACGCCCTATATGAATCAGGAGAACAGACTTCAAAATTTTTTATTTTGTATCTAGATAGCTACTATTAAAAAAATAGAATTTGTCCCTGGTAGAGCTAAAGCAAAACTGTACAGAAAAAAATATTACATGCCGTTTTGTTAGTTGGTTACAGAAATATACCCACAGACATCGAAAATTTTGTCTCTGAAGAACTACCCGTTGTTTTCCCGTGCCCAGGCTCTTAGAATTCAACGTTTCAGATCTTCGATTTTGACGACCCCGTCGTCGCTGGCATAAGCAACAGGATCAGCGTACGAAGTCGCGGGCAGAAGCTAGTAAAGAATAAAACACTGAGGTAGAACATTGTCCCTTAGATACTTATTAAGATGTAGTGCTGTATACTTAGGTAGGAGGTTGTGAGCTGCTTCACCGGACTTTCCTGTGGTTGCCAAAGATGACTCTAAGGCCTTCAGCCAGGGGTTACCATGAGTGCGAGCGGGTTGTATTTATACTATTTATAGATTCACAGCTACGAGAAAATGCGATCCTACCTACCTATCTCGAGGTCTGCTTGGCGTGGAAATATGGAAATATGTACCTAAATTAGATGTGCCCTGACAATGTTAATGGGATAAATAAAACTTAGTCTTGTAAGATTCTTATTGGCTTTGTAAAATACACAGAAAATGGGCGTGGCATGGATTAACCTATGACCTAGCACAGTAAGACAAAATGGCGCGTTGAGCAGTCAAATTATTTAGAAAAAAACCGGCCAAGTGCTTGTCGGGCCACGCACAGTGTAAGGTTCCGTAGTTGCCCATCAAAATACTTATGTGAACTAACTAAACTGATTCGCTGAAATGTAATTTTAAAAGGAAGAATTTTCAAAATCGGTCCAGGAGTCTTTGAGAAATCAGGGAAAATACATAAGAAAAAAGATTACGACGAATTTAGAACCTCCTCCTTTTTTTGAAGTTAGTTAAATAGTTGACGATAAAAACCTACCTATCCCCAAATAACATACCGTAAAAACATACCTATTAAAGCTGTAAAAATAAAGTTGACAAACTTACATTTGCAGTTGATTTATTATTTCTCCGATACATTTTGTTTAAGAAAACATATTACCCAAGTACATTTTATAAGTTGGTCGACTATTACTCGTAAAGTTGTAAAGCCTACTTAGTCATGATAATTTTCTTTTAAAATTCGTTATATGTACTACTATTGTAAATTTTTTCACACCCCCAAACATAACCGTTTAGCTGGTAAGGGGGGGGGACACTCGAATCGAGCAAAATTTAGCACTTTAAAGCTTAATATTTCACAAACGAATTTTTTTATCAAAAAATTGTTAATGGAAACTAATATAATTTTTTAAAGACCTATTTAATGATACCCCACACTAAGGGGTACGCGAGAAAAAAAAATCCTCACTTTACGTGTAAGTACAGGAGGTACCCTAAAAAAAATATTTTACGAAATTTTATTTTACCACTTTTTCGGCACAATAAATCCGTATATTCACACCAAATTACAGCTCTCTAGTACTGTGCGTCTCTGAGCTAAACTGCGGTCAGACGGACGGACGGACGGACATGGCGAAACTATAAGGGTTCCTTGTTGACTACGGAACCCTAAAAAGTTAAAGTTTATAAGAGAGGATACAAGCCCAATGTGAAAGTCTATTCAGTACTTAGGTATGTTTTAATCAGTGCCCGCTCCCCTGCAGAATCTTTGCCATTTTTTAATGACGAACATGCAAAATAAAAAAAGTCAAGTCAAAAAAAAAAACAAAGTAAACGGGATGGCGACAATCCGATCAACACTTAATTTTTTCTTGAGCTAATATTTGTTTTTGTTTTCACTTTTTTTTTTATGAAAAGCACAGTGATGACTGCGGGTACATTACTTATTTATTCCTTCGAACTATTAGCGCCCTCACCGCGTTATGGGCGCCTAACCCTATCTCTGGACTGAAATAAGTAACTTTCACCTCTCGGATAACAATGTACCATTTTTTCGCTTATTAATTAGTAAACCATGAAAAACTTTTTTTTTTTTTTTTTTTTTTTTTTACTAGCCTGTTCTGTCCCACTCCTGGGCAAAGGCCTCCCTCCACTCTTTCCACTTCTCGCGAGCCCGCGCTTCCTCTTTCCAGTTCGGAAGGAACCTATCCAGTTCGTCCCGCCATCTCCTTCGTGGCCTGCCGCGTCCACGTCTCACTGTATCAGGGCTCCAGTTTTGAGCTATTTTGGCCCACAGTTTGTCCGGCATACGACAGACATGTCCTGCCCAGTCCCATTTCAGTTGGGCAGCCTTCTGAGCCACGTCAGCTATATTCGTCTTGGAGCGCAGTATTGTGTTTCGAACGCGATCCGTTAATTTAACACCAAGTATACTGCGCTCCATCGCTCGTTGGCAAACCTTGAGTTTGGACTTCTGGATGTCAGTCAAAGACCACGTCTGTGCACCATATGTTAAGATGGGGAGTATACACATGTCCATGAGCTTGCGCTTCAGTACCATAGGCAGCTTACCCTTGAATAATTCCTTCATGGACCAGTAGCTCTTCCAGGCGTTTTCTGTCCGTCTTGCGACTTCTTTGTCTTGCCTCGCCTGAAAAGAGACTACTTGGCCCAAGTAAAGGTATTCCTGGACATGTTGTATTATCTCCCCATCTACTTTTATTGGTGTAGGTATATTATTGCACATAACTTTGGTCTTCGACATATTCATCTTCAGTCCAACCTCAAGGCTTGCGTCGCTTAGATCTTGAAGCATCTGCTGAAGTTCTATGGCTGAGGATGCAAAGAGAACTTAGTCTTTTTAATTTAAGTATGAGAAGAAAATGGAAGCAGAAATAAGTCACATTAAAGAACGCGTGGGACAACTAGAAACAGAGAACCTCGAAGCGAGCGAACAGCTGGTAAAGAGCGAGCAGGAGTGCGCAGCACTGCGCGCTGCGCTCACCGAGCTCTCGCGCGACGCCGAGCAGCTGCGGGACACACTCACCGCCGAGCGACTTGCGCAGCGAGCGGAGCGGTACGTATAGCGCGCCCCGCCACACACGCCCGCTCACCGAGCTCTCGCGCGACGCCGAGCAGCTGCGGGACACACTCACCGCCGAGCGACTTGCGCAGCGAGCGGAGCGGTACGTATAGCGCGCCCCGCCACACACGCCCGCTCACCGAGCTCTCGCGCGACGCCGAGCAGCTGCGGGACACACTCACCGCCGAGCGACTTGCGCAGCGAGCGGAGCGGTACGTATAGCGCGCCCCGCCACACACGCCCGCTCACCGAGCTCTCGCGCGACGCCGAGCAGCTGCGGGACACACTCACCGCCGAGCGACTTGCGCAGCGAGCGGAGCGGTACGTATAGCGCGCCCCGCCACACACGCCCGCTCACCGAGCTCTCGCGCGACGCCGAGCAGCTGCGGGACACACTCACCGCCGAGCGACTTGCGCAGCGAGCGGAGCGGTACGTATAGCGCGCCCCGCCACACACGCCCGCTCACCGAGCTCTCGCGCGACGCCGAGCAGCTGCGGGACACACTCACCGCCGAGCGCCTTGCGCAGCGAGCGGAGCGGTACGTATAGCGCGCCCCGCCACACACGCCCGCTCACCGAGCTCTCGCGCGACGCCGAGCAGCTGCGGGACACACTCACCGCCGAGCGACTTGCGCAGCGAGCGGAGCGGTACGTATAGCGCGCCCCGCCACACACGCCCGCTCACCGAGCTCTCGCGCGACGCCGAGCAGCTGCGGGACACACTCACCGCCGAGCGACTTGCGCAGCGAGCGGAGCGGTACGTATAGCGCGCCCCGCCACACACGCCCGCTCACCGAGCTCTCGCGCGACGCCGAGCAGCTGCGGGACACACTCACCGCCGAGCGACTTGCGCAGCGAGCGGAGCGGTACGTACGTATATCGCGCCCCACTACGCACCCACGGTACACACCTATAACTGACGCTGTGCTTCCACAGGGATGCTGATGCCGCACGCATCGACGAGATGGAAGCGGCGGCCGCAGCCAAAGACCGCGAGCTGGACGCGAACACTGGCACCATCGCGCGCCTCATGGCCGACCTCAAGGGTGAGAGCGACGCTCGCGCTCGTGCCGACTCCGCACTGCAGGTCGCGCGTCGTCAATACGACGCGGAGCTGCAAGCAGCGCGCTCGCAACACTACAATGAACTGCAAGCCGCGCGACTGCAGCACGACGCCGAGATGCAGGCCGCGCGCACCCGGGAGCAGCAGCTGAGCGACAACGCCGCGCGCCTCGACCAGGCAGTCAAGGTGACGCCGCGCTCGCAGCCCGCGCCGCGCTCCCTCCGCGTCGCTAACCCGCCCTCTGCTTGCAGGCCAAGGACGACGAGCTGGGTGCGCAGATGACCATCATCCTCGACATGAGGGGCGAGAAGGTGAGCGTGCGCGACGACGGCGCCGAGCGCGGCCGGGCAGCGCGCAGTACATAGGAGCATGTTCGCAGGAGAGGCTGCAGGAGCGCATCCAGGGCATGCAGAACACGATCGACAACATCCAAAAAGAGCTGACGGGCCGCCTCGCCGCGCCTCGCGACTGCGGCGAGAAACCCGAGCTGGACGCCGCGCCGCGCCAGGCCGAGCTGTACAGCTTCCTCAGCGACGGCAGCGTGGACGGCGACGCGCTAGACGTAAGTGCCGCCACGCTGTGCTCCCGGCCGCCTATTTCCAAATCATATACTATTTCAGTCACGAGTCGGACTCTACTCGATTAGCTTTTGTTTGTGCATATTTCTCAACAAAACCTAATCTATCTCAGTAAAAAACTTGACTCAAATAGATTAGCTTTTGTTTGTGCATATTTCTCAACAAAACCTAATCTATCTCAGTAAAAAACTTGACTCAAATAGATTAGCTTTTGTTTGTGCATATTTCTCAACAAAACCTAATCTATCTCAGTAAAAAACTTGACTCAAATAGATTAGCTTTTGTTTGTGCATATTTCTCAACAAAACCTAATCTATCTCAGTAAAAAACTTGACTCAAATAGATTAGCTTTTGGTTTTGATATTTTCAAAGAAAATGCACGTACAAAACCTAGTTATATATAATTCATGTCACTCGAATAGCTAGACTTTCGGCGAGTTATTTTTAAACATTACGTACGAGCAAAACCTTGTCGAGTAGAGGCTCACTAGCTATATGAGTAAATTTACCTCGGAATTTAACTTTTCTTAAATTTTGTAGTACTTGAATATCGCAAATACGACTGTGGGCACCCCGACTCGGACAGGTTAGGTTAGAAGGGGATCACAGCATCCCCTTCGTGGTTATTTTTTTTTTAAACCACCCGGAAGAAGACATGATCTCTGACTTTATATTAGTATTTTTGTCATTATTATCACTAGATACTTTTCTTGATAATTGGATTTCGTGAAATCCCTGATTTCCTCATTTCACTGCGACATGCATAAACAAAACATCGTCTTTTTTTAGAGTTTGACTCGTGCGTGACTAAAATGGTACTAGATTTTGTCCGTGCATTTTCTTTGAAAATATCAAAACCAAAAGCTAATCTATTTGAGTCAAGTTTTTTACTGAGATGGATTAGGTTTTGTTGAGAAATATGCACAAACAAAAGCTAATCGAGTAGAGTCCGACTCGTGACTGAAATAGTATAGGTTTTGGAAATACGCCTCCCGGCCGCGCGGCCCTGTCTGACCTGCGTCTGTTGCAGCCGCGCGAGGTGGGGCGGCGCTTCGAGGCGCTGGCGAGCGGACACGGGCGCGAGCGGCTGCGGGTGCAGTCGCGTGGTGGACTGGCGCAGGTACGTGGCCAACTGACGCAGGTACGTTGTTAAGGCGGGATGTTGAAGAATATTGAGACCGGTTTTGTAAAAGCCGTGATTTTGAAAGCCCTATTCATGAGATACGGCCTGGTGACAGACGGATGGACAGCGAAGACGGCACCCTAAGGCTGAGCCAGACGAAGCTTGTGTCGCTTAATTTCATATATATTATGACAGTCTACTACTTTTCCTCTGTCTGTCTCCACATCAGCGGATGTCGTCCCGATATTGGTTCCGAGCGAACGACGCAATATTGTCGTTACCGTTATCGTCTTATGTAAAAAAAACGCCCCACACACGACCGACACATCAGCTTGTCAGGAATGAAGTCAAGTCCAACGGTCACGCCGATGAAGGTCGAACCCGAAGTCGAACCCGAGCCATGTTACAAACGTACATAAATACCCTCTTTACTATGATGGCAAGTTAAATAAATTCGTAATTGAGAAACACATTTTTCTCAGGGATCTATTTCGCTGTCACAAGTGAAAGATGATTTAAAGATGAAGAGCCGAACGTTTTTTAAGAACAAACGATTCGATAGTAAATCTAAGAAGATCAAGTAGATGAAGAGGTGCACTTTGCAGTAGCAGTCGGAAGCGCGCCATGCAAGTGCTGCGACTACGTTTAACTTGTTTGTTTAATTTCTAAGTACCGTATTGTTTGTGTTTTCGATTCTCTCTTATCTTGTAGGTACCTACTTTTATGCAATAAATAAATATTCTTAATCCTAGTTGGAGTTGCAGTTATTTGAGTAACCTTTTGGACTTCCAAAATGTTATAAAATGAAATTCGTTATTGTACTTCGTAAGTAAAACACGATGAAATGTAGGTACAATCGACAATGTTGAATCATGACCCATTTTGACAATAAATCTTTTGAAACCGTCAAATTGACAAAGATCGAAGTCGCTGCCCTAATGGGGATGGCAACTCGAAGCTAATCGTAGATGGCGCTGCGATATTTGGTCCCTACGTCAGATTAGGTACTGTCCACCTTGTACAAAAAACAAACAAGATAGGTATATTGTTATAAAAATTGAGTAGGTATACAAATGGCCTGATGAGTGAGTGGCCTCTCTGTTGACGTATAGAAATTAAAGAACGAACACCTGGTGTGGAACTCCAAGTGCCTCGCTACACTATAACATATACAGTAAAGACATCTTAGCAAGAGTTGTTGAGCCTGATGAGCAACCTCTGTAGTCGTATGAAAATTGAGATTTGGAACACCTGATGTGGCACTCCAAGACCCCAGCTACACTTTAACATATTATATAGGAATGACGTCTTAGCAAGAGTTGTTCAGCCTGATGAGCAACCTCATCTGTAGTCGTATGAAAATTGAGATTTGGAACACCTGATGTGGCACTCCAAGACCCCAGCTACACTATAAGATATATTATAATTAGGAATGACGTCTTAACATGAGTGCTCATCAGGCTGAACAACTCTTGCTAAGACAAGAAATGTTTTAAGGGTGATTTCCCTTTTGATTAATTGCTAGGAAGAGACAATTGCATCGACGTTTGGATACACGCTTGTAACAATCAGTGTACCTATGTAAACTATGCTTGATGGTCATATTAAAATACCTATAAAATGCCCGTGACTGTTAGAATTATACGTAAATGGTTTTATTATGAGGATAAACTTTTGATGAGCATTTTCTGCTGAGAGAATAAATTTGACGATCCTGCACACCTGATGTGGAACACCTAGAGCCCAGCGTCACTAGGACATATACAGGAACGACGTCTTAGCAAGAGTTGTTCAGTCTGATAAGCACTCGCAGTTGCTGTATAAAATTTGAAGATCTGGAACACCTGATGTGGAACTTCAAGAGCCCAGCTACACTATAACATATACAGTAAAGACGTCTTAGCAAGAGTTGTTCAGCCTGATGAGCACTCTCTGTTGACGTATAAAAATTAAAGAACGAACACCTGGTGTGGAACTCCAAGGGCCTAGCTACACTATAACATATTTATGTATACAGTAAAGACGTCTTAGCAAGAGTTGTTCAGCCTGATAAGCAACCTCTGTTGTCGTATAAAAATTGAGATTTGGAACACCTGATGTGGCACTCCAAGACCCCAGCTACACTATAACATACCTATATAGGAATGACGTCTTAGCAAGAGTTGTTCAGCCTGATGAGCACTCTCTATTGACGTAAAAAAATTGAAGATCTGGAACACCTGATGTGGAACTCCAAGAGCCCAGCTACACTATACTTAATATACATAAATAGGAATGACGTCTTAGCAAGAGTCGTTTAGTCTGATGGTCATTTCCTGTTAACCTATTAAAATGAAAGATCTGGAACGTCTGGAATCGTCTCGCGCATCCCGTTGTTTTCCCGTGCCCAGGCTCTTAGAATTCAACGTTTCAGATATTCGATTTTGACGACCCCGTCGTCGCTGGCATAAGCAACAGGATCCGCGTACGAAGTCGCGGGCAGAAGCTAGTTAATAATATTCTTCGCCAGGTATGGCACTCCGAAACACATTGGTCACGTGGGAGACACAAGCCTACGTCATCATCGCTATCTGCTGGTTCTCAAACTTTGCAGTTTGGGGAAATTTAACCTAATAAAACATTGACCTAATTATTACATTACTGCTAACTTTTGCACGTGGCTTCCATCCCCTACCTCAGCGTAGTAGATTTTCAGTGACAAGAAGCATTATTTATCCATCCTAGGATAAAAGATAACAAAGAAACTTTTCAACGTTCGCAAATAAAAATGTTTGAGTGCCGCTGTTTACACAATCACTGAGCCTGCAGACAGGCATACGCATAAAACAAGAATAGCGATACACGACAAAATGGCGGCATGACAACATGGTTATATTATAACTCCTTAAGCGCATTTATTACATAAGCGAATACGATAAAACGCTGTGGTTTTATTTAACAATTCTGTTGGTTGGTGTACGTATTGAATTGTTTCGTTTGCTATGCTGAATACTATTTAAATGTTTTATCTACTCTCATATCGTAAACTTCGAAATACAAAACTCAAAACGAGTTTATAATGACATACTTTATACCATAGAGTATCGTAATGAAATTAAAAAATTAAATTATAACACTGTTTGTCTAACAAAACAATGTTATAATTTAATTTTTTTTCATTATGATACAGATTACTGATCATAGATACATTTTTTTACTTTTTTATCTGTGGCTGCGCGCGCTTTCTAAGGGAATGTTGGGATTTTGACGTTTGTGTTTCGGTGGATGACATGGTGGATGATTATTAGTGTTTATTAAATTTTATCTTTTATTTGTTAAGTTCGTGTTCAATGAGAGTAGATAAAGTAGTGTATGAAACTGTACATAACTAGGTATTATACCACTCGTGTGATACTATTATAAAACTCGCTTCGCTCGTTTTATAAACTCACACTCGTGTATAATACCCCTCATTATGTACCAGTTACATAAACTACTATTATCTACTCTCATAGCGTAAACTTCGAAATACAAAACTCAAAACGAGTTTTAAATAATGACATACTTTGTACCATAGAGTATCGTAATGAAATTAAAAAATTAAATTATAACACTGTTTCTCTAACAAAACAATGTTATAATTTAATTTTTTTTCATTATGATACAGATTACTGATCATAGATACCTACATCTTTTTACTTTTTAATCTGTGGCTGCGCGCGCTTTCTAAGGGAATGTTGGGATTTTGACGTTAGCGTTTCGGTGGATGACATGGTGGATGAGCAACAAAATACGAAAATAAGGAAACATTATCAGCTATTATTCTGTTTAAAAAATAAATAATAGTAGTTTATGTAACTGAGGGGTATTATACACGAGTGGTATAATACCTAGTTATGTACAGTTTCATACACTACTTTATCTACTCTCATTGAACGCGAACATATCAAATAAAAGATAAAAATTAATAAACACTAAAAGTGGCAACTGGAAAGTGACGTCAGCATGTGTCTCTGCGAGAGTGTCAGACCTTGTTTTTTTAGACTATGGGTGTGACACACCCCAAACTAAAGTGGTAGAATTTATACCTTTATTTTAACCCTGTATAAATAAAATAAAGGAAATAATAATTTGCAAACTTTGTTATTGCTACGACAACATAAAGATGCCAGGCGGACAGGATGGAGCGCTGAGGGGCGCACGAGTGGTAAGTATGTTTCTTGGCGATGCGCGCCGCGGCCACGTCGGGCGCGGCGGGCGCGGCGGGCGCGCCGGGCTTGTCTGCGGCGCGGCTGCGCGGCGCGGCGGCGGGCGCGGGCGCGGGCGCGGGCGCGGGCGGCGTGCTGCTGGCTGCCGCGGAGCTGGTCGCTGGCAGCGGCTCCTCGCCGCCGTACTCGGCCGCGTTGTCACCGTACTCGCCCGCCTGCAAGTACACGTGTGAAGTTTCTCCTTTCTCGACTTTCGAAAGAAAAGTTATGTTTTAGTTTTTTTTTGTGTTTGGTTTTGAAGTCGGTTCCCTTTTCTTCAAAAAGTTTTATTTTTTTTTTCTTTTAATGAGAGGTTTTCTTTTTGGAGTTTAAAAAAAAAAGTAGTTTCCAAGGACTCTATAGATGGCTATGAACTGACGATGTTACTCTAGGAAAAAGATGTATGCCTTCATTTTTGCACAAATCCACGAGGCACAGACTTCTCTTCTTTTTCTCTTGGGACATTTTCTTTCTGGCGTGGAAAACTCATAAATTAAAAAGACTGGTAAATTAATATTTTTTCTTTTTCCTTATTTTCAAAATGCCATTTGTGTGATGTGACGTGACTGACAATCACATGACATGTATTTTTTGTTTTACGATCTCAAAATTACATCCAAATAAAAAAAATAAAAAAATGACGTGACGTTCGTTCATTGCAGTAACATATCAAGTTCAGCGCCATCTATCCATTGACTAGGGAAACCATAAAAAGAAAATCCCTCATTGAGAAATTCAACAAAAAATTTCATAAAATCGGCGTCTTTGTTGAAAATCTACAATCCTAGTAGGTAAGTAATAAGTAACAAAAAACACTTAAAAAAAAAAAGAGAACCGACATCAAAACCAAACACAAAAAATTGAAAAATAACTTTTCTATTGGAAGTCGGTGGCTTTGTTTTTTATTTCATTGACTGGCCACCGACTTCCGAAAGAAAAGTTATTTTACAGTTTTTTTGTATTTGGTTTTGAAGTCGGTTCCCTTTTTTTCAAAGAGTTTTTTTTTTTAAGTCGGTTAAAAACCTGGTCACTGCGGCGGCGGCGGGCGCAGCCTGAGACGTGGTCGCGTTGGTCGCGAAGTGTCGCTGCTTTTCATTTATTTTCATTTCAATAACGTTCACAAGATAATAATAAAGAAAGTGAGATGCGACTCCGACGAGCTATCTTGGTAGGTGATCATCAGTAATTTGACTAAGCTGCAAGAAGAGCGAGCGATGCGAGCTCGGCTCTTGGGGCATCCCGCCTCAGACTCGGTTAGGTAGTTAGGTACTTCGAACCTTGCACGCAGACAAAGGAACCCCGTTTCCGTCGAGTTGTCTTGGCAGGTGTTATGGAAGAGATATGAAATTATCTACTCAGAGTCAGAAAAATAAAAATCTAAAAACCCACGTTTTTAAATGTCCTAAAAATAAGAAAATAACCCTACGGGGCTGAGAGAGGGGCCACTCAAAACGTGGGGGCGTTTATTATTTGAGGGATTATTTATGAGATATATTTACATGACGTGTATAGATCGTGGTTGCAAAGATATGCCCCCACGCAGTGGCGGCCTTAGGGGGGGGCGAATAGGGCACCCGCCCGGGGCCTCGCGCTTCCAGGGGGCCTCGCGCATCAAAGCAAGCAAAAGAACAAACTAGTAATATTTATTAATTAAAAACTTTAGATTTAGATTAATTAATTAATTAGTTTCAATTCAGTCATAACGGCAAAATTAGTTTTAGAAAAAATCAAACCATATATTTTTTTTTATTTATCATCTCAGAGTTGGTTAATTTTGTAAATATTTATTTAGTACAATAATTTTGTGGCCTGAACATACGGCTAGTTTAGGTTAGGTTCAGACTTGTTTATGATCTTGGCCCAATCAGTGACGTAGCGAGACCGAATCTTGAAGGGGGCAAGACGCATTTGCGAGGCCTTTTTCTTTGATGGAGGATAAAAAATATCTCGCGGGTTTCTGTTTTTTTTAAGCCTGTCGATGGATCACCGCGTGCGAGTCCTCCTTTTTTTTGATGACTTGATGATAAGATCGCTTTGCGAGGCCTCTTTGTCTCTTTCTGTAAATAAAAAGTAAACAAGTTATCATGCAACTACGGGGCCTCGCGCGAGAAGCGGAATTGCTAGACCTAAATATGGTCGTCGGCGGCGGCGCCATCAGCTTTGCCTCTATCAGTTCTAAGTTAGAAATAGTAGTAGAAGTTAAATTATACTGCTTTACTGAGTGGTAAAAAAGTTGAGATTGCCGTCGTCATTTTATTTTATTTTATTGAATCTCTAGGCCCCATTTGAGGAGTGGCTGGAGAGAAGTCATGGCGTCCTGACCTACCGCTTGACGCAGGTCCTCACCGGACACGGAAGTTTCGGGAGGTACCTGTTTCTGATTCGAAAGAGGAAACGCCTGGGTGTCACCACTGCGAAGATCGCCCGGGGGACACGGGCGGAGCACCGACGTTTCATAGGCGGAGACCTCTCGCGCCCAGCATTGGTCGCGGCCTTGCTGCGGGGCGAGACGGCGTGGGAAGCGGTCGCCTCCTTCTGCGAAGCAGTAATGCTCGTGAAAGAGGAGGCGGGCCGTGAGAGAGGGAGGACAGCGTCCTCCCTTCGCCCCAACCGCAGTGGAAGACGCCCGCGGCGTGGACGTCGGCAGACGATCTCCGGCCACCGTAGGCGCGGGCATGCGGACAGCGAGTAAAGGGCAACTCGCTGTCCGACCATGGACCATGCCCGGGTCGACGGCGCGTCGTGTCCCACGCGCGCCTCAAAGAGAGTCAGCAGAAATGACGGGGCCCCCTCCCAAAGGGCCAAAGTCTGCCGGGGTCGCGGGATTTATTTCCTCACCGTGACCCCGAAACATAAACGGCTATTGAAGGACACCGTGGATTTTAGTCGGTACAAGTCTGACAGTAGGTGTAGGAGGACTCATTTGATGATTTTACCATGCTAAAAAAAAGGGGCACAAATTCACGCCATTAAAAACCACAGCAAATTAACCGTAGTGCGGCCTAAACCCCTTCAAAGTTCTTTTTCGAAAAAAGTTATAAAATTGGAAAACATTCCAACATTTCCAACTGAAGACATTATATCAGATGCCTCTTTCACATTTGTTGTAAAAAAACGTTGATTTCAGATACTTTTGAAAATCGCTAACTCGGAAGCTTCTGGTTTTACAAAACCACCACAACCAGAAACCATTTTAGTTTCAATTGTAGTAAATTTATTCTACTTCAAAAAAACGGTGTATTCCCGTTCGTCCACTTGACTTCGACCCACTAGTGGGACGAACGGGAATTTACAAAAATAATATTTAATTTGTTCCCGATCGTCCCACTCCTAATTCTCTTGAATTAGGAGTGGGACGATCGGGAATATGTTCTTCGATTAGTGCCATTCGTCCCACTAAAAAGATTTGTGCAGAAATATGTTTATTCGTTGTTTCGTAGTTTGCTTGTCCTTTACTCCACTTCGTTCTCGACAAGCGCTATAAATTTTTTCTTATAATTTTTTTTTTTTATTTTTATAAATCGCAAAGTTGATTCTGTGATTTTTACTGTGATTGAAATGACGGATTTTTATTCCAAATTTGTTTTTTATACCAATTAAAACCACCGGTCTTATATTATTTAGTGGGACCAATAGAACTACAAAAAAGAATTAATAAATTATTCCCATTCGTCCACTCAAAAAATTTAGTGGGACCATCGGGAAAATAAATAACGAATTCCCGTTCGTCCCACTAGGGGGACGAAGTCGAGTGGACGAACGGGAATACAAGAAAAAAACGTCTTGCTTAAGTTTCATCAATATAGTAAACTAAGACTTTAAAGTAATAATCGCCAAAAAGGCAAACAAAGTCTGCAAAAATCAGATCTCTACTCCATTTTACGCAAACACGGATAGGATGTTCAAAGTTGCTGTATGAACTGTAAAATGTTTTAAAACTCAAATTACATTTACTTATTTATAACTTTACCCGGAGCCTCGCAATGGGGAAGGCCGCCTCTGCCCCCACGTTTTGAGTGGCCCCTCTCTTAGCCCCGTAGGGTTATTTTCTTATTTTTAAGACTTTTAAAAAGGTGGGTTTTGAGATTTTTTTAAATCTATTAATTATTTTATTATTTTAATCTTTGTTCATCGGGTTTGAAGCTATCCTGAAAATTTCAGCTTGCTAGCTTATCGGGAAGAGCCTCAAAGCCTGTCCGCCATCCTGGACGTCCGCCATATTGGATTTAAGTCACATGACTATTTTTTTCGTATTCCTGACAGCAATGAGCAAACCCTTTCATTTAATACCCATAACATGGGGGTGCATTTCAAATAGCCTGTCTGCCATCTTGGACGTCCGCCATATTAGATTTAAGTCACGTGACAATTTTTTTCGTATTCCTTACAGCAAACCTTTTCATTTGATACCCATATCAAGGGGGTGGATTTCAAACAGCCAGTCCGCCATCTTGGGGAGGCCGCCATATTGGATTTGTTACGACGTTTCTTAGCTAGTCATGTATTGTCATCAAAACTTAGAACGTGTACAAAATTTCAGCTTGCTAGCTTATCGGGAAGTGCCTCAAAATTGAGTTGCAAAAGTCCAACCGGAACGACAAACAAACAAATAAACAAAAACAAGAAAAAAGTGAGTTTATAAAAACGTGGGAAAAAACTAGGTGAAAGTTTTATTATATTTTGAGTGGTACTATTAAACGATTTTCTAAACATTGATTGTTGTGCCTACATAGAATGTCCCGAGGAGTGTGGAATGTGGATCAAATTGAACGTGAAGAGACTATACTTACGCATAGATAATATATGAGATTTTGTATTTTTGTCATATAATATTACTTACCGCATGGCTCACCTTAAAGTCGGGTCGGTTGGGCTCGAATTCGAAGGCTGGCCGCGCCGACGACTGCGGCGACTGCGGCGACGGGCGCAGCGCTGTCGTGGCGGAGGATGCGGGCCGACTGCGAGTGGGTTTTGCGCTCGACAGCCGCGCTGGACGCGGCACTATCGGAAAGCAAAGAATACAATCACAAAATTATGTCTGTTCCGATTTTTAGGGTTCCGTAGTCAACAAGGAACCCTTATAGTTTCGCCAGGTCCGTCCGTCCGTCCGTCTGTCCGCTGTTTAGCTCAGAGACGCACAGTACTAGAAAGCAGGCTGTAATTTGGTGTTAATATACGGATTTGTTGTGCCGAAAAAGTGGTAAAATAAAATCACGTAAAATATTTTTTTTTAGGGTAGGTACCTCCTGTACTGTAAGTACGTAAAGTGAGGATTTTTTTTTCTCGCGTACGCCTTTGTGTGGGGTATCATTAAATAGGCCTTTAAAAAATAATGATAGTTTCCATTAACAATTTTTTACCGACTTCAAAAAAGGAGGAGGTTCTCAATTCGGGCGGTATGTTTTTTTTTTATGTATGTACATCGATTACTCCGAGGTTTCTAGTCCGATTAGTGTCATTCTTTTTTGTTCGATGCAGTATACCTACTTGCAGTGTGGTCCCATAAAAATTTCATCCAATTTGGTTCAGTACTTTTTATTTTGTGCACATTTATTGATTTCGGCTACTTGGATGACATTCCTTTTTGCGTGTTTGTTACGCGATTACTCCGACAATTGTGGACCGATTTTCAAAATTCTTTTTTGTTTCATCAAAATCTGTTCAGCAGTTTTTGAGATAGGGAATTTTATTAGCATGTGTACATGAGCGATGTTAATACCGGTGCCACGGATTACAAATTCTAGTGCTTGTAAGGAAATGATGGGGAGGGTTGAATAATTAAACTAAAAAGAGTAAAATAAAAAACTTTTTCAAAAAAAAATTAACTGACTTCAAAAACAACTACAAAAAAGGTTAAAATAAGCTACAAAATAACTTTTCTTTCGGAAGTCGGTGGCAAAAAGACAACTAAATAAAAAAATAAAGCCACCGACTTCCGAAAGAAAAGTTATTTTGTAGCTTATTTTACCCTTTTTTGTGGTTGTTTTTGAAGTCGGTTAATTTTTTTTTTTTTAAGTTTTTATTGATAAGCTTTAAAGTGCTATTTTGCTCGATTCGAGTGTCCGCCCCTTCTAACAGCTAAACAATTATGTTTGGGGATGTGAAAAAAATCACAATAGCAGTACATATAACAAAGTTTAAAAGAAAATTATCGTGACTAAGTAGGCTTTACAACTTTACGAGTATTAGTCGACCAACTTATAAAATGTACTTGGATATCATATTTTCTCAAACAAAATGTATCGGAGAACATGCTCTTCAACTGCAAATGTAAGTTTGTCAACTTTATTTTACAGCTTTTAAAGGTATGTTTTTACGGTATGTTTTTTGGGGATAGGTAGGTTTTTATCGTCAACTATTTTTAACTAACTTCAAAAAAAGGAGGAGGTTCTAAATTCGTCGTAATCTTTTTTGCTTATGTATTTTCCCTGATTTCTCAAAGACTCCTGGACCGATTTTGAAAATTCTTCTTTTCAAAATTAAATTCAGCGAATCAGTTTACTTACTTCGCGAAAGTATTTTGATGGGCAACTACGGAACCCTACACTGTGCGTGGCCCGACAAGCACTTGGCCGGTTTTGTAAATTCATAATGTGGTACCTACTATGTCAAATTTAAAAATGTCTAGAAATTAGACATGGTCAATAAATCTATAATATAAAAATCAATGGCTATTCCTTCATCATCATATTCATCATAATCAGCCAGAAGACGTCCACTGCTGAACATAGGCCTCCCCCTTAGACCGCCACGCCACGCTGTTCTCCAGGGGCCTCCATCCTCTGCTGGCGTTTCATTTTTACCTACATTAACGAGATTCATCTACATTTCCGAAATCAAAAGGCGAAAGCGGTCAGGGAGTAACCCTTCATACGCCCCCGCAGCCCCTGCAGCTGAACCCTTGAGCTGAGCGTTTGCTCTGAATAAGGCAAGGAAAATAATGTTTTAAGTTTTAAATTATACTACCTACTAGTTAATACACTTTCTATTTTGTTGGAACTTTCATTTTATACTTTCTATCTTCCCAATTTAAGCAATAGAGGGCCTACACAGGCTCTGTGTTTAGGGCCTCGGAAACTCTTAATCCGCCACGACCCCGGCAGGCTTTGGCCCTCTGAGAGGGGGCCCCGTCATTATGCTGACGCTCTTTGAGGCGCGCGTGGGACACAACGCGCCGTCGACCCGGGCATGGTCCATGGTCGGGCAGCGAGTTGCCCTTTACTCGCTGCCCGCATGCCCGGTTCCGGAGATGTGCGAACACAAACATAAAAACATACATACATACACTTATGAAATTTGGCACATTTGTTCAGACGCTAATATAGACCAACCATATGCGAAAACTGGGCAGTTCTGGAAATATTACATACATACGGGTCTAATTATTATTATTATTATGGCAAATAAATGATATTATTATTATTATTATTTTTACATTACATTTATTTTTCTCGGCTGGCCGGGTTAACCGGGAAGCCGGGAAATACTGATAGAACGGGCCTAAGCCAAGTTACTATCAGATGGGTTTTGAATGGTTGTGGTGATGGTTGGAGCTATATCACATTGCAGGAATTTCCTCACTAATCTACATGTGTTTAATATCGCTGCTTTCTGCAGCAGGTGGTAGGTGTTAGAAGGCAGATTCAGGGAAGTAAGGGACTGGTGAAGCTGTGTAGGTATTACTCCTGTTGTGGATAAGACTATAGGGACTATTGTTACTTTTTGCAGATGCCAGAGTCGGGTTATTTCTTCTTTTAGTTCGGTATATTTGGATAACTTTTCTGCGATAGTAGTTTGTAAATTGTGTGTGTTTGGTATAGCTATGTCTATGAGAATTATTGAAACCTCATTTTTTTTTAAGTCGGTAAAAATATTGTAAAACTTGTTTTCATTATGGTGTACCATAAAGTATATTCTATTCTATAATAATTTTAAATACTTATAAAAGTAAAGGTCGACCACGAGCGGGTATAGGTATACCATGAGTTGGACTCAAACCCACACTTTCCAGAAATTTGAACACTGATACCTCAACCACTAAGGGCCCTTTTCCCGTCATGCGTATTTTCACCCGCATGCGGATATGGTCCGCGTGCAGGCTGCCCGCATCCTATGCCTATCATTTTATACACGTTTTTCCTATGATGCGGGAAGCACGCGAACGGACCAGATCCGCGCGGTCGAAAATACATAAGACGTGAAAAGGGCTGTTACCTATCACCATGGACCTAAAAAAAAGGCGGACGGAACTTCACTAAGAAAGTGCGTTTCTATAGGGATGCCAGATGAAGGAAAAAATTACCCATATTTAAACAATATTTAATTAAGATCTCCCTTGAACTTAAGTTTAATTACAATTTTTTTTGTAACGGATACTTATTTTTAAAATAAAGGTAAAATAATTTAAGCACATTGCATATTAAAATATTTACAACTCGTTTAATGTTAATAAAGTTTTACAATCCCTTTTGGTGATTAAAATTTTTGTAGACTTGTCTTTTGCTATCGACACATCTAAAAATCCCTTCTAAATTACTTAAGTGGTGAAAACGAATGTTAAAGTATTTTTCGGCTATAAATATTTAATTAAAGCTATTTTATGTTCCATTCCTACACGTCTACATTCCTATTCCATGTGTACACTCCCTTATTATTTTTATACAATCATTTTTACATGCATCATTTGCCATGGGGAAATCTGTAAAAATATAGAAGAATACAATAACGATAAATAGTAACATAAAATATAAATCTCCCAATTTAAAAATAATTTGAACCTTGAAATAGTTGCAACACTGATTGATTTCGAGATGTTTATTAAATTTATTGACGTAAAATCAAGAAATAAGCTTCCAAATGACATGCTTTAAATCCACTGTCAGATGCAGTCGAATGGAAACACGGTATAACTTTATAATCACTTTAATGAGACTTATCTGTGGTATAATTTACACGTCTTCACTCAACGAGGCTCAAACTCAACTGCCATGCTCCCAAGTGACCATAGACAAGAAATGTATCGTTTGACAGATAGTTGCTGTCTACCGACAAAAGTCAAGTTAACTACTAAATAATTATTTACTGTCACTTCCCTTGGGTGCATGGCAACTTTACAAAATTAAATATGAATCTACTATCTAAAATAAATACAAAATAATTATAACAATATTAAATATTATTGATAGCTAACAGTCGGCCTTTCCTGATAAATTCACGTCCCGTGAATATAGGTTTGGACGAGATAATCTCTTAATTTACGAGTACACAATCTACTTATATTATTTTGTATTATTATATCTAATTTTTAAATTTAACTCTAATGTACCTTTTTGAATTAATTTTGTTATTTGTATTTTCACCAATGTTTCGTGTAATTATTTCGAACACAATGTTAATTGTTTACCGAATAAATTGAAAAAAAAAATAGAAAATATAAATATAACGTTCAAGTAAGTACAATATCAGTCTATTACACTACAAATGTAATACTTTTGTGACTATTCACTTTTACAACGATTATCTCACATACACAGCAAAGGACATAACTTATTACATATTATTTACAATAAATCAATAAAAAAAAGCCCTTCATGGTTTCAAAATTGTTCAGTCATTCCACTGAAACCTCTACATATTTCCAGTGGTTTGAACAATTACTATTACTAATACTAAATCAAAGCAATACTGAAGCCCCTTCATGTCTTCAGCATTACCAAGTCATTCCACTGAAACCTCTACATATTTCCAGTGGTTTGACCAACTAATAGTACTAAATCAAAGCAATACTGAAGCCGCTTCATGTCTTCAGCATTACCAAGTCATTCCACTGAAACCTCTACATATTTCCAGTGGTTTGACCAACTACTAATACTAAATCAAAGCAATACTGAAGCCCCTTCATGTCTTCAGCATTACCAAGTCATTCCACTGAAACCTCTACATATTTCCAGTGGTTTGACCAACTACTAATACCAAATCAAAGCAATACTGAAGCCCCTTCATGTCTTCAGCATTACCAAGTCATTCCACAGAAACCTCTACACATTTCAAGTGGTTTGACTAATTACACAAAAGCTGTAATAACTAAATTTAATAAATAATCAATTAACCAAATACTAATTCAAATTTATGATTACAATTGGTCATTAAAATCTTTGCAACAATCAAACAGGTACATTAGTTCCTTGATTGGAGAGACTATCATCATCATCATCAGATTCGTTATTGGTCCTATTGAACACTAACCATGGGTGGATCTTGTCTACAGAAAACGTACCGGTAAAAGGACGGTTACCCTTTCGAGACAGCGGTGTATCTTCGATAACATACCTATCATTGTCCAATACCGCCACGATGCGATAGGGACCACGAAGCTTGGGGACAAGCTTTCGACTTTGCCCGCAGGAAGGGACCTCTCTTTCTATTCTGACTAGATCACCTACTGCGTATACAACTTTCTTCCTATGTTTGTCAAAGGATGCTTTCTGATTGGTCTGATCTTTAGCTATATGTTCGGAAACCTTATTACGAATGGTTTCTAGTGTGTCGTCATTATGAGGTTCCTCGTCATGTGTGGTAAGCAAAAGAGGGGAATCATTGGTCCCAATTAATTTAAAACCGAACAATGCCTGGGATGGTGTTGTTCCCGTTCCTTTATTGAGCGTATTATTTAATGCCCATTGAATTTCTGAAACAGTCTCGTCCCACAGTTTCTCATTTTTGTTAAAATTTTTAGCACTAAGTGCAGCGAGTACAGTTCTATTGTATCGCTCAACTTGTCCGTTTGCTCGCGGTGTAGCGACAGAGTTTAATATGTGCTTAACCCCTAATGAATTCAGAAACTCCTCAAACTTCCTAGAAGTAAAAGAGGTTCCCCTGTCCGATATAATTCTTTGCGGCACACCGAAAGTATGGAAATAATTTTGTAATGCTTTAATACTATGTATACTCTTTGTACTTTTAACTGGGTTAAGAATTACATATTTTGTAAATGCGTCTATTATTAGTAACAAATAAGAATTCTTTTTCTTACTACGGACGAATGGACCCAAATGATCTATGTGCAGTGTATGGAACGGGCGATCGACTTTTGGTATAGGATGTAATTCTCCAGACTTTTTACCGGCAGGGATTTTTGTATGAGCACATTCAAGACATGAATCGACATACTTTTGAACAAATCTTCTCATTTTAGCAAACCAATATTGACTTTTAATTTTATTAAAAGTCTTCTCAAAACCAAAATGTCCTAACATATATCATGATTAGTTCTGAGTAAATGCCATCTTATTCCTTTAGGTACAACCCATCGATTACCCTCAGGCGTTTTCCTGTATAGCATTCCGCGTTTAACTATAAAGTTGTTTTTAATTTCGATAATATTATCAGTTTCTTTATCGTTGAGTATCGTTATTATTCTTTGTAATTCAGAATCATTTTGTTGAGCTGTAGTGATCCAATTGGTATCAATTAATCTAACTTCTGTCTGTTCGTTTTGCTGAACAGGATTACGACTAAGGGCGTCGACATGTCCCATTTTGAGGCCAGGTTTGTAAATAATATTAAAATTATATTCTTGTAAAGTATTCCACCATCTAGCTACTCGCAGTATCATATCTTTTTTTTCAAATGTTGCTCTAACAGAGTTGCAGTCGGTAACGATTGTGAATTTGAGACCTAATAAATATACTCGAAATTTCTGTACTGAAACTACAACAGCTAGAGTCTCCAAGTCATAGGAGGTGAAGCGAGCCTCTTCGGGCGAAGTTTGTCGACTGTAATAGGCAACAGCGCTAAACGGGGAATCTCTTTTTGGCCTTTGCATTAATATTCCGGCAATACCTAATTTGGATGCGTCAGTATGAAGTTGAGTTTCGTAAGTCGGATTGTAAAAGGCAAGTACGGGGCGTTTTGTCAACTCCTTTTTTAATATAAGAAAAGCCTCTTCTTCGGAGTTTCCCCAATGCCAGTTGGAATCTTTTTTAAAAGTTGAGTTAACGGTTTCGCGATAATGGAAAACCCCTTTATGAACCGCCGGAAAAAGCTTGATAAACCAAGAAATTGACGGACTTTGTGTTGATCCGTTGGACGAGGAAAATGTTCTACAGCCTCTATTTTGTGCTGTCCAGGCCTTATTCCCCGTTCATTTACTTCGAACCCCAAGTAATTAATGGATCTCATAAAAAAGTGTCATTTTGCAAGTTTTAAGGTTATACCAGAAGTTCTAAATAGTTCTAATGTATTTCTTAACTTCTCAAACCCTTCCTCTATAGTCTTTGACGGGATAATTACGTCATCCATGTAAGCAAATGCATCTTTGAAACGCGCGTTTCCCAGGATGTTATTGATGGCTCGTTGAAAATTTGATGGGGCATTAGCTAACCCAAAAGGCATCCGGTTAAACTCAAAGTGGCCATCAGGTGTAACAAAAGCTGTTAAGTGTTTGGATGTCTCAGCCATACATATCTGGTAGTAACCGGATGCAAGATCTAAAGTAGTGTAAAACTTGAAACCAGATAAATTGACTAATTGATCATCAATTCGTGGCAACGGATAATGTTCTTTGATTGTTGAAGTGAAAACTTCTTTAGCGGCGTTGTACACTTTTTCTGTAATGGGTAAAAAATTTAAAACTCGCGTCAGGGTCACGTGACCAAAACTCGCGTCAGGGTCACGTGACCCTGATCGAAAATGAGTAAGACGTCATTCAAATTAAAAATAAAACATAGTAACAAAAAAGTTTTCACTTCTACCGGCACTCCTGGAGTGCAACCTTTTTTTTTTTGTTTAAGGCTCTAAAATCTATACAAAGTCTATAATCCCCAGTCTTCTTTTTTACTAATAGAATTGGAGATGCATAATCTGACGTGGATGGTCGTATTATTCCGGAATCCTCTAATTCTTTAACCATTCCCCTAACAACTTGACGTTCCGAATGAGCCAACCTATAAGGCCGGTATACCACGGGAATAGTGTCACTTAAATGGATATTCATTTCAATCCCTTTAACACAACCTAGTTCTTTGGTTGAGAATGCAAAACAATCCCTATAATCATTTAATAAATTAAGCAACGACTCATGATCCTTTCTTCTTAATTCCTCACCTATATTTACTAGGGAACCTTCAATAGTAGGATTGGGCAAATCTTCGTTGTTATCTACAATTCTATTAATGCAGTACGATTGCATTTCTGAAAATGGGCTTGCGCGAACCAATACTGTACCTCGTTTCAAAGGAAACTCGGGAGATTGCAACCCCTTTACTATAACCTGACCTTGTCCATCTGTCAATTTAACTAAGCTTTGAATAACTTCGTACTCCCTATACGGTTCGCGACTCAAACTTGATTCTATAAGCACATCACCACTATATTTCATTTCGGAATAAATATCGACACAGGTATATCCCTGTATTTTAATATCATCTAATACACGTAATGTAATCTTCAAAAGCTTTGACATATTTCTGTCTTGAATTTTTAGTATTTCGTTAGTTTTAATAACGATAACGTGATCCTGCTCAGTAAAGGTTTGACCCAATAATAGAGGAACTTGTAATAAGTGATCAGAGACTATAAGTATTGGTACTACTGCCTTCACGAAATCTATTTCAATGTTTACGTCACATTTTCCTAAACAATTAACCATGGAATCTCCAAAACCTCTTAGAACTGGCAAATTAGTCTTTGAACAAGTGGTTGTTAGGTTACGAGCAATCGATTCCTTCAACATGGAGCATTGACTTCCAAAGTCAATAAAACAATCTAATGTTACACCATTAACTAAAGCGGATTTAAAATACTTGGATTCATTTCTATTTTCCGTGGAAATAAATAGGACCTTTTTAGGCGTTGCATCGTTTTTATTGGGACAATCGTTAACAAAATGACCTACTTTATTACAATCAGTACACCGTTTGATTGTTTGCTTGCACTTATAATACGGGTGACCTTCTTCGCCACAGTTGTAGTATTTAGCTGAGGATTTTGTCGTATTGTTTTCAGCTCTATTAGCTATATTACGTTTGTTGTCAATTATGCTTGCCTGCTGCACTGTTTTGTCTACTCTTTTGTTAATTTTTACTCCCTTCAAGTATACTAATAATTTATCAAGATCGGAGTATTGTGCTGCTTCCGCGCTTGTTCTTATAGAACGATCTTCGATACCAAAAAGTATGCAATCGATGGCATTTTTGCCAGTAATATTACACCTATTCAGTAGCACTGTCTTATCATAAAAATATTCCTCCAATGAGTCACCAAAACGCGCTTTACAAGCTAGCATATCCGTCAACAACTGTGCGTAATTCTCGTCGCTCGGAAAAGCTGAACGGAGTTTGTTTTGCCATTCAGACCATGAAAACATAACACTAGGTAATCCTTGGTACCATTTTTGAGCAAAACCTACAAGTTTTGGTAATGCATAATGACTGGTTTGCCTATCTGACCAATTATAAATTTGTGCACACTCATTTACTTTGGTTATCCACATTTCTATGGTCTGGTTACGTTTTGATGGGTCGAACTCGGGAATAACATTAAAAACTGGGAAACGTTCACAGTTTCCATCAGCCTTCATGGTCTGAACAACATCTTTTAACATTTGTGCAAATAAAATTTTATCACTGACCTGTTCGGCAATGTTACTATCACCTTGTAAGAGCTTCGTGTTGCTGCGGCGTCGCCTGGAACCGCTACGACTGCGCCGCGTACGACTATGCCTGCGACGCGTATCGCCACGCCTGCGCCTGCGCCTCTCATCATTTCCGCTACGTCGCGTACTGCCGCGGCTGCGCCTCACATCACTTCGGCTGCATCGCGTACTACTGCGACTTGCGCCGCTCCGGCTGCGCTCCGCACCGCTTCGGCTGCGCACTCCACTGCTGCGGCTACGACCCGCATCGCTCCGGCTGCGTCTCGTACCTCTCCGGCTACAGCGCGCACCGCTCCGGTTGCGCCTCGCCCGACTACGGCTGCGGTGGCAGTTCCTGGAGCTGCGTTGGGCACTACAACGACTGTTCAGTCGCACAGTGCTGCGACTGCGAGACTTTTCAGCACCGGAAGCCAGCTTGGGACCTGGAGTTTCCAGGCACCTGCCTCGGTTGCTTGCTTGACGTTCCATTTGATTACAACTGGAATTATAATTTTATACACGAGTAAACCATTATCTGAACTGTTATTTTTAATTGTGAAATAAAATATTAACACATCTGAGTTTTATTTTCCAAAATAATATTCCCTACTACTTTTTACTATTGCTTTCTAATGTTTAAAACACTTGCTTTGCTGCTCAAGTGTTTTTCGTTTAAAACTACATCATTTTTAAAAAAAGTAAGAAGGAAAAAAAAAGTGAAGGTACACATAAAATACGGAATTATCATATCCTTCTTATTAAGAGCAATGCTTAAAAGATAAAAGGGAACTATACCTTATTACTGTGCTTTCCTGGGCGTTCGGTAACACTGGGATACTAAAATATCCTTTGTGTGATCCCACTTCTGACCTTTAATCCACTGTCAGATGCAGTCGAATGGAAACACGGTATAACTTTATAATCACTTTAATGAGACTTATCTGTGGTATAATTTACACGTCTTCACTCAACGAGTGCTCAAACTCAACTGCCATGCTCCCAAGTGACCATAGACAAGAAATGTATCGTTTGACAGATAGTTGCTGTCTACCGACAAAAGTCAAGTTAACTACTAAATAATTATTTACTGTCACTTCCCTTGGGTGCATGGCAACTTTACAAAATTAAATATGAATCTAACATGCTTAACTATGAAAAGTGATCCCCTGGCTTTTTTAATTGAACTACTATGGTTTCGACAACTTTTCGCAACACATGACGGCATACTTTGATTTTTATTAGACAAAATAACACCGTATAAAACCGCGAGTGTCGTTCGAAGCGTAATGGCCGACGGCTGATTTACTATGGTGTGAATGTGTGCGTTCTGGCTTGTCCACATTAGCGCACTGACTTACTATGGGTGCTTCAATTGTTTCTTAGTGAAGCTCCGTCCGCCTTTTTTTTTAGGTCCATGCCTATCACTACATGAATTAAATTCGTCACGGTTGAACATTTTTTACGTCACGCGTAAATTTATAAGCACACAATTTGATTTCTAGAACTAAAAAATAATAATTTTGAATTAGAGCAACACAAGATTCACAGCCCCTGTATGTCAAGCAGGCTGGTACCACGATACTGTAGCGATAGAAGCAACTATCGCTGATTAGTAGTTTTAGGTAACAATAAGTGTCAATTTCGCTTAGTGATGAAAAACTTGGTAGGTGGGAGTGAATGACCGCTATTGCCATGTTAAACGGCACATACTATAGGTTAAATAGTTTTTGAGTTATGAGGGGCTAAAAAATGCCACCAAATCGTTCGTGTAATATTACACACTGTGAGCGCGCCTGTGCTTTGGCTGGCCACGCTCTCGCGTGTCTAGATAGTACGGCTGGCAAGCATAATAATTGAGACTGGCCGCCATGATCGAAATCGATCAGTGGGGCCGGTTTTTAACACCGTATTTACCTATAGGTAAGTACTTTCTGAGTCAGTTATCTAAAAAAAAACTTGAGAGGTGTCAAGGGACACCCGGATGGAAGGAAGTTAACAAAAATAATCGTCGCAACACCACACTGTTAAATGCGAAATAGAAAGACGAAACAAAAATATCTGGCTTGCTTTCTATTAGAGAGAGAGAGACAGAGAAACATGTGCACGTCGCAATACGACAAGAGTCACGGGGCGCGGGGTGTAGGCGCGAGTTGCGGGGCGAGGCAAAAAAGTGTCGGGCCAACTTTTTGTAAGAATTTTTTCCGTCTAGCCCCCTTTTACAACGCGCGATAAGGAACTTCGTTCCAAAAACTTGAGAGGTGTCAAGGGACACCGGGATGGAACGAAGTTACTGTATACACTCAACAAAAATAATCGTCGCGACTCCACTCCACTCCACTCCACTCCAATCCAATCCGCTCCACTCCACTCTTTGAGCTCTAGCACCCTTTCGTAATGCTCGATAAGGAACTTCGTTCCAAAAAGTGTCGTGACAACTTTTCGTAAGATTTTTTTCCGTCTAGCCCCCTTTCACAACGCGCGATCAGGAACTTCCTTCCAATAATGCAATCCCGTTACATAAACCATTTCAGATATTATTACAACAATGCGTATTTTGAGCTACCTAAATATGGTATAGAAGCGTTTACCAGAAAGAGCATAAGTGAGCTTGGACGAGTAGTGCTCAGCCAACGACGTCTCGATGACTGCTGTAGTCTCGTCAGTTTCCGCGGGTTCGGCTGAGGTGGCTTGGCGCGTCGTTGAGCCGCCCGCTTTATCCGCGTTGTCCGCACTGCCCGCGTTGTCCGTACTGCCCGCACTGCCCGCGGTATCCGAACTGCCCGCGTTGTCCGCACTGCCCGCGTTGTCCGCACTGCCCGCTTTGTCCGCTGTGTCCGTCTCCAGTAGGCGCCGCTCGCTGCACAGTTGTCCACAGTCGCCTCCGCTGTGACACAATAAAATATTCTTGGACGTGTGTTTCTAGGCGCTTCTACATATAAAATGCCTTGGCCAGCACGTGAAGCTTCTACTTCGTATATCTATCTATCTAATATCTTTAAACGAGCAATTCTTGTATATTTATTTATAAATATTCAGGATCTCGGAAACGGCTCCAAGGATTTTCATGAAAGTTACAGATTAGGGGTTTTTCGGCTCGAGGAATCGATTTATCAGGTTCCAGGTTCGAGAAAAGCTCGGTTCCCAAGATATAGATATTCTAAAAACCGAGCGAAGCTCGGCGGTCAACCAGATATTTCCAAAATAAAGCTAAACTTCACCGTCCACACACGCGTAATGTGTGCGCGCAATGTAGAAACCGGCGGCGGCGGGCGACGCTCTGCGCGACATGCGTGTCGCCGCACGCGTCCGACACGTCAGCCGCGCTGGCGCCCGCGCCTCGCGCCGACTGGCCCAGCACGCCGCACAGCTTGCCGTCGCACACCACGCCGGTTCCCCAGTCGCTCTGCGGACATACGACCGTCACTGCGGGCCTGACCACGACTGGAGTGCCGGGCCGAGACCGACACGTACCGAGCACAGCGTCGCTCCCCCCAGGCACAGCGCAGAGTCCCGCAGGCCGGGCCACGACGGCCAGCGCCGGGCGCACTGGTCTCCCGCCACCAGCGTGGTGTCCACGATGCGCAGCCGCGCCGGGTGGCCCACAGAGCGCACCACGTGACACGTGGCGCCGGCCGAGCACTCGGAGGGCTCCGTGGCCATAAGGATGGGCCGTGTGCCCGCGCCGCCTCCGAAGGGCGCTTCCAGCTCCAGCAGCGCCAGGTCCATCGCGGCCTCGGTCCAGGAGTCGTCGGCGCGCACAGCGTCGGCGCCGGAAGCCAGCGCCACGCGCGCCACGCGCCGCTTCTCGCCCGCGCCCGGCGCCAGCGCCAAGAGCTCGGCGGGCGCGGCGCCAGCCTCGTCGCTGGCGCACCACGCCGACGTAAGCGCAGTACGCAGCGACACTAGCGACGCGCCGCAGCGCCGCCCGCTCGTATGCTCCACCACGATCTACACACAACGTGAAGGAAAGTCAAAACTGTAAGCATTGTTTTTTTTTAAAGAATACTTGGGTTGTGATCCACAATCGATACCGATGCCAAAAATATACTTTTTAGATTTTTTGGTCTGTTTGTCTGCATGTATGTCCGGGATAAACTCTAAAAGTACCGGACGGATTTGAATCTATACATATAATAAAATAGTAGGAAAGTCAAAACTGTACATTGAATATTTTTTAGAAAGAATACTTGGGGTGTGATCTACAATCGATACCGAAGCCAAAAATATAGTTTTAAGAATTTTTGTCTGTTTGTCTGTATGTATGTCCGGGGTAAACTCAAAAAGTACTGGACGGATTTGAATGATTTCTTTTTTGTTGTATAGGTATTAAGTCTGGCCAACACATAGGCTATAATTTATCTTGGAAACTTGAACACCTGGTGCTGAACCGCAACGGACCAGCTAAACTATAAGAGATACAAAAATGGTGCGATAGCAAAAATTGTTCCACGTTATGAGCATTTTCTGCTGAGAGAATAAATTTTAAGATCTGGAACACCTGATGTGGAACTGCAAGAGCCCAGCTGCACTATAACATATACAGGAATGACGTCTCAACAAAGTTGTTCACCCAGATGAGCACTTTCTGTTGACATATAAAAATTGAAGATCTGGAACACCTGATGTGGAACACCAAGAGCCTAGCTACACTATAACATATACAGTCTGATGAGGATTTCCTGTTGACTTACAAAAATGAAAGATCTGGAACGTCTGGAATCGTCAGGCGCGTCCCGTTGTTTTCCCGTCCCCAGGCTCTAAGAATTTCACATCAGACGTTATAGATCTTCGATTTTGTAGACCCCGTTGTCGCTGGCACAAGCAACAGGATCCGCGTACGAAGTAGCGGGCAGAAGCTAGTAAATAATAAACTAGTAGGAAAGCCAAATCTGTATTGAATGTTTTTTTAAAAGAACACTTGGTTGGGCTGTGATTTACTTGATAACAAAAACTAGGTACCTATATTTGTTTTAAAAAAATCTAAAAACTATATTTTTGGCTTCGTTATTTATTATGTTTGTTTGCCGGGATAAAATCAAAAAGTAGGTACTGGACGGATTTTCAGAATGTTTTTTTTACCGACTTCAAAAAAAAGGAGGTTATCGATTCGACCCGTAGGCCGTATGTATGTAATATTTCCAGAACTGCCCAGTATTCGGTTATGTTAGTCTATATCAGCGTCTGAACAAATGTGCATTTCATTAGTGTATATTACGTATATGCTTTTATGTTTGTGTTCGCATATCTCCGGAACTACCAGTCCGATTTAAGTAATTCTTTTGGAACGAAGTTCCTTATCGCAAGTTGTGAAAGGGGGCTAGACGGAAAAAATTCTTACGAAAAGTTGTCTCGACACTTTTTGGAACGAAGTTCCATAGCGCGCGTTGCGAAAGTGTGCTAGAGCTCAAAGAGTGGAGTGGAGTAGAGTCGCGACGATTATTTTTGTTGAGTTTATACAGTAACTTCGTTCCATCCCGGTATCTCTCGACACCTATCAGGTTTTTATTGTTGTACTAGGTATTATTCAACTTAGGGAATGCTGCAATTTCATCAAAATCGGTTCAGAAGTTTTTGAGATAGGGCATAATTTGCCTACTTGGATCGTAGATTTTCAAAGTCGATTGCAAGCATAATGTTCAGGCACGCCGCAATAGCGGCGGTAAGACCCCTCTTTGAGGAGTGCCTGGGGAGACGTCACGGCGTCCTGACCTATCGGATGACGCAGGTCGTCACCGGACAAGGAAGTTTCGGGAGGTACCTGTGTCGGATAGGGAGGTAAGAAACGCCACCACTGCGAAGATCGCCCGGAGGACACACTAGAGCATACGGTGCAGTTTTTTATTATTTACTAGTGTTTGCCCGCGGCTTCGCTTGCGTTATTTTAGAATTTGAGAAACAATACGGATCGTGTGGCGCCATCTGGAATATGAACGTAATTGTTTTCTCGGAAACAGCTCTCTTCTGGTATTCGGGATGTAAGATACCTTATATCCGTGTCTAATTGTCTTACTCCTGACAACGTATATGCTTTTTGGGACGATCGATTCAGTAGGTAGTAATGCGTGAAAAGGTAAAAAACCAAACATACTTTTTTTTTTTTTTTTTTTAGGTCGTAAAATCATCAAATGAGTCCTTCCGCCCTGGGTGGGGCGGAAGGGACTGTCAGACTCTTACTGACTAAAATCCACCCGTGTTCCTTCCTATGCCCTTTATGTTCCGGGGCCACGGTAACCTGGGTTAAGAAAAAACCCGCGACCCCAGCAGGCATTTGGCGCGAAACACGACGCGCCACCGACCCGGGCTTGGTCCTTGGTCGGACGGCGAGCTACCCATCACTCACCGTCCGCAAGCCCGCTCCGCCGCTGTGCCCTCTGCTGATCAGAGGGACACGCGTTGGAGCATCCACACGACAGGCTATTTGCATACGGGCAAAGAGACCACTTGGGCACACAGTGCCCAAGGAAGAGTTTTTGCCCGCATCCCAGGGTGCACCGGCCCGAAAAACTGGTCTTCCCCCTAGACGTATCCGAGAGGGAACTCCAGTCCACGGGCGCACGTGGAGGTTTCCTGTCATAGCACCCCAACCAAACATACTTGCATTTTTATTATTAGTTTAGATCAATAATGTTATATCTAGGTACATAGTTTGCATAGGAAACGTCCTTATTTGAGCGACATTAATTTCAAAGAACCGTGTTTGTTTTAAACATTAGACTATCATTTTTGGGTCGATTTACAGTATCGCTGCAAATTAAACGTACGATAGCATTGCTCTTCTTCCTTTAGCATACCGCGTGATACCTAAAAAATAACGAATTATCTAACTCGATGAGTACAACTTGTCGTCGTTTAAAACAGAATCTATGCACTGGTTTGAGCACCAATTCAAAACATAAATAAACACAAATTATAGAAACCCTGATTTTTTCTAATCTTTAAAATTCCACACCTCGAAACAATTAGAATTAAAAAAATATCCAACTTACTACCTACAATTTAAATCGGTGTAGATTTATATCCTAGAGAAGTATTGAAAAAAAATAGTAATTATTTAAAACCGCGAATAATATTGAAACAAAAGTATGCACATTTTTTTTTAATTACCTATTTAAAACTCTCAGGACAAATAAAAAAAAAACTCAAAAAGAGAAAAAAAACTGCGAGATTTGATCCCGAGACCCCTTGCACGAAAGTCAAGCAGGTTACCGACCGGACTGGCTAGTACGCTGACAGTGATTTTCAAATAGCGGTTCTTGTACAAATGTCAACAACAACTGAAAATCAACATATTATAAAATTGCTAATCCCCCAAGGGGAATAGCGTAATTATACATATCCTATTATATGATGAGCATTTTAAGGAATGTTTGAGGAAAAATTGACTAAATAATATCCAGTGGTTTAGCTTCCAACTAAAAACAAACATCTAAAAACAACAAAATTCAAAATTGCTTATCTCCCAGGAAAAATAGCGTAATAATACATAGCATATTAACAGAAGCATATTATTAGGAATATTTGAGGAAAATTTGATCGACAACTTTACAGTAGTTTCGGAGATAGATCAAATCAAAAAAACATAAAAAATTTCGAAAAAAAATAAAAGTTGATCTGGCATCAGAATCGATCCCTTATCTCGAAAAAAATACAAAAAGAAAAAAATATTCAATGTACAGGAATGACATCTCTACGATTTTATTATATGTAAAGATTATTTTATTTTTTAATATATGTATTGTGTTTTTATGGGCCTTAGTTGCCTGAAATAAAGGATAAAATAAAATAAATAAATAACCGTTTTATAGAAACAAAAACTACTCGACGGATTTTGAGGAAACTTGGTACAATTATTTTTCAAACTCCTGGGCTAGTTATAGGATACTTTTCATCACGCTATAATCAATAGGAGCAGAGCAGTGAAGGGAAATGTTAGGAAAACGGGAGAAGTTTCCCGATGCACGCTAATCTTCGGAACTACTGGACGGAATTGATTGTTTATTTGTATAGAATAGCTATACAAATACCTCTGGGCAACATATAGGCTATAATTTATATTTTTTATATGGAAACTTGAACACCTGATGCAGAACTGCATTAAATCAGGTAAACTATAAGAAATACAAAAATAGCGCCATAGCAAAAATTGTTCCACGTGATGAGCATTTTCTGCTGAGAGAATGAAGATCTGGAACGCCTGATGTGGAACTCTAAGAGCCCAGCTACACTATTACATATATAGGAATCACGTCTTAGCAAGAGTTGTTTAGTCTAATGGGCATTTCCTGTTGAATTACTTTTGTAAGAAAACTGGAACGTCTGGAATCGTCATGCGCGTCCCGTTGTTTTCCCGTCCCCAGGCTCTCAGAATTCGACATCAGACGTTTCAGGGGGCCAATTCTCGATTTTCGCCATTTTTCTCGAGTTCGAGATCGTAAGTCGATCTCATGTCTTCAAAAATATATATCTCTATCTCTACCATGAATGTCGAATGGGGAAGGCAAGTGTCAAAGTGGCTTTGACGCATCTATGACGTTTTAGTCCCATAAGAACTGGTAAATCAAAGGAATTTTATGAAAAATAAACGATTTATTGATGTAATGACTAGAATGTTGTGTAATATGCTGTAAAAATGATGGAATGGATACTTATGTCGAAAAAAGTAATGGTTCTAAAGTGTGGCTGTGGTGGTAGAACTGTATGGCGGTAGATAACGTTACCATGAACGGAGCAGAGTCACTATCTTCTTCCTGCTCCGAGTCGCGGTCTTCTCCCTCCGACGACACCTTTGCCGCGCTGCTCTCTGCTGTACAAAGAATCTCAGGTAGGTGACTTGTGATTTTTAACCGACTTCCAAAAGGAGGAGGTTCTCAATTCGGATGTTTGTATTTTTTATGTTTGCTCGGGCATAACTCCGTCGTTTAACAATCGATTTGAAAAATTCGTTTTTTGTCCCTGTGTCTATTAGAATGTGGTCCCATTACATTTTTTTCGAAATCGGACTAACACAATCCGAGGTTTCTGGTCCGATTTCGATGATTCTTTTTTTGTTCGATACAGCATATCTGCCATTTGGTCCCACAAAATTTTCATTTAGTTTGGAGCAGTGGTTTTTATTTTTAGCTCATTGTGTACATACATACATGGGCGTTGTTATTACCGGTGCTACGGATTACAAAATTTTAGTGCACATATAATAAAATTATGTATTTGACTGACAATAATTTGGGTTGTATAGTGAAACTAAAATGGATAAAATAAAAACTTTTTCAAAACAAAATGTACCTAACCGACTTCAAAATAACCACAAAAAACGTTCAAAATAACCTACAAAAATTTTTCTTCCGAAAGGGTACATATTTGAATATCGAAGATTAAAATATCTACGCTTAAAATATCGATGTTCAGAATATCGAAAATTAAAATATCGATTGTAACAAAATATCGAAAAATGTTACATCTACGCTTAAAACGTCGAAGATTAAAATGTCGACTGATTTAAATGTCGAATGATTCAAAATATCGAAAGACGTTATGTCGAAATTCAAAATATCAACGTTTAATACATCGCAGTTTATAATATCTAATTTCATAAACTCTACGTTAAAAATACCTACTAGTTGAAATATCGAAATAAATAACCAACTACCAGGGTAAATCGACGGAGCCCCGCTTCGCGGGGCTCCTATTTCTATTTGCAAGGTTTAAAGTAACCTAACACGAAGAGGCTGGCGGGGTCTTTCAGACCCCGCCACCCTCTTCGAACCTAACCTGTCCGAGTCGGGGTGCCCCAAGTCCCGAGCTCGCTTCGCTCGCTCTTGCGTCCTTAGTCAAATTACTACCCAATGAGGTAGCTGGATGGACTTCGGATGCCAGAGCGAGCGAAGCGAGCTCGGAACTTGGGGCACCCCGACTAGGACAGGTTAGGTTCGAAGAGGGTGGCGGGGTCTGAAAGACCCCGCCATCCTCTTCTTGTTAGGTTACTTTAAACCTTGCAAACAGAAATAGGAGCCCCGCGAAGCGGGGCTCCGTCGACTTACCTTGTTAGGTTCGATATTTCGGACATTCGATAATCTTTACTTCGATATTTAGATCTTTCGATGTAACTTTTGTAGATATTTAGATTTTAGATATATTGGACGTAGATCATTTAATCATTCGATATTTTAAACTTTCGATATTTTAACTTTCGATTTTATGGTCATTCGATATTTACATTTTCGATATTTTGAACATCGATATTTTAAGGGTAGATATTTTAATCTTCGATATTCAAATATGTACCCCTTCCGAAAGTCGGTGTCAAAAAGTTTCGAAAAGACTTTCGAAAGAAAAGTTTTTTTGTAGGTTATTTTGAACTTTTTAGGGTTCCGTAGTCAACAAGGAACCCTTATAGTTTCGCCATGTCCGTCCGTCCGTCCGTCCGTCCGTCTGTCCGCAGTTTAGCTCAGAGACGCACAGTACTAGAGAGCTGTAGCTATAGCTGAGCTGTGAGCTGTGTTTTAGGGTACCTCCTGTACTTACACGTAAAGTAAGGTTTTTTTTCTCGTGTAGGGTATCATTAAATAGGCCATGATAGTTTCCATTGACAGTTCTTTGATAAAGAAATTCGTTTGTGAAATATTAAGCTTTAAAGTGCTAAATTTTGCTCGATTCGAGTGTCCCCCCCCTCTACCAGCTAAACGGTTATGTTTGGGGGTGTGAAAAAATCACAATAGTAGTATATATAACGAAGGGTACATATTTGAATATCGAAGATTAAAATATCTACGCTTAAAATATCGAAAATGAAAATATCGAATGACCATAAAATCGAAACTTAAAATATCGAAAGTTTGAAATATCGAATGATTAAATGATCTACGTCCAATATATCTAAAATCTAAATATCTACAAAAGTTACACCGAAAGATCTAAATATCGAAGTACAGATTATCGAATGTCCGAAATATCGAACCTAACAAGGTAAGTCGACGGAGCCCCGCTTCGCGGGGCTCCTATTTCTGTTTGCAAGGTTTAAAGTAACCTAACACGAAGAGGATGGCGGGGTCTTTCAGACCCCGCCACCCTCTTCGAACCTAACCTGTCCGAGTCGGGGTGCCCCAAGTTCCGAGCTCGCTTCGCTCGCTCTTGCATCCGAAGTCCGTCCAGCTACCTTGTTGGGTACTAATCAGTAATTTGACTAAGGACGCAAGAGCGACTTGGGGCACCCCGATTCGGACAGGTTAGGTTCGAAGAGGGTAGCGGGGTCTGAAAGACCCCGCCATCCTCTTCGTGTTAGGTTACTTTAAGCCTTGCAAACAGAAATAGGAGCCCCGCGAAGCGGGGCTCCGTCGACTTACCTTGGTAGGTGGTTTTTTTTTCGATATTTCAACTAGTAGGTATTTTTACCGTAGATATTATGAAATTAGATATTATGAACTGCGATGTATTAAACGTTGATATTTTGAATTTCGACATAACGTCTTTCGATATTTTGAATCATTCGACATTTAAATCAGTCGACATTTTAATATTCGACGTTTTAAGCGTAGATGTAACATTTTTCGATATTTTGTTACAATCGATATTTTAATTTTCGATATTCTGAACATCGACATTTTCAGCGTAGATATTTTAATCTTCGATATTCAAATATGTACCCATAACGAAGTTTAAAAGAAAATTATCATGACTAAGTAGGCTTTACAACTTTACGAGTAATAGTCGACCAACTTATAAAATGTACTTGGATAATATGTTTTCTTAAACAAAATGTATCGAAGAACATGCTCTTCCACTGCAAATGTAAGTTTGTCAACTTTATTTTTACAGCTTTAGTAGGTATGTTTTTACGGTATGTTTTTTGGGGATATGTAGGTTTTTATCGTCAACTATTTTTAACTAACTTCAAAAAAGAAGGAGGTTTTAAATTCGTCGTAATCTTTTTTCTTATGTATTTTCCCTGATTTCTCAAAGACTCCTGGACCGATTTTGAAAATTCTTCTTTTTAAAATTAAATTCAGCGAATCAGTTTAGTTAATTCGCATAAGTATTTTGATGGGCAACTGGTACGGAACCCTACACTGTGCGTGGCCCGACACGCACTTGGCCGGTTTTTATTTTGTGGTTGTTTTGAAGTCGGTTCGGTTCGGTTCGGGGCAGGAGGGATTGTAAGACTTGTACGTACTCGTAATCTGTGCTTGTAGTGACTAAGATAAGATCCACGGTGTCGTTCAATAGCCCTTTACGTTCACGATAGCTCGTTAGTGTACAAATTTACGGCCTATTATAAGGGTGAGGATCGTGTTGAATCACCATAAAATATTAGTTCCTCTTTTCCCCATATCCTGTGTGTGTCGCTTCAGTATTTACATAGTTTCTTTATCAGAAAAAATCACTATAATGACCAATTTTATTTTTTTGATGGATTTTGCATTCCCTGGTTTGGCTTCTATAAATAGAGTTGCTTTTAATAAAAGCATGAAATAATAACATAAAAATCTCACGAGTAAAATGTAATGATTATTTTAATCTGTGGAACTCTTATGTCAAAATGACTGTCATGTAGTGTATGAAGTAAATCAACAATAAAAGTCACACCACGTTTACGAGAACAGTCTGTTATTTATTTTAAAATATCACGAAAATCCACACGATATTTTAAAGTTAGTCCCGCGACCCCGACAGACTTTGACCCTCTGAGGGGGCCCCCACACTGCTGACAGCTCTTTAACGAGCCGTCGACCCGGGCGTGGTCCATGGTCCGACGGCAAGGCGCCGATTACTCGCGCCTACAGCAGTGGCGGATACAAGGGGGGGGTCATGGGGGTCATGACCCCCCCCTGGGCGGGGTCATAGGTGGCCACTACAGTGATTGCGAGCGGTTCAAATATAGAATCCTGAGCGTAGCAAAGTTTTCAAAGGTACGAGATGCAGAATAACTTTAGTGCCCAGTGCAACACACTACTTTTCACCTCACTACAGCGAAGAGATGCGCGCGGCAGCAAAGTTATTCTGCCTCTGGTACCTTTGAAAACTTCGCTACGCTCAGGACTCTAAATTTGAAACCGCGAGCGAACAGGCCTTCGCTTGCTCAGTTTTTAGGGTTCCGTAGTCAAAAAGGAACCCTTATAGTTTCGCCATGCCCGTCTGTCCGCAGCTAAGCTCAGAAACGCCCAGTACTAGAAAGCTGTATTTGATATTTCGGTGTAAATATACGGATTTGTTGCGCCGAAAAAGTGGTTATAGTATAGTGGTTTTTTAGGGTACCTCCTGTAGGTAAACGTAAAGTGGGGATGTTTTTTTTTCTATTTTTTATTTCATTTATTTTAAAAATATTGATTATAGTTTCCATTAACAATTTTTTGATAAAAAGATTCGTTTGTGAAATATTAAGCTTTAAAGTGCTAATTTTTGCTCGATTCGAGTATCCCCCCCCCTCTACCAGCTAAACGGTTATGTTTGGGAGTGTGAATAAATTCACAATAGTACTTAGTTTAAATAACGAAGTTTAAAAGAAAATTATCATGACTAAGTAGCCTTTACAAGTTTATGAGTAATAGTCGACCAACTTATAAAACGTACTTGGATAACATATTTTCCTAAACAAAATGTATCGGAGAACATGGTCTTCAACTGCAAATGTAAGTTTGTCAACTTTATTTTTACAGCTATGTGGGTATGTTTAGGGGATAGGTAGGTTTTTATTGTCAACTATTTTTAACTAACTTCAAAAAAAGGAGGAGGTTCTCAATTCGTCGTAATCTTTTTTTATGTATTTTCCCCGATTTTCTCAAAACACCTGGAACCATTTTCTTTTTTTTCTTTTTAATATTATAGTATATATATATATATAAGTATTTTGATGGGCAACTACGGAACCCTACACTGTGCGTGGCCACCACTGCGAGGATCGCCCGGAGGACACGGTGGAGCATACGGTGTAGGACTGCCCCGCTTGGGCAGAGCACCGCCGTGTCCTCACGACGCCGATAGACGGAGACCTCTCGTGCCCGGCATTTGTCGAGGCCATGCTGCGGGGCGAGAGGGAATGTGAAGCGGTCGCCTCCTTCTGCCAAGCAGTCATGCTCGCAAAGGAGGAGACGGGCCACGTGAGGGAGAGGATAGCGTCCTCCCTCCACCCCAGCCGCAGTTGTAGACGCCTACGGCGATGGAGTCATGGACGTCGGCAGGCGGTCTCTGGCCACCGTAGGCACGGGCATGCGGGCGGCGAGTAGGTAATGGGCGACTCGCTGTCCGACCATGGACCATACCCCGCGTGTCAACGGCGCGTTGTGTTCCACGCGCGCCTCATAGAGTGCCAGCATAATGACCCCCGTCATTATGCTGACCCCTCTTTGAGGCGCCACAGCCTGCCGGGGTTGCGGGACTCACGAATTACCGTGACTCCGGAACATAAAGAGCTATTGAACGACACCGTGGATTTTAGTCAGTACGAGTCCGACAGTCCCTCTCGTCCTGCCTTGAGTAGGAGGACTCATTTGATGATTTTAGCACGATAAAAAAAAGGTATAGCTAGCTACAGTGACAAGCTGTCTGCGACATAGTGACCCCCCCCTGATGTAAAAGCTGGATCCGCCCTTGGCCTACAGTGGCCTGAGAACGTCCTGCGACGTCCTTTGCCGTGGGCGTCTCCCGAGGCGGCTGGCTCGTGAGGTGGATTCTGTCCTCTCCCTCACGCGTCCTCAGTCCTCCTTCGTTAGCACGACTGCTTCGCAAGAGGAGGGGACCGCTTCCCATTCCGCCTCGACCAATGCTGGGCGCGAGAGGTCACCCTTATAACCTCCGTAAGGTGAGGACCCTCACGGAAGGTCGCGTCCCGCCTCGTCTTTCGCTAGCATGACTGGTGATTTTATACAGGAATCTGTCTGGGTTTCGATTATCGCTATTTTAGGGCGACATATTGTAACTTATTTTTAACCGACTTCAAAAAAAAGAGGAGGTTATCAATTCGACTGTATTTTTTTTATGTTTGTTACCTCATAACTTGCGACTGGGTGAACCGATTTTCATGATTCTTTTTTCAATCGAAAGCTGGTGCTTCCTGTGTGGTCCCATTATCACCATTTCAGGATCTGATGACTGAATCTTGGAGAAATCGAGGGCAACCCTCAAATTTTATTAGCTAACACATAGTTTTTCGCAAATCTTATGAAGTGATTCAAGTACTTGCGTATGGAAATCATCATCTCATGTAGCTGAGCTGATGATGGAAGGTACAACTCCTCAAGTAAGAAAATTATGTTCGTGTTCGCATATCTCCGGATTACTACAAGTCCGATTTAAGTAATTCTTTTTTTGTTGTACTAGGTATCGTTTAACTTAGGGTATACTGCAATTTCATCAAAATCGGTTCAGTAGTTTTTGAGATAGGGAATGAATGAAAGAGATATTAACGATGTTATTACCGGTGCTACGGATTACGAAATTCTAGTGCACATGTAAGAAAATTATGTATTTGACAAGAATGTTGGTTGAATATTTAAACTAAAAAGAGTGTGGGGACTGTGAGTGTGAATGAGTGAATTCCAAACTACTGGGCTTGTTTTTACTACCTATTTAGTTTTTTTACGCTGTCGGGTTTTTTGTTTTTTTAAATATTTACCTATTTTTAACCGACTTCTAAAAGGAGGAGGTTCGCAATTCGAATGTTTGTATTTTTTAAATTTATTTTATTATTTTTAGTTTTTGTTAGCATTTATCAGTCCAAATTAAATTGAAACATAGGTATAAGTTATATACCTACATTTTGGTAAACCATTTTTAAAATCCTTTTATTTGATACCCCACTTGATAGAATGTGAGAGATTTAAAAAAAATATATTTTGCACACGAGTTCGACTCGCACTTGGCCAGTTTTATGTACCAATTGACACTCTCACGTTTAAGACGAATCTAACAACACTTCTCAAGTTAAAATCCATCAAACCGTTTAGGCTGCAGAGCAACACAACGAAACATACATACATACACTGGAAAAACATAACCCTCCTGACACAGTCGGGTAAAAATCCTAACGCAACACTTTTCAAATGGCGTCCATTTTACTTCTTATCCCAATTCCGGCCGAACTGAAGTAAGTACAGTCGACAAAGTTGAGAATCATTACCCATTTTGACAAAAAATCTTCAAATTGACACAGATCAAAGTCGTTACCGTCGATATTATGTTTAGGTACGTAAATGTGGTTCTAATTGTATTTTAATGTCTGTTAGAAAATGAGCTTATGGTGGGGCTCATGATACAACTTTGTCGATTGTACAAACACAAGCAGGTCAACCTGCACCAAAACTAACCGCCTTCAAAAACCCACGCACACTCAGATCGGTCTGATCAGTAAAAGCGAATCCATCCAATGCTCTTGGCATTCAGTGACTGTTTTTTAACCGACGAAAACCTATATAATTATGTAGTGTGGTGTGGCTGAGTAGATAGAGTAGGTATACTTTTTGTACGTCGACGCAATTTTGTAAACAAAGGTAGCTCAACAACTAAAGAGGAGGACAGACCGCTCGCGGCGAGGGCTGCGGCCGCCGCCAGCAGAGCCGCCAACAACGCGCTCTTCATAACATCGTCTGTTTGCACCGCTTACAATCACAATTTTTTTACTTTCTATTACAGACACGTATATAATAATATACTTATTATTATAATAAATAAATAAAAACAACATGCAACAGCTATAAAATATTTTAAGTGATTTTGTCACTTGTCATGATAGGCATGATAGAAGTTTTTATTTTTTTAAGACTGTGTTGTGACAGTGACAGCTGTCAAGTGTCAATGATGACAGCCCGCCTTTTGCTGGCATAGGGGGCACTTCTAAATAATGGTACTGGAGAGTTTAATTAAAAGATTTATGTTAACTTACCATATTCGTATCATTCAAGAACCCTGTAAACTAACAGAACATGGTGGCAGCGGTGTGCGAATAAAGAAAAATGATGGGGGAAGAAAAAGCAATGAGTTTCCTGCCATTGCAGAATGTGAGGGCGCCGGAGGCCTTCGATTTTACGAATCCGTCTTCATGGAAAACTTGGAAGACGAGGTTCCAGAGGTTTATGAAGATAAGTGGCAATGAGAAGAGAGAGGATGCTGACAAAATTGATATGTTGTTGTACAGTATGGGAGGAAAGGTGGAAGAAATTATCAAAATATTGAACGTTGACGAGAAAAATTATGAGGTGGTATTGGAGGCTTTAGATGGTCATTTCAATCCAAAGAAAAATGTTGTATATGAGAGATTTAAATTCAATATGCTTGAACAAAAAGAAGGTATGTCAGTGAGTGATTTTTTAGGAGCTTTGACCACGCAGGCAGAGACATGTGAATTTGGAAGTCTATGTGAAGAGCTAATTAGAGATCGTCTCGTTGTTGGATTAAGGAACAAGAAAGTCAGTGAAAACATGCTGTTAAAGGCAAAATTGACATTAGAAGATGCAGTCAACATGGCTCAGCAGGCTGAAATTCAAGCACAAGAGACTAAGGTTATGTGGAGTCAGGAAGAGGAAGTGACAGTAAATAGAATGGGTAAACAGCAAGAAAAGGTAGGAAATAGAAAATGTTGGTGGTGCGGAAAATGGGAAACGCATAATAAAGAGAAATGTCCAGCTTCAAAAGAAATTTGTCATAAATGCAAGCGTAGGGGACATTTTGCTAGATGCTGCAGAGAGCGAAAAATCAATAGCATGGACACGGGAAAGGATGACTTCGAGTTGGAGGTGGATGTTGAAACGGAAAATTTCAAGAAAAAGGTAAAATTTTTAGTAGATACTGGGGCTGATATTGTGGCTATACCTGAAAAATTGTTAAAGGATACAAGTAACATATTGGCTTGTTCAGAGATTATTAGGGGACCTGAAGGTACTCCATTAGAGGTAGTAGGCTTTATTTGGATACAATTATATCATAAAAGTAGTGTATATAGAGGGAAAGCATTTGTAATTAAAAATTTACAGGTACCTATTTTAGGGAGACCAGCCATTATAAAAATGAATATATTAAGATTATGTAACACATGTCATGTTAGTGAAAGTGAAATAAATGTAGAGAAAGAGTTTCCCAATATATTTAACAGTTTAGGTGTGTTCAAGGATACTTTTACCATTAAATTGATCGCCAACCCAGTTCCATATGTCCAGTCATCACCTAGAGTGGTTCCATTACCTCTACTGGATAAAGTTAAGGAGGAGTTAAATAGATTAGAAAGTTTAGGTGTTATTGTACGAGTAGAAGAGCCAACTATGTTTGTATCTCCTATTGTGGTTGTACCAAAAGGTCAGAATGGTGTTCGAATCTGTGGAGATTATACACAGGTTAATAAGAATATTGTCCGTCCTATTTTTCCAATTCATAAAGTAGAAAATACACTAGGCAGACTGAAAGGAGCAAGAATATTTTCGAAAATTGATGCTACATCAGGATTTTTCCAAATTCGTTTATGTGAAAAGTCTAGGAAACTGACAACAATACTTACACCATTTGGTAGGTACATGTATAATAGATTACCTATGGGGTTAAACTGTGCACCTGAATACTTTTCTATGAAATTTTCCAATATTTTCACTGATTTAGAAGGGGTAGTAATACATGTAGATGACATATTATTATACAGTAAGGACAGGGTCAGTCATATTAAATTATTAAGAGAAGTTTGTAGTAGATTAAATAGAGAAGGTTTAACAATAAACAAAGACAAATGTGAATTTATGGTCGAAGAAGTTACATATTTAGGGCATGTTATCAACAGTAAAGGTATATCATTGGATCCAAAGAGAATAGAAAGCATTGTTGAATTCAGAGTTCCTTCTAACAAAAAAGAGTTGATGCAATTTTTAGGATTAGTAAATTATGTAGGTCGTTTCATTCCTGATAAATCATCTTTATTGGAATCTTTGTATGGATTATTAAAGCAGGATGTTGCCTTTATTTGGGATAAGTGTCAACAACAATCATTTGAAAAAGTGAAATACCTTTTATCAAGAGCTCCTACATTGTGTCATTATGATCCTAGAGAGAAAATCATAATTTCTGCTGATAGTAGTTCTTATGGTCTAGGAGCAGTACTGTTACAAGAAGATAAAATGGGGAATAGACGGCCAATATCATATGCTAGCAGGACATTAAATTCAACAGAGAAAAATTATGCTCAAATAGAGAAGGAGTGTCTAGCTTTGGCATGGGCTGTTAATAGATTTCGAGATTTTATAGTAGGGATAGAGATTTTATTAGAGACAGATCACAAACCTCTATTGCAAATTTTGCAAACTAAACCAGTTGATGACCTTACACCTAGGTTGCTGAGATTTAGACTTCAGCTGATGAGATATATATATAAAGTTAATTATGTTCCAGGAAAGAAATTAGTAGTAGCTGATGCACTGTCCAGGGCTCCAGTTAATGTTACAGAGGTAGAGGCAGAGCAACAGGAGCACCACATTAATTCCATTTTAAGTATGTGTTTATTTGATAATAAATTGAACAATATTATGACAGAGCAGAGTAAATGCCAAATTTGTAAGATAATTAAAGAATACACTGTGAGTGGTTGGCCTAATAAAAATAAAATACCATCAGAGTTATTAAATTACTATCAGTATAGATATAATTTTTCTGTGCAGGAGAATTTTTTGTTATATAACAATAGATTGGTAATCCCAATTGCGCTTCAAAAAGGTATTCTAGAGGATATTCATGCAGGTCATTTAGGCATTACTAAATGCAGGGAGAGAGCCAAACAATCAGTGTGGTGGCTAGGGTTGTCATCTCAAATTAAAGTACTCATAGAGAACTGTCCACAGTGCATTCAGGAAAAAACTAACAGTAAAGAACCATTGATTGTAGAAGATATTCCAAATAGAGCATGGCAGAAGGTAGGCATAGATTTATTTAAAAACAATAATAAGTGGTATATGGTAATAATTGATTATTTCTCTAGATATTTGGAATTATTTGTATTGAAAGATCTGACAGAAAATAGTATAATTATGCATTGTAAAGAAACCTTTTCCCGGTTTGGAATTCCAGAAGTAGTCAGGACGGACAATGGAACACAATTTAAGGGTAAATTCAAACAATTTTCTCAGTTTTATAATTTTAATCACTTAACTAGTAGTCCTTATTTTGCTCAGAGTAATGGTTGTGCAGAAGCAGGAGTCAAAATTGCAAAAAACTTATTAAATAAGAATGCAGATGTATATTTAGCATTGTTAGTATATAGGAACACTCCAAATGAGACTGGATATAGTCCCAGTGAATTAATGTTTAACAAAAAAATTAGAGAGATATTGCCAATGTACCCTAGTAAATTAAATGGTAATGTAGAAATAGATACTAAAACATTTAGAGAGAAGAGAAATTGTAATAGAGAAAAAATGGCAGAGAATTATAACAGAAGACATAAAGTTTGTAAATTAGACGATTTAAAGGTAGGAGATCAGGTTTGGGTTATTGATTTAAGAAAGTATGGAATTATTGTACGAAAGGCGAAGGAGCCAAGATCTTATTTTGTTGCAATAGAAGGAGTTCAGTACAGGAGAAATAGATGGCACTTGGCTCCAGCGCCTTTCAAACAGAAAAAGGAGGATAGTAGAGAGCTAAGTTATGATGATTATGATAATGATAGTGTTTCAGGAATTGAAGTGGAAAAAAATCAGCCAGAAATAAATAAGGAAAACGGTTTAGAAGAAACTGATTCCGAAAATAACGAAAACAATTTAGAAAGTAATGATAATACTTTGGGAACTAATGATTATGAAATTCCTGAAATACAATCACATGAAGAGATAAATAACTTGCCTAAAAGAGTAAGAACTAAGCCTAAGTGGTTAGAAGATTATGTTTGCAATAATATAAGTTTGTAACAATGTTTAAAATTATTTAAAACTTGACGATGGGGATGTTGTGACAGTGACAGCTGTCAAGTGTCAATGATGACAGCCCGCCTTTTGCTGGCATAGGGGGCACTTCTAAATAATGGTACTGGAGAGTTTAATTAAAAGATTTATGTTAACTTACCATATTCGTATCATTCAAGAACCCTGTAAACTAACAGAACAGACTGCTATATTTATGGTGCAAGTTTTCCAAAACCCTAAAAAGTTCATACCTACCGTATTGTGCAATTATAGTGAAGATGATTCACGCTACACGCGCCGTGCCCGTGCGGTGTCCGGGACCCGGCGCTTATTTACAAAGGCTTATAGGTTCTATTTCAGTCACGAGCCACCCTCTAATAATAGCCTCGTAAGACCCAATGTACAATATATTGAACAAAGTAACATACAGCATTCCGGCCCAAAGGCCCAAACCTAAAAATAAAATCTTCTCCTAATCGCCCAATGTACATTACAGTGTACATTTTGTTTCAACTCACGTTTCATTTTATTTTATTTTTTGCGCCAACCGTCTTTTCGTTTGATTGTATTGTACGGTATTGATCAATATCCAGAGGCGGCTTACCCATTGCGAGGCCCCGGGCGGCATGTCTTTGCGAGGCCCCTTGCCCTTTATAAAAAGTATGTGACGCGACAGTAGGTTTTGTTGTCATGTTTGAGAAGAAATGCTAAAGTTATACAATTAAATAAATGTAATTTGAGTTTTAATACATTCTACAGTTCATACAGGAACTTTTAACATCCGTGTTTGCGTAAAATGGAGTAGTTCTGATTTTTGCAAACTTTGTTTGCCTGTTTGGCGATTATTACATTAAGGTCTTAGTTTACTACTTTAATGAAACTTTAGCACGACGTTTTTTTTGAAGTAGAATAAATTTACTACAATATGAGACTAAAATGGTTTCTGTAGACCCAAAAGCTTCCGAGTTAGAACTTTTCAAAAGTATCTCAAATCAAAGTTTTACTCAAATAAACAAATGTGAAAAAGGCATCTGATATCATGTCTTCAGTTGGAATCATTTCCAACTTTATAACTTTTTACAAAAAAGAATTTTGAAGGGGTTTAGGCCGCATTACGGTTACACCGCTGTGGTTTTTAATGGCGTGTATTTGTGCCCCTAGAAAACTAATACAAGCGGCTGCACCGTGGTTTTTTTCCGCCTACATCAAAGAAAAGGGCCTCACAGATGCGTCTTGCCCCGGCCTCCAAGATTCGGTCTCGGTACGTCACTGATTCAGATGCCAACATTATAAACAAGTCTAATCTACCAGATTTAACCTTAACTAGCCGTACATTCAGGCGACAAAATTATTGTAGTAGGTAAATAAATATTTACAAAATTAACCATCACTGAGATGAATTATTTAAAAAAAACCGGCCAAGTGCGTGTCGGGCCACGCACAGTGTAGGGTTCCGTAGTTGCCCATCAAAATACTTATGCGAATTAACGAAACTGATTCGCTGAATTTAATTTTAAAAAGAAGAATTTTCAAAATCGGTCCAGGAGTCTTTGAGAAATCGGGGAAAATACATAAGAAAAAAGATTACAACGAATTTAGAACCTCCTCCTTTTTTTGAATTTAGTTTAAAATAGTTGACGATAAAAACCTACCTATCCCCAAAAAACATACCTATAAAAGCTGTAAAAATAAAGTTGACAAACTTACATTTGCAGTTGTCTCCGATACATTTTGTTTAAGAAAATATGATATCAAGTACATTTTATAAGTTGGTCGACTTTTACTCGTAAAGTTGTAAAGCCTACTTAGTCATGATAATTTTCTTTTAAACTTCGTTATATATACTACTATTGTGAATTTTTTCACACCCCCAAACATAACCGTTTAGCTGGTAGAGGGGGGGGACACTCGAATCGAGCAAAATTTAGCACTTTAAAGCTTAATATTTCACAAACGAATTTTTTTATCAAAAAATTGTTAATGGAAACTATCATTATTTTTTAAAGGCCTATTTAATGATACCCCACACTAAGGGGTACGCGAGGAAAAAAAATCCTCACTTTACGTGTAAGTACTGGAGGTACCCTAAAAAAAAATATTTTACGAGATTTTATTTTACCACTTTTTAGGCACAACAAATCCGTATATTCACACCAAATTACAGCTCTCTAGTACTGTGCGTCTCTGAGATAAACTGCGGACAGACGGACGGACGGACGGACGGACGGACGGACGGACATGGCGAAACTATAAGGGTTCCTTGTTGACTACGGAACCCTAAAATAGATGGTTTGATTTTTTCTAAAACTAAAATCTTATTTATTTTTACTGTTATGATTGTTATATATAGCCTTAATGAGTAGCCTAACTACTCATTAAGGCTATAACGTAACTAATTAATTACTAAATCAAAAGTTTTTAATTAATAAAAGTTACTGTAACAGTTTTTTCTTTTGCTTGGTTTGCTGCGCGAGGCCCCCTGCAAGCGCGAGGCCCCGGGCGGGTGCCCGGTTCGCCCCCCCCTAAGGCCGCCACTGGCCGTGTGCTACTATTGTCAATCATAATGGAGGGGGGTGCCATAATACCCACGCTTTTGTTAAAAAAAAAAACGAATTTTCACGTTCAAAACACATTTATTGAATTTAGTCATGTTGCGTGTGGCGGCGGCAGCGGTGCTAACTCTTCCAGCAGCGAGTGCGCGCGCAGTCCGCGCTCCAGCAGCAAGTCGGCCAGCGCCGCCGCCTGCGCCGGCACCCACGCCGCGCCACGCACCGCCAGCCACTGCAACACAAGCAGCTGCAGAGTGTGTGTGTCTGTGTGTGCCAGTCCAGCGCGGCGGCGGGCCTGGCCCGGGCGGCGCGCGCCTCGCTCTCCAGGCGCACGGCGTGCAGCAGCACGTGTGTGTGTGTGTGTGTGTGTGCGGCGCACCTTGTGTTGCGGGTAGCGGTCCAGCGCGGCGTACAGCGCGGCGGCGGGCCTGGCCCGGGCGGCGCGCGCCTCGCTCTCCAGGCGCACGGCGTGCAGCAGCACGTGTGTGTGTGTGTGTGTGTGTGCGGCGCACCTTGTGTTGCGGGTAGCGGTCCAGCGCGGCGTACAGCGCGGCGGCGGGCCTGGCCCGGGCGGCGCGCGCCTCGCTCTCCAGGCGCACGGCGTGCAGCAGCACGTGTGTGTGTGTGTGTGTGTGTGCGGCGCACCTTGTGTTGCGGGTAGCGGTCCAGCGCGGCGTACAGCGCGGCGGCGGGCCTGGCCCGGGCGGCGCGCGCCTCGCTCTCCAGGCGCACGGCGTGCAGCAGCACGTGTGTGTGTGTGTGTGTGTGTGCGGCGCACCTTGTGTTGCGGGTAGCGGTCCAGCGCGGCGTACAGCGCGGCGGCGGGCCTGGCCCGGGCGGCGCGCGCCTCGCTCTCCAGGCGCACGGCGTGCAGCAGCACGTGTGTGTGTGTGTGTGTGTGTGTGCGGCGCACCTTGTGTTGCGGGTAGCGGTCCAGCGCGGCGTACAGCGCGGCGGCGGGCCTGGCCCGGGCGGCGCGCGCCTCGCTCTCCAGGCGCACGGCGTGCAGCAGCACGTGTGTGTGTGTGTGTGTGTGTGCGGCGCACCTTGTGTTGCGGGTAGCGGTCCAGCGCGGCGTACAGCGCGGCGGCGGGCCTGGCCCGGGCGGCGCGCGCCTCGCTCTCCAGGCGCACGGCGTGCAGCAGCACGTGTGTGTGTGTGTGTGTGTGTGTGCGGCGCACCTTGTGTTGCGGGTAGCGGTCCAGCGCGGCGTACAGCGCGGCGGCGGGCCTGGCCCGGGCGGCGCGCGCCTCGCTCTCCAGGCGCACGGCGTGCAGCAGCACGTGTGTGTGTGTGTGTGTGTGTGCGGCGCACCTTGTGTTGCGGGTAGCGGTCCAGCGCGGCGTACAGCGCGGCGGCGGGCCTGGCCCGGGCGGCGCGCGCCTCGCTCTCCAGGCGCACGGCGTGCAGCAGCACGTGTGTGTGTGTGTGTGTGTGTGCGGCGCACCTTGTGTTGCGGGTAGCGGTCCAGCGCGGCGTACAGCGCGGCGGCGGGCCTGGCCCGGGCGGCGCGCGCCTCGCTCTCCAGGCGCACGGCGTGCAGCAGCACGTGTGTGTGTGTGTGTGTGTGTGTGGGCGCACCTTGTGTTGCGGGTAGCGGTCCAGCGCGGCGTACAGCGCGGCGGCGGGCCTGGCCCGGGCGGCGCGCGCCTCGCTCTCCAGGCGCACGGCGTGCAGCAGCACGTGTGTGTGTGTGTGTGTGTGTGCGGCGCACCTTGTGTTGCGGGTAGCGGTCCAGCGCGGCGTACAGCGCGGCGGCGGGCCTGGCCCGGGCGGCGCGCGCCTCGCTCTCCAGGCGCACGGCGTGCAGCAGCACGTGTGTGTGTGTGTGTGTGTGTGCGGCGCACCTTGTGTTGCGGGTAGCGGTCCAGCGCGGCGTACAGCGCGGCGGCGGGCCTGGCCCGGGCGGCGCGCGCCTCGCTCTCCAGGCGCACGGCGTGCAGCAGCACGTGTGTGTGTGTGTGTGTGTGTGCGGCGCACCTTGTGTTGCGGGTAGCGGTCCAGCGCGGCGTACAGCGCGGCGGCGGGCCTGGCCCGGGCGGCGCGCGCCTCGCTCTCCAGGCGCACGGCGTGCAGCAGCACGTGTGTGTGTGTGTGTGTGTGTGCGGCGCACCTTGTGTTGCGGGTAGCGGTCCAGCGCGGCGTACAGCGCGGCGGCGGGCCTGGCCCGGGCGGCGCGCGCCTCGCTCTCCAGGCGCACGGCGTGCAGCAGCACGTGTGTGTGTGTGTGTGTGTGTGCGGCGCACCTTGTGTTGCGGGTAGCGGTCCAGCGCGGCGTACAGCGCGGCGGCGGGCCTGGCCCGGGCGGCGCGCGCCTCGCTCTCCAGGCGCACGGCGTGCAGCAGCACGTGTGTGTGTGTGTGTGTGTGTGCGGCGCACCTTGTGTTGCGGGTAGCGGTCCAGCGCGGCGTACAGCGCGGCGGCGGGCCTGGCCCGGGCGGCGCGCGCCTCGCTCTCCAGGCGCACGGCGTGCAGCAGCACGTGTGTGTGTGTGTGTGTGTGTGCGGCGCACCTTGTGTTGCGGGTAGCGGTCCAGCGCGGCGTACAGCGCGGCGGCGGGCCTGGCCCGGGCGGCGCGCGCCTCGCTCTCCAGGCGCACGGCGTGCAGCAGCACGTGTGTGTGTGTGTGTGTGTGTGCGGCGCACCTTGTGTTGCGGGTAGCGGTCCAGCGCGGCGTACAGCGCGGCGGCGGGCCTGGCCCGGGCGGCGCGCGCCTCGCTCTCCAGGCGCACGGCGTGCAGCAGCACGTGTGTGTGTGTGTGTGTGTGTGCGGCGCACCTTGTGTTGCGGGTAGCGGTCCAGCGCGGCGTACAGCGCGGCGGCGGGCCTGGCCCGGGCGGCGCGCGCCTCGCTCTCCAGGCGCACGGCGTGCAGCAGCACGTGTGTGTGTGTGTGTGTGTGTGCGGCGCACCTTGTGTTGCGGGTAGCGGTCCAGCGCGGCGTACAGCGCGGCGGCGGGCCTGGCCCGGGCGGCGCGCGCCTCGCTCTCCAGGCGCACGGCGTGCAGCAGCACGTGTGTGTGTGTGTGTGTGTGTGCGGCGCACCTTGTGTTGCGGGTAGCGGTCCAGCGCGGCGTACAGCGCGGCGGCGGGCCTGGCCCGGGCGGCGCGCGCCTCGCTCTCCAGGCGCACGGCGTGCAGCAGCACGTGTGTGTGTGTGTGTGTGTGTGTGCGGCGCACCTTGTGTTGCGGGTAGCGGTCCAGCGCGGCGTACAGCGCGGCGGCGGGCCTGGCCCGGGCGGCGCGCGCCTCGCTCTCCAGGCGCACGGCGTGCAGCAGCACGTGTGGTGTGTGTGTGTGTGTGCGGCGCACCTTGTGTTGCGGGTAGCGGTCCAGCGCGGCGTACAGCGCGGCGGCGGGCCTGGCCCGGGCGGCGCGCGCCTCGCTCTCCAGGCGCACGGCGTGCAGCAGCACGTGTGTGTGTGTGTGTGTGTGTGCGGCGCACCTTGTGTTGCGGGTAGCGGTCCAGCGCGGCGTACAGCGCGGCGGCGGGCCTGGCCCGGGCGGCGCGCGCCTCGCTCTCCAGGCGCACGGCGTGCAGCAGCACGTGTGTGTGTGTGTGTGTGTGTGCGGCGCACCTTGTGTTGCGGGTAGCGGTCCAGCGCGGCGTACAGCGCGGCGGCGGGCCTGGCCCGGGCGGCGCGCGCCTCGCTCTCCAGGCGCACGGCGTGCAGCAGCACGTGTGTGTGTGTGTGTGTGTGTGCGGCGCACCTTGTGTTGCGGGTAGCGGTCCAGCGCGGCGTACAGCGCGGCGGCGGGCCTGGCCCGGGCGGCGCGCGCCTCGCTCTCCAGGCGCACGGCGTGCAGCAGCACGTGTGTGTGTGTGTGTGTGTGTGTGCGGCGCACCTTGTGTTGCGGGTAGCGGTCCAGCGCGGCGTACAGCGCGGCGGCGGGCCTGGCCCGGGCGGCGCGCGCCCTCGCTCTCCAGGCGCACGGCGTGCAGCAGCACGTGTGTGTGTGTGTGTGTGTGTGCGGCGCACCTTGTGTTGCGGGTAGCGGTCCAGCGCGGCGTACAGCGCGGCGGCGGGCCTGGCCGGGCGGCGCGCGCCTCGCTCTCCAGGCGCACGGCGTGCAGCAGCACGTGGTGTGTGTGTGTGTGTGTGTGCGGCGCACCTTGTGTTGCGGGTAGCGGTCCAGCGCGGCGTACAGCGCGGCGGCGGGCCTGGCCCGGGCGGCGCGCGCCTCGCTCTCCAGGCGCACGGCGTGCAGCAGCACGTGTGTGTGTGTGTGTGTGTGTGCGGCGCACCTTGTGTTGCGGGTAGCGGTCCAGCGCGGCGTACAGCGCGGCGGCGGGCCTGGCCCGGGCGGCGCGCGCCTCGCTCTCCAGGCGCACGGCGTGCAGCAGCACGTGTGTGTGTGTTGTGTGTGTGTGCGGCGCACCTTGTGTTGCGGGTAGCGGTCCAGCGCGGCGTACAGCGCGGCGGCGGGCCTGGCCCGGGCGGCGCGCGCCTCGCTCTCCAGGCGCACGGCGTGCAGCAGCGGCCCCCCCGCCCCGGCGCGCGCCGCTCGTGCTGCAGCGCGGGCCACGCGCGCGGCGGCAGTCGGCTGCCAGTTGTCCGCCTGCGCGCGCAGCAGCGGCGGCAGCACGTGCGCGAGCGCGGCGGTGTGCGAGCGTGCACCGGTGAGCGCCTGCAGCCTCTCCTCCTGCGTGCCGTCTTTGTCCCACGCCCACAGCGGGGCGCCGCTGCACGCTGCGGATGCGATATACTCAGTCATTCTTTGGTATTGTTTGCGGTGTGTTAAAGCGAGTAGTCCGTTGTGCGCCCGCCGGTGCTCGCACTCACGAAAGTCACACGGGCATACCTAAAGCGAGCAGTCCGTTGTGGGGGAACAGCGGCGCCAGTGCACGCGCCGTGTGCGCCAGCCGGTGCTCATGCGCGCTCTCCAGCATCAGCGCGCACGCGCTCTGCTCCCAGTAACGCGCCAGTGCCGGGTCCTGCAGCGAGACGCGTCAGTGAAAATGTTATTGCAAACGATGAATGCGGCGCGCAGCTCTCGCAGCAGAACGGTACTAACCGGCGGCGCGGGCGCGGCCAGCGCGGCGCGCAGCTCGTTGAGAAGCGCGGCGCGGCGCGCGGCGGGCGCCAGGCGCGCGCGGGCCGCCGCCCACTCGGCCGGCGCGGGCAGCTGCGCGGCCAGCGCGTCGCCCTCCTCCCGCGGCGCGGCCCGCTCCAGCTCCGCGCAGCGCCGCTCGCACTCGTCCAGCGCGCGCGCGGCCAGCTCGCGCGGCGGCTGCGCGGCCAGCTGCTGGTCGGGAGGCAGCGCGTGCTGCAGCGCGGCGCACACCGTGGCCCAGGCTCCTACGGCGGGCCCGCACACCTCTCCCGCCACTCTGCGGCGAAGTTCACGTTATAGGCCAAGTGCGAGTCGAACTCGCCTAAAAGGGGTTCCGTAGCAGTAAGTAACATAATATGAAAAGTTCGGGTCCATATTGGCTCACCTAAAGTTGTTTACCCGAAATTGTTCTTCCTAACGATTTGTAATCCGAATGATCACTCTTCCCAAAAATTTTCATCCTAAAGTTTTCTTTAATACTTTTTGTGTTCCTATCATGAGAAATTGTTATCAATAATATCGCTGTTGTAATAGTACATTACTGCCGCGGCCTATAATGGCTACTTTGCTGGTCGCGCTGATGATGGCCGACAGCGCAGCCTAGCGCAGCTCCAGGCCGACACAGCGCGGTCAGCATGCACCACTTGATGGACGAGCTGAGATAAAGGCCGAGGCCGGAGGCCGAGGCCTTTACAGTGAGGACAGCAAGGGCTGCATGATGGCCAAGCTGGAAGGCCTAGAGCGTAGCTAGGCTAGCTCGAGGCAATCATAGCGTGACCAGCGAAGAGTCATAATGGGCCAAGGCTTGTATAGTGCTTTACTCAAAAATGCAAGTACCTAACCTAAATAAAACCAGCAAGTGATTTAAATAAAATACATATAGGTATTAACTAGAAAATTAATTAAAATAACAATATGAAAAGTACAGTTACTAAAATTCAACACCGGGTTTCCGGGTTTCATATTACTTACTAATAGTTTGCGATAATTTTAATGCGGTGTTTGACTGTTAGGTATATTTTCTTCACTTACTTAAAGCAAAAAAAAAGTCACTAAATAAAAATTAAAATTTCGCTGAACCGCGCTTTTGTTACTTCTTTGTATTTTTTTTTTTAATATGGAATACAAACTTTTTGTGCCTACCTCTTTATATACAAACAGCTGTGTTTTAAATAAAATCTTTTTGCATTTGTTTTTTTAAAACGTTGAAACGTCAAAATAGCGGCCGGCAATGGTATTACCGACCTGTAGAGCGGCCAGCAAAAACATTACTGGCCGCTCCTTGAAACACTCCGGCAAAGGCGACTTTGCTCAAACAAGGTTGTCAAAATAATGACCACATTACATGCATTTTTGAGTAAATTTACTTTAACTGCTACTGTTCGAACGAAGTTCCTTATCGCGCGTTGTGAAAGGGGGCTAGACGGAAAAAATCTTACGAAAAGTTGTCACGACATTATTACGATAATATTTTTAGTTAGTCAGAAAAGTGACAACAACAATGCGTCAAAATAGTCCAAGTAACCAATACGCATGAAATATTTTTTTATGATAGTTCATAGTCCATATGTTATAAAAAATATTCAAAAAAATCCAAGTAACTGGGTAAGATAAGATGTACACTCAGGTCGAAAAGTTTTAATTATTTTTAAATAGATTTTTATGTATGCATGATGTATGCATGGCCACGATGGTCCGTAATTTTTACCTTTTTCCGGAGAAACCCACGCCTTGGTCTTAGCAGCATTGATCCTGACTAGATTGGCGGCTCGGCTTCGGCAAGTTGAAGCGCTCAACCGGCCATGGTTCGTCTGATATTTGTGAATGGGTTAATTATCCAACTGCGGCAAGAACGCAGTATTTTACAAATACATAACGTATTATCCATTCGTTACCTACTGAGAAAATAAACTAGTGTCTAGAAGCCACGGGATCTCACTCTGTTTAAAATTTTCGTAAAAAAATTACAAATGCTCTTGTAGTTTTCTTTCTGGTATACGAGGCATAGATGTTTCGTTAGTGTTTTGTTTTTAATCGTGGGGCATCACATTGTCAAATTGACAGAAACTGTGTTCTTTCATAATGTAAATACGTCCTTAACGCTGTGTGCTAATAAAATACAATTAATTATTGTATTTAAACACTTTTTTTACTTTGGATTTGGAAAGTTTTCCGATATCTTGTAACAAGTATAAAAGTAGTTATTGATTATTTTAGACGGGTAGCGCCCTCTAGTAACAGAAACGCAAACTAATAGTAAAAAGTTACAGTTTATTGATATAGATGGCGTTAGAGAGTAACATATTTATTTACGATACTTTAAATTCTAAATAAAATATAATAAGTACATAGATAAAATTCAAATAATTAATTGTGATAGATTTCAGTTGAATTAAATTTAATTATATAACGCATGGTCTAAAAGGCAAAAGCCTAGAAGCGGGTTTGAGCGTGATTAGATGACGTTGAACTCTTGGCTTCCCTTTTTTCTTGGAACCTGGACACACGCTATAGACGCTGAGTGTTAAAAAAACAAAAGAATTTAATTAAAATATTAATGACGCGTACAAGGAGTGGAACAGCGGCGAAAATGAAAGTGTATTAATATAAAGGAACCGCATATGCGTATGTATCCATAATTATTTTATGTTTTGTTGCAATTACATGGCATCACCCGCCATGATGATGGTATTGAAATGCTCACGGATTCTTTCTGATATTGTTCTCAGGGTTCCATCCATTATTTAATTAAATATAAATAAAGAAAAATAATAAACGTCTTCTCTACGCTTGGCACACATGAAGTAAGCTAGGACAAGCTCTGGTTCCAAGCCACGTATTACATTCTACAAAACACACAGGCTGTGAATGCTGACTGCGTGGCATGTCCACGGTTCGACCTGGATAGATGGTAGTATGTTCTATCTGAAGTAAGTGTTGTGACTATAACCATAACCTTGTAAGGAAGCTTGACAAGTGCTGTGATCCTGTGCCTATGTCTGCACCATTAAATTAAATAGCTGAGAAGACATCAAGCATTTCTTTTATTTAACCAACACCTCATGCGAACAGAACCCGTTAGTCTCATGGCAATCTACGCTGGCAGCTGGTGGTAAGAGACGTAAGGACCTTACAATCTTACCGGCAAAATTTACAAACGCTATGAAATTGACAGCTTCAATGTCAAACAACTTTCACGGTAAGAAAAAGATGCACGTTGGTGAAAGAAAGAGACAGGTATAGAACCATGGACAATTTGGTAAGTTTTTAAACACAGATAATTTATGGTGAATTTACAACAGCATTTTTCACAGGTGACGCTGTGTCTTAGGAAAGCACATAATAATATCAGGAATGAAATGCTTTTGGAATTGGATTCCTACTCACCGGGCCACGTAGAGTCTGTAGTGCGGCGCCTGCGCCGGGTCCCGCAGCGCGGCGCGCAGCGCGTGCAGCGCCGCGCGTGCAGCCGCCTCGGGCGCGCCCGCCGCCTGCTCCACGCGCGCGAACATCGCGAACGGCAGCGGCGACGTGCCCGCGAAGCGCTTCAGCGCCGCGCGCGCCTCGCCGCGCATGCGCCGCGCCTCGCGCCGCCCCGGCTCCTCCTGCGGGTCCAGCAGCAGCAGCAGCGCGTGCAGCCAGCGCAGGCGCCAGCACAGCGCGGCCAGGCGCCGCTCGCCCGCCAGCCACTCGCACGCCGCGTCCCACAGCGCCGCCAGCCACGCCAGGTAGCCGGCGTCGTCCGTGAAGTAGTGCGGCGGGTCCAGGAACAGCGCCACGAGGCGCGCGGCGGGCGCGGGCGCGGGGCGCGCGGGGTGCGCGGGCGGCAGGCGGCGCGCGGCGCGCAGCAGCGGCAGCAGGCCCTCGGCGCCGTCCGCCTCGCGCTCGTCGCCCAGCGCGTCGTTGGCGGCGTGCGCGGGCCGCAGCGCGTAGCCGGCCGCGGGCAGCAGCGGCACCTTGGCCAGGCGCAGCGCCTGCAGCAGCAGCAGCGCGGCGGCCGGGCCGGGCGCGGGCCGCAGCAGCTCGGCCACGTCGGCGGGCTGCGGCGCGCGCTGCGGGTCGCCGGCGGGCGCGGCCGCGGGCCTCCAGTGCGCGGCGGCGCGCGCTCGCTCCACGCGCACCCACACGGTGCTGAGCGGCAGGCCGCTGCTCGTCACCTGCGAGGGAACGTTTGTTCCAGCGTGTTATGTCAATTAGGGTTATATATTTATATCTTTCTTTCAGACAACTATGTCCCATAACATAGAATCATCATCTTCCTGCCCTCATCCCATTTTACTTGTGGTCGGCGCAACACATGTTATGAGAAGCGAACCTTGTCCTCGAAGGTCTGCAGCTGCAGCTCCTGGTCCCTGACGCGCTCGGGCGACACCGGCGGCGGGAAGCACGCCGGCGGGAAGTTCATGCTGAGCGCCAGCTCCAGCAGCAGCACCAGCCGCTCCCACAGCCCCGCCGCGCGCAGCACGCCGCCTGCACACCACACACACATCTAGAGACATCTAGTGGATGATCGAACGATCGTCGGCACCTGATTCCGGATTAAACTAGCAATTTGATCATAGACAACCTTTACAATTACTGGTTCTGGTATTAAAAACAAGTTTGCAAAGACAAGTAAAAAAATATCGTAAGCGCAGGTGTTGGACAGCCGGTGGAACTTCGGGAAACACTTCCTGCGTTCGGCCTGCTACTAGCATTCGCTGGTCTGATTCAGGCATGAGACCAGCTTTTGCTAGTGTGATCATGGCATGCGACCAGCTTTTGCTAGTCTGATCATGGCATGCGACCAGCTTTTGCTAGTCTGATCATGGCATGCGACCAGCTTTTGCTAGTCTGATCATGGCATGCGACCAGCTTTTGCTAGTCTGATCATGGCATGCGACCAGCTTTTGCTAGTCTGATCATGGCATGCGACCAGCTTTTGCTAGTGTGATCAGTGTTTCTTTCAGGTACTACTCCGGGGGGCTTACCGCCCCCCCGGGGCACTTGGAACTGAATAGCATTACGTATGTTCACGACGAATTTCCCGACAATTTGGCAAATCATTTAAACCTATAAAGCGAGCTGCTTTCCGTGGACCACGGGAAGCATACAGTATAACATAATAATATCGACAGTCAGAACAGAACACACGTGGTGTGTAGCAAGGCGAGTCGGCAGGCTTGTTCGAGAGAAAGCGGAGTCCGCATTATTTTAAGAGGTGCAGTCTGTTTAGAAAAAAATAGGGATACTCTTTGTTTAACGGAATGCTAGCCTCATCTAACTTTTCATCGGTGCTAGCTCTGAAATTTGAAAGAAAAAAAAGATATGCTTGCAACCATCTTGCAACTACAAAACCCTTCACGGGCGAGTCCAACTCGCACTTGGGAAACGTGCACGCGCGGGGCCGGGGAAATTTTACATCAAGTCCATGCTAGAAAGCGGAATTTACAAGGAGACAGGTGAAAATCCAATCGCTAAAATCTTAGAAGCAGACGTAGGGTACTGCGAGTTAAAAAAGCTTTGTGAAATCCTTCTTGTCATTCCCGTAACCACAGCCTCCGTCGAAAGATCGTTTAGTACGATGAATAGGATACTGAATAAGGCAAGAAACAGAATGCTACCTGAAACTTTAATGCATTGTATGATGATTAGCATCGAGGGACCAGAGACTCCAAAAGAAGAATTTTTGGAAAAAGTAGTTGATTTGTATGCAAGAAAAAAGCCAAGAAGAATAAGATTTTTGTAAAGAATAATATGTTACTTTGACAATTTTGGTTCAGCTTAGTTGATCTTTTAGTTATTGTGTAGCTTGATAGCATTTTTCATTCATTAAAATATTAATAATAACTGGAATTAATTTTAAATATTACTTTGTTTTAATTATTTAGTCCGCCCCCCCAGGTCTCTTAATTGCCCCCCTGGAGAATTTTGCCTGAAAGAAACACTGAGTGTGATCATGGCATGCGACCAGCTTTTGCTAGTCTGATCATGGCATGCGACCAGCTTTTGCTAGTGTGATCATGGCATGCGACCAGCTTTTGCTAGTCTGATCATGGCATGCGACCAGCTTTTGCTAGTGTGATCATGGCATGCGACCAGTTTTTGCTAGTCTGATCATGGCATGCGACCAGCTTTTGCTAGTCTGATCATGGCATGCGACCAGCTTTTGCTAGTCTGATCATGGCATGCGACCAGCTTTTGCTAGTCTGATCATGGCATGCGACCAGCCTTTGCTAGTGTGATCATGGCATGCGACCAGCTTTTGCTAGTGTGATCATGGCATGCGACCAGCTTTTGCTAGTCTGATCATGGCATGCGACCAGCTTTTGCTAGTGTGATCAGGGCATGCGACCAGCTTTTGCTAGTCTGATCATGGCATGCGACCAGCTTTTGCTAGTGTGATCATGGCATGCGACCAGTTTTTGCTAGTCTGATCATGGCATGCGACCAGCTTTTGCTAGTCTGATCATGGCATGCGACCAGCTTTTGCTAGTCTGATCATGGCATGCGACCAGCCTTTGCTAGTGTGATCATGGCATGCGACCAGCTTTTGCTAGTGTGATCATGGCATGCGACCAGCTTTTGCTAGTCTGATCATGGCATGCGACCAGCTTTTGCTAGTGTGATCATGGCATGCGACCAGCTTTTGCTAGTCTGATCATGGCATGCGACCAGCTTTTGCTAGTGTGATCATGGCATGCGACCAGCTTTTGCTAGTCTGATCATGGCATGCGACCAGCTTTTGCTAGTCTGATCATGGCATGCGATCAGCTTTTGCTAGTCTGATCATGGCATGCGACCAGCTTTTGCTACTGTGGGTTTGTCTCCACGGATCCCGGTATCAGATTGAAGTCTCCACGGATCACGGCAAGTTGTTTCCACCGATACCGTGATCCGTTTCCAACACAAAAAATAAAAAAAAATGTAGCCACCGATCACGGTATCCGTGGCTACAAGATATAAATTATATTATTTTTGGAAACTGATCTCGGTGTGCAGATACAAGAAATAGAATTCAATATTTTTCCAATTCGATTTTATTTTTACTAATTTAATTTCCCAATTATTGTATTTTTTAAGTCTTATATTGATCAAGAAATAAACTTAATTGGTGTCTGTGGAAGAGTTCTCACCAATGTTTAATTGTAGTATTAAAATTATTAACACGTTTTATATCATCACAGAAAACATATCACAAATATTATTATACACTAGCAGTGCTCGCGACTTCGTTGGCGTGGATGTCGGAACTCAACGATGTATTTTTCATTAAAATAAAGGAATTTTTCTAAAATAAAAGTTACATGAGTTTAACTCCGACTATCGCCTAGTGCTCATGCAGTTAATGCCTCGCTCGGGTCCCTCTGACCCCAGCCAGCTGACCCCGAGCAAAGCGGGAGCCTCGGGGGGGCCGCCCAAAGTGATAACTGACTGGAAGAAAGCGAAAGAAGAGAGCGATTTTTAGTTGTAAGTCCCTGCCTGGAGGCTGGTAAAATCATCAAATGAGTCCGCCCACCTAGGGCAGAGCGGGGGACTGTCAGACTCGTATTGACTAAAATCCACAGTGAACTTTCCCAATAGCCCTTTACGTTCCGGGGTCACGGTAATTCGTGAGTTCCGCGACCCCGGCAGGCTTTGCTAGACTGTTATGTAGCACCTATGACCGCTTACCGCCGCGGCATTGTTCGCGTTATGTTCAGTAGTAGCCCCACGGGAACAATATTCCGGCATAAAAAGTATCCTATGCCCAGGTTTATCCACTTATCCAGGTTATAAAACTATCTGCTAGCCAATGTTTTTCAAAATCCATTCAGTTGTTCACGTTTCCTATAAACTTAGAAGTTTAAAATATTCAGAAAGGATCCAGATATTATAAAATGTAACAGTAGACCGAAAATTTAAGCCCCTCGCTCAAATTATGTTAGGTTCTCAGGTTACTACGTAAGGTATTTTTTTTGTTTGTGATTATGCAGATATACACATCCTGAGGGGAGCCAACGCCCATGGGCATTATACAGATGGATTAAAGTAAAGATATCTCACCATTATAATGAACTTTACATACAAACGGTGGTGTTAATAACTGGTATATTGGTACATTTGGTTAACTACCAACTATTAACAGCTCATGTCAAATAAATAAATGGTTTTTTATACTTTGAGTGTACCAGATTTCGACCCCATCATTGAGAACTTGAGAAACATGTAGAAAAGCATTTTATATGTCTTGAATATCGAAAATAATACCAAACTCTAAGGAATCTATCGAGTAAAACTGAAATAAAATGACATAAACAACCCTCAACTACCGATAGATTTGATTAAGATTTTCCGCGGAATAATGACCCTCTCCAGTTATTATTTAACTTATTATGTCGTTAGGTAGGTGAGTTGTACGCTGTTGGTTGGATGTTGTTGGTATTTAAAATCGTTTGGTTGCTCGATTTCTTAAAACACAAATAGGTAATACTTCGTTCTCATTCTTCGAGTTCGAAGCTGTGGTATTTCTGTTTTTCGGATATCGGACAGTTTCAGCGATTGTTTATCATGCCTAAAAGGAAATCACAACTTTTCCGTCAGATATTCCAGACAAGAGCAGCTCGAGTACGACGTACGGAAGAGCCTGCTCTTTGAAAATCATCAGCGGCTCTCGAGTTCTCGAGGAATAGAGAAAATATTTCACAAGCACGCGCTGGGGAATCTAGCTCCGAGCGCTCGCAGCGGCTTGCCAACCAAAGAGCGAGAACATCGTAGGCCCGTGCTCGGGAATCTAGCACTGAACGTGCACAGCGCCTAGCAACAGAAAGACAGCGGGCAGTTACAGTCAGAGCACGTAATCGGAATATCAATAAAAACAAAACCCTCCTTTTAGCATTCAGGAAATAAATTATAGCACTCAGTACTAACCGAACGACACTCATATTTTCATCACAAGTTAAAATGTTTACCGCACAACGAAGTGGGCACGGGTCAGCTAGTGTGCTATGACCCAATAACTGAATGGATACTGTGATCAAATACATAAAATATTTAACTCTATTTCTTGTATCTGCACACCGAGATCAGTTTCCAAAAATAATATAATTTATATCTTGTAGCCACGGATACCGTGATCGGTGGCTACATTTTTTTTTATTTTTTGTGTTGGAAACGGATCACGGTATCGGTGGAAACAACTCGCCGTGATCCGTGGAGACTTCAATCTGATACCGGGATCCGTGGAGACAAACCCTAATTTATATCTTGTAGCCACGGATACCGTGATCGGTGGCTACATTTTTTTTTATTTTTTGTGTTGGAAACGGATCACGGTATCGGTGGAAACAACTCGCCGTGATCCGTGGCGACTTCAATCTGATACCGGGATCCGTGGAGACAAACCCCCGCCGTGTCCCCACGACGGCGATAGGCGGCGACCTCTCGCGCCCCGAGTTGGCCGAGGCCATGCTGCGGGGCGAGACGGAATGCTAGCGAAGGAGTAGGCGGGATACGTGAGGGAGAGGACAGCGTACACCTCACAGCCCAGCCGCAGTGGTAAACGTCCTCAGCGACGAACGTCACGAGTCGATCTCCGGCCACCGAAGGCGCGGGCACGCGGGCGGCGAGTAATGGGCGACTCGCTGTCCGATCATGGACCACGCCCGGCTCGACGGCGCGTTATGTTTTACGCGCGCCTCAAAGGGTTTCAGCACAATGACTCTCCATAGAGGGCCGAAAACTGCGGGGTCGCTGAATTAACGAATACTGTGACGTAAAGGGCTATTGAAGGACACTGGATTTTAATCAAACTGAAACTCAAATTCTTTATTGCATTCATGTTGTAAGGTCCTTTCGTCTCTTACCACCAGCTGCCAGCGTAGATTGCCATGAGACTATGGGTTCTGATCGCATGAGGTTTTGGATTAAATAAAAGATAGTGCTTGATGTCTTCTCAGCTATTTAATTTGATGTTGCACACATAAGAACAGGATCACAGCACGCTTCCTTACAAGGTTATGGTTATAATCACAACACTTACTTTGGGTAGAACATACTACCATCTATCCAGGTCGAACCGTGGACATGCCACGCAGACAGCATTCACAGCCTGTGTGTCTTGTAGAATGTAATGCGTGGCTTGGAACCAGAGCTTGTCCTAGCTTACTCCATGTGTGCCAAGCGTAGAAGACGTTTAATTAGTTTTTCTTTAATTAATTTAAAATAATGGATGGAACCCTGAGAACTATATCAGAAAGCATCCGTGAGCATTTCAATACAATCATCATGGTGGGTGATGCCATGTAATTGCAACAAAACAGGAAATAATTATGAATACATACGCTTAAGCGGTTCCTTATATTAATAAACTTTCATTTTGGCCGATGTACCCACTCCTATACCGCGTCATTAATATTTTAATTAAATATTCTTGTTTTATCAGTCAGCGTCTATAACGTGTGCAGATTCCAAGAAAAAAGAGGAAGCCAAGGTTCAACGTCATGTAATCGTTCAAACCCGCTTCTAGGCTTTTGCCTTTTAGACCATGCGTTATATAATTAAATTTAATTCAACTGAAATCTATCACAATTAATTATCTGAATTTTATCTACGTACTTAATATTATTTTATTTAGAATTTAAAGTATCGTAAATAAATATGTTACTCTCTAACGCCATCTGTTGATGAACTGTAACCTCACCAACCTGCAAAATTCACTATCAGTTCTCGATTTTGATACTAGATGGCGCTACCCGTCTAAAATAATCGATAAATACTTTTATACTTGTTACAATGTGTACATAGGTGTTACAAGTAAATAAGTTTCAACATGAAGCCTGGTTAGGGCACGGCAACATATTTATAACATTGAAAATATAAGCATCCAGTCAGGTGGTATTACAAGTTTTATTAACTTAAGTGATTATTATTAAATCAATATGTTTTCAATTTTATTAAGTACGTAAGTACTCACTCGGACCTCGTAAATAAACATTTAAAAGTAGGTTAGGTAATCAAAATCATTGTAAATAAGTTGATTCCATTTTTTTAACAGGGCTCAAATACTTATTTATCTAAATCAGACTTTTTTAAAGATGATTTATGACGGTCCTAAATCCGCAAAATTATGAAGGGAAAATTAGAATAACATATTGGGTTTTGTGTTTCATTAAGTCAGGACTCAGGAGTATGATCAGCTGATTTAAAAGTGCAACGACCGCGCGGCCGATCAACCTACCCTAGGGTGATGCAGAGTTAAAACATTGATATAATGGTTCAAATCTTTAACCGACATGTTTTGAAACGCCGACAAACCGCCAACGACCATCGTCGTGGTGACTATTCAGCAAATATGTAATAATATCCTCACACATACTCGCAATGAGTCGGCATACGCAGCGATCAGTCGCAGTATGTGACCGAAGCTTTAGCCGCCCGAAGGACCAACGAAGATCAGCGAGAGCTATCGTGGAGTTCGATAACCAGTGTGTACGTCACTCACCGTACACTAGGAGCACGTGCGGGTAGGCGAGCGGCGCGGCGCGCGTGGCGGCCAGCGCGGCGGCGGCGGCGGCGTCCAGCTCCGCGCCCGCGCCCGCGCCCGCCACCACTCGCAGCCACAGCTCCGTGAGCTCGGTCAGGCCAGTGTGTACGTCACTCACCGTACACTAGGAGCACGTGCGGGTAGGCGAGCGGCGCGGCGCGCGTGGCGGCCAGCGCGGCGGCGGCGGCGGCGTCCAGCTCCGCGCCCGCGCCCGCGCCCGCCACCACTCGCAGCCACAGCTCCGTGAGCTCGGTCAGGCCAGTGTGTACGTCACTCACCGTACACTAGGAGCACGTGCGGGTAGGCGAGCGGCGCGGCGCGCGTGGCGGCCAGCGCGGCGGCGGCGGCGGCGTCCAGCTCCGCGCCCGCGCCCGCGCCCGCCACCACTCGCAGCCACAGCTCCGTGAGCTCGGTCAGGCCAGTGTGTACGTCACTCACCGTACACTAGGAGCACGTGCGGGTAGGCGAGCGGCGCGGCGCGCGTGGCGGCCAGCGCGGCGGCGGCGGCGGCGTCCAGCTCCGCGCCCGCGCCCGCGCCCGCCACCACTCGCAGCCACAGCTCCGTGAGCTCGGTCAGGCCAGTGTGTACGTCACTCACCGTACACTAGGAGCACGTGCGGGTAGGCGAGCGGCGCGGCGCGCGTGGCGGCCAGCGCGGCGGCGGCGGCGGCGTCCAGCTCCGCGCCCGCGCCCGCGCCCGCCACCACTCGCAGCCACAGCTCCGTGAGCTCTGCCGCGTCGCCAGACTCGCCGCCCGCTCCTGCCCCGACCGATTTCGTAATTATATTCTACCCAAATTCCTATCATTTAAATCATTTCCTTGTTATTTTGCTACTACTCGTCTTCTACATGTAGTGTTTATAACTTTATGTACTCACATATCGTAAAATTCGAAATACAAAACTTAAAACGAGTTTATAAAGACGTACTTTATACATAGTGTATCGAAAGGAATTTAAAAAATTAAATTATAACGGGTACATATCTGAATGTCGAAGATTAAAATATCAACGCTTAAAATATCGATGTTCAGAATATCGAAAATTAAAATATCGATTGTAACAAAATATCGAAAAATGTTACATCTACGCTTAAAACGTTGAAGATTAAAATGTCGACTGATTTAAATGTCGAATGATTCAAAATATCGAAAGACGTTATGTCGAAATTCAAAATATCAACGTTTAATACATCGCCGTTCATAATATCTAATTTCATAATATCTACGTTAAAAATACCTACTAGTTGAAATATCCAAAAATAAACCACCTACCAAGGTAGGTCGACGGAGCCCCGCTTCGCGGGGCTCCTATTTCTGTTTGCAAGGTTTAAAGTAAACTAACACGAAGGGCATGGCGGGGTCTTTCAGACACTCTTCGAACCTAACCTGTCCGAGTCGGGGTGCCCCAAGTCCCGAGCTCGCTTAGGTCGCTCTTGCGTCTTAGTCAAATTACTGATTACTACCCAACAAGGTAGCTGGGCAGACTTCGGATGAAAGGTTACTTTAAACCTTGCAAACGGAAACGCGAAGCGGGGCTCCGTCGACTTACCTTGTTAGGTTCGATATTTCGGACATTCGATAATCTGTTCTTCGATATTTAGATCTTTCGATGTAACTTTTGTAGATATTTAGATTTTAGATATATTGGACGTAGATCATTTAATCATTCGATATTTTAAACTTTCGATAATTTAAGTTTCGATTTTATGGTCATTCGATATTTTCATTTTCGATATTTTGAACATCGATATTTTAAGCGTAGATAATTTAATCTTCGATATTCAAATATGTACCCATTATAACACTATTTCTCTCACAAAATAATGTTATAATATATTTTTTTCATTATGATACTGATTACAGGTCAAAGATACATCTATTTTTTTTCTGTGGCTGCGCGCGCTTCGAAAAGAACGCTTCATTGCAATTTTGGGAAATGAACACTATAGATTGACACAGTTTATAACTAAACATTTAAACTGTGTCAATCTTTTTATCTTTTATTTTATACTAGTGTTTGCCCGCGGCTTGCATTAATTTAGAATTTGAGAAACAATATGGATCGTGAAAGTTTCGCCATCTGGAATATGAACGTTATTGTTTTTTTTTTTCTCGGGAACAGCTCTCTTCTATTTTAGGGGATGAAAGGGTACCCTATATCCGTGTCTATACTCCTGACAAAACTCTAACTCGATAAGTAAATCTTGTCTTTTAAAACAGGATCTATGCACTGGTTTGAGCACTTATTCAAAACATAAATAAACACAAAATAATAGAAAGATTTGATTGTTTTCGAATCTTTAAAATTCCTACACCTCGAAACAATAAATAACGTTTAAAATAATACCTAACTTACCTACCTACAATTTAAATCAGCGCAGATTTATCCTAAACCTACTGAAGAAGAGAACTACTGAAAACTGTTGAAAAATATTAGAAAACAATTAAAATTGCAAATTATATTGAAATAAAATTATTTTTGATTATTTGAAACTCTCACAGGATAAATAAAAACAAAAAAAAAAGAATCACAAAAAGTGAAAAAGGATAATGCAAGATTTGATCATGAGACCCGTTGCACGAAACTCAAGTAGGTTATTAATCAGACTGACTGGTTCGCTGACAGCAGGTTTCAAATAGCGGTTCTTATACTTGATGTCAAGGGGAATAGCGCAATTATACATATCTTATTAATTGAAGAGCAGTTTAAGGAACATTTGAAGAATAATTTAATAAGTAATATCCAGTGGTTTAGCTCCCAACTCACAACAAACATTAAAAAACAACATAATTCAAATTTGCTTATCCTCCAGGGAAAAAACCGTAATAACACACAGCCTGTTAACAGAAGCATATTATTAGGAATATTTGAGGAAACTTTGATCGACAACTTAACAGTAGTTTCGGATATAGATCAAACCAAAAAAACATAAAAATTTCGAGAAAAAAAAAAAGTTGATCTGGCATCAGAATCGATCCCTTAACTCGAAAAATATACAAAAAGAAAAAAATATTCAATGTACGGGAATGACAGCTCTACGATTTTATTAAAGATGTTTTAATAAAGATGTTCGTGTTCAATGAGAGTAGATACAGTAGCGGTGCAGCGCCGCCCGCACGATAAGTGGCAAGATGTGAGGAAGAGTGGTGACTGACCGGCCGCGGCAAGGTCCTCTTGCAGCAGTCGCAGGCGCGCGCGCGGCGCCAGCGCTAACTCCCGCGCGCGGTGCAGCGCCGCCCGCACGATAAGTGGCAAGATGTGAGGAAGAGTGGTGACTGACCGGCCGCGGCAAGGTCCTCTTGCAGCAGTCGCAGGCGCGCGCGCGGCGCCAGCGCTAACTCCCGCGCGCGGTGCAGCGCCGCCCGCACGATAAGTGGCAAGATGTGAGGAAGAGTGGTGACTGACCGGCCGCGGCAAGGTCCTCTTGCAGCAGTCGCAGGCGCGCGCGCGGCGCCAGCGCTAACTCCCGCGCGCGGTGCAGCGCCGCCCGCACGATAAGTGGCAAGATGTGAGGAAGAGTGGTGACTGACCGGCCGCGGCAAGGTCCTCTTGCAGCAGTCGCAGGCGCGCGCGCGGCGCCAGCGCTAACTCCCGCGCGCGGTGCAGCGCCGCCCGCACGCGCCTTGAGCCGCGCAGTCTCGCCGCCGCCTCACCCGCCGCCGCCAGCGCCGCGTCCGCACCACGCGACCGCTCCTTTTTACCGTCACATCGTTTACAAACATCCTTCCCAGGTCAAATTATATAATCAGTACCGTATGAGCACGCACTAGCACAGTACGCATTTCGCTTAATAAATAGATCGTCAACCTTTTTACGATTCTATTCAGTCGCGTTTATATTAAGTCTAATCTAATTATTTTGTTCGCGATGAAGTCGTGTGCTAATTGCAATAGTCAGTTTAACGATGGGGTGCAATGTTCCAGTTGCAATAAACTTCTGGATTTTTCTTGTGCAAGTGTGTCTGAAGTGACTTGGAGAAAACTGGGCGCTGATCGAAGAGCACAATGGAAATGTTCTGCGTGCAAATCGACGCCGACTTTGCCTTCACCGCAGCCTGCCGCTTCACTGGATATCGTGCTAAGCGAGATTCGTGAAATGAAACAGCAGCTGTTGAGTTTGCCAACATTAGTTAGCGACATAAAATCCATTAAAGATGAGTTGGCTGAGGTTAAGAAGAGCTGTGATTTCTCTAGTGGTAGACTCGATGACTTCGACGCTAGGCTTGTTGAGCTAGAAGATAAAGCCTCCGAGCTTGAAAAGCTTCAGGACACCGTTTCTTCACTTCAAGCAGAATTGGCTTCTACAAAGTTTGAGCTCTCTTCCAGTGACCTGCGTTCCCGGCTGAACAATGTGGAGATTAAGGGTGTACCTCTAAAGAAGGACGAAAATTTATTCACAATAGTGGACGCCATTTGCCGTAAAATAAATTACAGTTGTGCTAAAACCCAGATTAATTATGTTTCGAGGGTGCCTATACATAATTCCAACGAGAAACTGGTGATAGTGAGCTTTCTGAATAGATACGTAAAAGAAGACTTTATAGCAGCTGCGCGTGTTGTTAGGGATCTATCCACCTCTGACATAGGTTTCCAAGGATCACCACAACGTGTTTATGTCAACGACCATCTTAGTGTAGAATATAAAAAACTATTAAGTAAAACTAAAATTATAGCTAAGGAGAAACAATATGAATTTGTGTGGGTGAAACATGGTAAAATTCATGTGCGTAAGAACGGCAACTGCAAAACTTTTGTGGTACGAAAAGAATTGGATTTAAACAAGATATTGTAATCAGTTTCTATTCTCACTATTCATTATTTTTTTACTTTGTTACATTTAAAATGTGTCGAATCTTGCATGATATACATTATTTGATTTATTTCCGCAAAAGGTTTAGCACCTCTGTATCACTAATGATCCTCTATTGTATTCATTGTCGCGCTATTTGTCTTCGAGTTGTAATGATTCACTATATATGTATCTCGCTTACACCTACGCTCGTTATATATTGCTGCTTGCTTGCTCGCACTCGTCGACCATCGGATGAGTTGTACAATTTAATTAAAGTAACTTATTTTTACCCACTTTTAGAACTTATATTTCTATGCGCAATTCCAATTCGTATTGAAGTAAATTCGCTGTTTATACTATGGCTGAATGTTTTTGATGCTTATCCAATCATTGCTTGTGCTATTAGTAATGGCTAACAACAGTGATGAGTGTCTAACTGTGTTCTATCAGAATGTGCGGGGATTGCGAACAAAGACAGACTCGTTTTATCGACAGGTATTATTAAATTCATACGATGTCATTGTTTTAACGGAGACGTGGTTAATGGATGGTGTGTTTAACTCGGAGTTGTTTGATGACCGCTACTTGGTGTGGCGTCGTGACCGGGACTACACGACGACCGGACAAACCAGGGGTGGTGGCGTTCTTATCGCGACGCGTAAGGAGTTATCTGTCACTCCGCAACCACTCCTACACTCTACGGCGGAAGATGTGTGGATCAATTTACGGCTCAAGAGGTTTAAGTCACGCGAATACGTAAATTTATATATCTGCGCGGTTTACTTATGTAAACAAAACAGGGGCTTCTCGTTTTCGGAACAACTTCGTAATTTCTTGTCCAAATTGAACCATACAACTTTGAATAGAACATCTGACGTATTTTTAGTTTTGGGTGACTTTAATATGAGTGGAATATCGTGGGCTCCATCCAATAATCATTCGCTAGTCCCAGTAAACCCCGCAACTAGTGACGAATGCATGCTGGCGGACGAATTGTGTACGCTGGACTTTGGTCAGTTTAACGGGGTCGTTAATAGGTATGGGAAACTGCTAGACTTGGTCCTTTCAAATAAGGTAGCCTGTGTTAGTGAGTGTACTGATCCTTTAGTACCTATTGATCCGTACCACCCGGCTTTGTTAATTAATATTGGTATCTTTGACCCGCCTACCCTCGATTGCGCCCCATGTTTGCGATATATGTACAGTAAAGGTGATTTTGAGTCAATTAACAAAGAGATTTCTGCCATTAATTGGGACCATGAGTTCTCAATAAGATCATTGGATGATTCAGTCGCGTTCTTAATAGACACTACCAAACAATTACAAAACAAATATATACCGCAAAAGCCAGCACGTAATAAATCATATCCTATCTGGTACAGCACATCACTCATAAAAACAATTAAAGAAAAATATAAATTCCTAAAAAAATTCAAAATGTATGGTAACAAATCTGACGAGCTAACTTTTAAATATTTGCGTGAAAGAGTGAAGAGTATGGAGTCTTCGTGTTATAATTTTTTTCTTAATCAAACTGAGAACTCAATTAAAAACCAACCCAAACATTTTTGGTCCTACGTTAAAAATCGCTACAATTCCAACGCTATTCCTAACACATTAAATTATAATAATCAAATATTTCTTTCCGGAGACTCTATTTGTGAGGCCTTTTCTTCTTACTTCCTATCAACCTTCCTCGATTCCACTTCACCTAATTCTTCTAGTGCACCCTATGACCTTCATCGCGATAATGACGTTACGTCGTCCGATATTTGTCACATAGAAGTAAACGTCGATGTTGTGACTGGTCTACTTCGCAACTTAGATCCATCTAAAGGTGCCGGGCCTGACAATTTAACCTCTGTATTCCTTATTAAATGCGCATCTTCTATTGCTCTTCCTATCTCAATTTTGTTTACCAAGTCTTTGTCTCAAGGTTACGTCCCTAGAGTATGGAAATCTGCGTTTATCACACCCGTGCATAAGAAGGGCGCTAAGACTGAGATTATTAATTACAGACCTATATCTAAACTGTGCATCATAGCTAAAATATTTGAAAGGATTATCTATGACCAGTTATACCCTGCCCTTGCTAACTCGCTAAGCTCTTTTCAGCATGGGTTCTTAAAAGGACGGTCTACAACTTCGAACCTGATTTTGTTTAATGATTTTATCACTGAGGCCATGGATAATGGTAAACAGGTCGATGTGGTTTACACAGACTACAGTAAAGCATTTGATCGGATTGAGCACGTATCCCTAATAAAGAAGCTAAGACGCATAGGCATCCGTGGAGACTTGCTAAGGTGGTTCTCTTCTTACATTGATAACAGGTCACAAGCAGTAGTCATCAATAACTATGTGTCTAGCTGGGTAAACGTACCCAGTGGAGTACCTCAAGGTTCGTTGCTTGGTCCTTTCTTTTTTGTGGTTTATGTGAACGACATCGATCAGTGCCTCCATTCATCCAAACTATTATGCTTTGCCGATGACATGAAAATCTTTGCCACTATTACATCGCATGATGACATGCTGGCACTACAGGCTGATTTATGTCGGCTTGAAGAGTACTGTCGGGTTAATAAACTAGACCTCAATCCATCTAAGTGTTCTGTTATTACCTACACCAGGAAACGTGTGGTCTTGGCTACTTCCTATACTTTGGCGGGCGAAAACCTGCCTAGGTGCAGTACTATTCGTGACTTGGGCGTTTACCAAGATAGTAAACTAGTGTACGACTCACACATTGACGCTATTGTCAAAAAAGCATCTAAACTACTTGGTTTTATTATGCGACTTTCTAAGTGTTTCACAGAGGCCAAAACGCTTAAAATATTGTACTGCACTTATGTAAGGAGTCAGCTCGAGTATGCGTCTCAGATATGGAATCCACGGTATCACAAATATATAGACCGCATAGAAAATATACAAAAGCGCTTTATAAAATATCTTTGTTTTCACCAAAAGGTTCCATATAACTCAGCAGAATATCCTCAACTCTGTAGGAAATACCACCTTCTGCCACTAGTAGATAGACGTAATATCGCGGATTGTCTGTTTTTGTTCAAAATCTTCCACAATGATATTGATAGTCCGGAACTATTATCCAAATTTTGTTTTAATGTGCCTAGTAAAATCTTGCGCTTCAATCCTCCCATTTGTGTTCCTCATTCGTCGTCGAATTACAGGCAGAACAGCTATATTGTGCGTGCAAGCAAATTGTTTAATGAAGTATGCAAGCGATATGATTTGGATCCCTTTATAACCACTGTGAACTCAGCCAGAAGGTGTTTGAGCCTGGAATTTTTTAAATAAGAATAAGTTCCCTTAAGCGGTTTTCTTTCCACTTTTTTCTGTTTTTTTTTTTATATTTTTGCTGGCAGGCAGATGTCTGCATTTTTCTCTTTTAACCTTTTTTAATGTTAAATCTTTGTGTGCTGCTGTCTGTGCTCGCATCATACATATTTTTTAGTATAATTCTATACGCGAGGACTCGTAATTGGCTGTCTGTTGCCCATAATTACCCCTTTTTGTTATGTTTTTGTTAGCTGTAAGTCCTCCATGTAATAAATAAATAAATAAATAAATAAATAATATATCATTGGGTCAAATTATTATTTTAGCCTGCATATCGTCTGCCATTAATCTTATTTTTTCTAAAGTTACATTAACTTAAATTAAAATTTAAAAATCAAGAAACTAGACAGCTTACGCCATCATCATAGTCTTTACTAGACATGATCCACAGTGTTCTTTCAATTGCCTGATAAGACAGTCCCGAGACCCCTGCTGCTCTTAGAGGCGCGCGTGGTTAACGATGCGACGCCGACCCAGGCATGGTCCATGATCGGACGACAAGTCACCCAATTCTAAAGGAATTATTACGGCACGACAAAAACCTGTAACGCGTCGTTACGCGTTGACCCGTTGATCTGCGCCCACCACTAGTTAATTTCTACTAAATCCCTCGAACCCATAATAAACTTACTTGAAATTCGATAAACCGTAGCCACAAGGTTTCATTGGTTGGACTTTCGACGAGCAAGTCACGGAAGGCGCGCGTGCGCTGCGCTAGCTCGGCATCGGCGTGCGCGTCCGTCGTGGGCGCAGGCGTGGCGAAGTAGCGGCGCGCGCGGGGCCCCTTCACCGCGCCCGGCCGCGCCGCGCTTCCCAGCGCTCCCACCGGGTTGTATCTATGTATTCAATTCAATGTCAATTTCTAACTGCTGGCAGGCCGATGGCAGTATAAGCACTCGCTATTGCATCATAGGCTTATTTAGTTCTGTATATTATGTTTTTAGAGAGCTGAATAAAGTTGAGCTCTCTTGACAGTTACAAGCTAATTCTTCATTGTAGAGCGAGTGCAGCGAGCCGGAAAAAACGTAGTTTCCTGTTATATGTTTAATTGAAATTTAACTTGATATTAATGTAAGGTTCTGGGCTGGGATAATTAAGCCCATTACCTGTTTATCTGCTCTTGACATTACTACTTAATCACGAAGACCAGATGTTGCAATAAATACGTCATGTTTAAGATTATGTGTAATGTGGTGGTTTTTTTAGCCAGCCTCTTGGACGCGCCGCCATTTTTAGAAAACAACAATCCTGCGTCTTGATGTCTAATGAACATATTTATTATATATGTATAACCATCACCACAGTTATAATAGACAACGAATGAATTTTATTTTCGTTTTTAGCGATCCGTAGCCAAATGGAAAAAAAAACACAGTGTAGGGTTCCGTAGTTACCATCAAAATACTTATGCTTACTAACTAAACTGATTCGCTGAATTTAATTTTAAAGAGAACAATTTTAAAATCTGTCCGGGCGTCTTTGATAAATCGGGGAAAATACATAAAAAAGATTACGACTAATTGAGAACCTCCTCCTTTTTTGTATTTAAAAATAGTTGACAATAAAACAATATTTCACAAACCAATCTTTTTACCAAAAAGTTGAAATTATTTTAAAGACCTATTTAATGATACCCCGGGTACATATTTGAATGTCGAAGATTAAAATATCTACGCTTATAATATCGATGTTCAAAATATCGAAAATGAAAATATCGAACGACCATAAAATCGAAAATTAAAATATCGAAAGTTTAAAATGTCGAATGATTAAATGATCTACGTCCAATATATCTAAAATCTAAATATCTACAAAAGTTACATCGAAAGATCTAAATATAGAAATACAGATTATCTAATGTCCTAAATATCGAAGTACAAATATTATCGAATGTCCGAAATATCGAACCTAACAAGGTAAGTCGACGGAGCCCCGCTTCGCGGGGCTCCTATTTCTGTTTGCAAGGTTTACAGTAACCTAACACGAAGAGGATGGCGGGGTCTTTCAGACCCCGCCATCCTCTTCGAACCTAACCTGTCCGAGTCGGGGTGCCCCAAGTTCCGAGCTCGCTTCGCTCGCTCTTGCATCCGAAGTCCGTCCAGCTACTTTGTTGGGTAGTAATCAGTAATTTGACTGAGGACTGTCGACTTACTTTGGTAGGTGGATATTTCAACTAGTAGGTATTTTCAACGTAGATATTATGAAATTAGATATTATGAACTGCGATGTATTAAACGTTGATATTTTGAATTTCGACATAACGTCTTTCGATATTTTGAATCTTTCGACATTTAAATCAGTCGACATTTTAATCTTCGACGTTTTAAGCGTAGATGTAACATTTTTCGATATTTTGTTACAATCGATATTTTAATTTTAGATATTCTGAACATCGATATTTTAAGCGTAGATGTTTTAATCTTCGATATTCAAATATGTACCCGATACCCCACACTAAGGGAAACGCGAGAAAAAAAAAACCGGCCAAGTGCGTGTCGGGCCACGCACAGTGTAGGGTTCCGTAGTTACCCATCAAAATACCTATGCGAACTAACTAAACTGATTCAATGAATTTAATTTTAAAAAGAAGAACTTTCAAAATCGGTCCAGGAGTCTTTGAGAAATCGGGGACAATACATAAGAAAAACCGGCCAAGTGCGTGTCGGGCCACGCACAGTGTAGGGTTCCGTAGTTGCCCATCAAAATACTTATGCGAACTAACTAAACTGAATTTAATTTTAAAAAATCGGTCCACGAGTCTTTGAGAAATCGGGGATAATACATAAATAAAAAGATTACGACGAATTTAGAACCTCTTCCTTTTTTGAAGTTAGTTAAAAATAGTTGACGATAAAAACCTACCTATCCCCAAAAAACATACCGTAAAAACATACATATTAAAGCTGTAAAAATAAAGTTGACAAACTTACATTTGCAGTTGAAGAGCATGTTCTCCGATACATTTTGTTTAAGAAAAATATTTTCCAAGTACATTTTATAAGTTGGTCGACTTTTACTCGTAAAGTTGTAAAGCCTACTTTGTCATGATAATTTTCTTTTAAACTTCGTTATATATACTACTATTGTGAATTTTTTCACACCCCCAAACATAACCGTTTAGCTGGTAGAGGGGGGGACACTCGAATCGAGCAAAATTTAGCACTTTAAAGCTTAATATTTCACAAACGAATTTTTTTATCAAAAAATTGTTAATGGAAACTATCATTATTTTTTGAAGGCCTATTTAAGGGCTCATGTACACGACGCCGCCGCCGCGCCGCCGCCGCGCCGCTACCGCGCCTCTAGGCTGTGTACACGGTCGCTACCGCGCCGCCGCCGCGCCGCCACCGCGCCGCCGCCGCGCTGGCACCGCGAATCCAATTCGATAGTGTTTTATTTATCTGAAAAAGGAGGTTTCTCATTTCGGCCATAATGTTTTTTTTAATGTTTGTTCGCGGATTACTTCTTTGTTCATGAACCGGTTTTGATGATTCTTTTTTGTTGGAAAGCAGATATTTCTTACTATTTAGCTCCACTCGATTTCTCTGGTCTTCCATCATCAAACCCTAATCTCCATATCATGGAACCGCCTTTGAAATACCTTCTTTCCAACAAAAAAAAGCGTCAATCATCAAAACCGATTCATAAACGAAGAAGTTATCCTTGAATTATCAAAAAAAAAAACATTATATGGTCGCAATGAGACATCTCCTTTGTTAGATAAATAAAACACTAGCGAATGGAATCGCGGTGGCGGCGCGGAGGCGGCGCGGCGGCGGCGCGGCGGCGGCGTCGTGTACATGAGCGCTAATGATACCCCACATTAAGGGGTACGCGAGAAAAAAAAAATCCTCACTTTACGTGTAAGTACTGGAGGTACCCTAAAAAAAATATTTTACAAGATTTTATTTTACCACTTTTTCGGCACAACAAATCCGTATATTTACACCAAATTACAGCTCTCTAGTACTGTGCGTCTCTGAGCTAAACTGCGGACAGACGGACGGACGGACGGACGGACATGGCGAAACTATAAGGGTTCCTTGTTGACTACGGAACCCTAAAAACGGAACCCTAACTGCGTTTACGCACTACGTCCGATCCGAATCAAATCCGAACCCGTGGAAATACGGTCGGTCGTAGCCGTAGAACTATTTCTATGATAGTTTACGCACTAGATCCGATCTCCGTCATCCGATTTCTTTCCGTCATCCGAGAATCTCCGTTTCGGATAAAAAATGACGGATCGAAAGTAGGTTAAAATTGGGGATTCTGTATCACTCGCTCTCGCGCAGTCGCTCGAGCTGCGTGATACAGAATCCCCAATTTTATAATCGAGAACTAATTGTGTAATTGGGGGCTTCTGTATCACTCGCTCTCGACATTTTCTTCATAATTGTGGATTGACTAATTGATGTATTTTTAGCCACTACGGTATGTAAAAGTAACTTATAATAGTTATTAATAATACTATGATTAAAAATGTTGTGCTGTAAAATATAATATATAATAGAAACTGTAATTATCCTCAAAACAAAACATTGAAGAAAACGGATAGCATATTGGATCTAATAAATGCATTCATATACATAAGTACATCAAGCAGCGGTCATCGGATAATGCTCGGCATCATCAAATGATCGGCATCGCTCGATTTATTGAGCGCTACCACATGAGTAAAGTGGCGCTACAGCGTTCAATATATAAGCAACCGTGCAAGTGTATGTCATCGGTGCTTTGGGATACGGATAGAAATCCAGAAAAAGAATTGAACTCAAGATCTAGTAATAAACTGTATTATGGAGATAGAGTAATTGATTATTTTAAAAAAAGAATGTAAGAAATCATAAAAACCAAAACTGGAACAAATTTTCATATGTTCTGTGCGGGAATCGAACCCGAAAAAAAAACACTTTTGATGCATTCGATAAGACATGTATTAAACCTACTATTTACATTGTGATGTAGCACTCTTAGCCAATGCGCCAAATGTGTTTTTAAAGATGTGACAAAATATTGCACTACTTTGTCCTTTCGTTACTAAAGTTAATATTTAATTTATTATGTTTTGGAACTACAAACATAATGTAATAAGTTTCTAATTCCAGTGCAACCAAAAATTATAGTTAAGACCTTTTTCTTTGCATTTTCAATAGCTCCAGATGATTGTTCTAAAATAGATCTAATTCTTACAAAGTTTAAGTTCATATTGCTTTCAATAAAAATAATGCGTTTTACCTGTATTACGTACACAAGCACATTGTTAATATCGACATGTTTAGACTTGACTACCAAGCATAATGTTTAGTTCTAATAGGGATTATAGTATTTTTTTTTTTTTGGCTTTTTTGTATCGACATGTTAATGAAATATATTTGCTATCATTATTATTAATAGAATAAGTAAAGGGTAATAATAATAATTATTAATATTTAAAAAAAAAATCTTGTCTTTACTTATTTCTTTAAAAAAAAATCTTTAAACGCTTTTGAAAATATATTAAAACAATTTTTTTTACATTATTTTTAAATCATATTGATTTATGATTGAGAAACGGCAACATTTTATAAATTTTAAAATAAAATGATTTATATTTATCATTATTGCGAGTATACTGTGATGAAAAACAAGTATTATTTAAGAAGCTTTTATGAATGATATTATATTATGATTTGTCGGCATTATGTGATTCAAACACGTATGGACGATTTTTCTTTATTTTTTGGTAAGTATGTCTATTTAAAATCTTTTTTTTTATCATGTCATGCATTTTTGGAATATCTTTGGAATATTATTTCCTAAATAATAAGATAAGTAAATATCGGCGGCAGCAGATTAAATATTTATTTTTCATGCAAAGAGTAGTCAATAGATATATCAAGGTTTATTATTATTTTGCCTGGTCACTACTACTTTTCAAATTTATAAAAACAGGATAATTTAAAATTTTAGCAATATAGGCCTAATATCTTAATATGAAAGTCAATTTATAATGGGCGCTTAATTATGTTAGTATTACAAACCATTTTAAATAAATCTGCATCAACTATCTAGCTTTACTTGCGAGTACATATCATTGCCTTATAAAAATTTCGTATCAAATTGATGCGACGGAGCGTCGCCGCGGTAGTATTGCATCCAAATTTGTAAGGCAAGGCTTTGTTTACATTGAAGTGTGCAATTTTAACATACGACAATTAAAACTAAGCTTTACACTAGATGGCTATAGAGTCTTATTTATAATAAATGAATTACATTGTGTTAGCTTCAAAATTAATATCATTGTAGAAAATATTACTCTAATCACCGCTTTATAATTTTAGACTATAAAATGTCACTGCTTATGGTGTTCTGAAATACTTCATAGATACCATTTGCCGTAGATACTGCTTAGGCGTTAAGTATGTATGTATTAATATTTGGTTCATACAGCGGAAATATTATTTATATTTCTGCTTTTTTTTTTTACTTTTACTAACTAATTTCTTTTTTGCAGGTCTTCAATAAATCCTTTTGAGTCTGATGAAGAAGGACCTTCTACATCAAAAACAAAAAAAGCGAAACCTCGGGCGCTAAAAAAATCTCTTACTCTAAAGCCGAAAAAAAAGCCGCCAACATTGGAAAGTGACTCGGGGTCGGAGACCGATGCAGGGCCGACCACTAAGAAAAAGAAGTTAAATGTCTTCCCTGATTCTGAGGTGAGTCTAAATAATACATCTTTCCTTTTTCTCTGTTTGGTGCAGGTACACACGGCTACACATCATGCTATACAAAACCAGTATAGGCTGATCGTTGTTTGAGAGGAAGCATCATACAAACGAGACCGCGATAAATTGGTTTTGTATAGCTTGATTTATAACCGGGTGCACATAATTGATTTTTATACTTATTTCTTAATAACTCTGATTAATATCTGGGTGTCTGGTTGTGATTTAACTATAATATGTGTGTATTTATAAATTATTCAAGTATGTATATCAGTTGTCTGGTTACCATAATACAAGCTCTGCTTAGTTTGGGATCAGATGATCGTGTGTGAGCGTTGTCCCAAGATATTTATTTATTTTTATTTATATATTAGATAAACAATTTGTCGCATCGTGAAATTTTATATATAGTGATTGAGTTAACTTTTCATTTCTTATTACTTATTACAGGATGAAGAATTTGCACCCGTGCGAGCTGCCACTTTGAAAAATTTCCTGTCGCGTCGGGTAGCTTCCGGTAATAGTCATCAAAGTGACCCTACCAGGCAAGGCGAATATTACCTCGAAGTGCGCATCTCAAGCTGTCGCGAACTGGAGGCGGTAACTGACAACAGGTGGAAACATTCTCTAATTAGTTTTAAAACTGCCGTAGATGTCAAAACGCCCACATGGAAGGCAGTTACCCAGCTGGTCTCAGCTGTTAAACAAGATTTTCGCAGTATTCCTCCAGTTCTATACCCCTCTAAAATGTAATGACCTTTTTTATTATACCTATGCATATTCATTTCATATATCACTTTCTTTTTTTGAATACTATTATTATAACTTTATCGTTTGTTGTAATGGGTTTAATGTAATTTTAATGCTATATTTCTTGCAGATAAATCAATAACACAAAGACGATAAACCAAAAACCAATCAAACAAAGACAATAAACCAAAATTAAGTAATAGTTAATAAATAAAAACTATTAAACACATTGATGATAAACAAATATAAAACTAAAAACAAAATCTATAAATAATGAAAGCACAAAAACCTAATTAATATATTTGCATTAAATTGCCATTTTAAAAAATCAGTAATACCTATATCCAAATCAATAAAATTATAGCATAAAAAAATCATTTAATACATATAAATTTAGAAAAGAGTAAAAGAAAAAAACTCGTAATCCCATAAATAAAAAGAAAGATCTTTTAATAACATTTATCAATTAGCAATAATTTGAGAGCTTTTTCTTAAATCAAAGAAATAAATTAATTATCAGTACTACATAGAAAATATATTTAAAAAATTTTTAGACACTTACAATGTATTTTTGCCAGGCCTGTAATGTGTACGTAAAACAATATTCGAGTCATAAAAAGTCCAATATTCATAAATCAAATAACTTGCTGCAAACTAAACTTGCTAATGTTCGTATAATTGCATGTGCTTTTAAAAATAAAATTGTCAGTTACAAAATAGATCCTCAAAATAGAACAATTTCACCTGAACTTTTTTTCAATGATATTTTACGCACATGCTACTATCTTCTTAAAGAGAAATTGAAAGTACATACTTCATTAAAAGTTAATTTTGAATTGTTTGTTTCATATATTTTACCTAAAAATAATGAAGTATCACTAAAATCTTTTAATACTAAATACGAAATAATTTTACAAAATACTGATTTGACATCTATTTGTAATACATTTGTCCAAAAAATTATAAACAAATGCTCAGAGTTTGAACTTTGCGAGTCAGGTTGGACAATCGAATCAATAAGTCATTTAGAAATAAATATTTTAAAATACAATCCTTTGCGAGCTGGTTCTTACGTTTCTTTGCCTAAAAACATTCAATTAACAAAATCTTGTCTAAATATAATAAATTATGACGACCACTGTTTTCTCTGGAGTATTGTAGCTCATTTGTATCCGACAGTGACTAATCCAAATAGAGTAAAATCATATCCTCATTATTCCAAAGTGCTAAATACGACTAATATGTCATTTCCTCCAAGTTTTGAGGATATAAAATTATTCGAAGATTTGAATTCTAACGTGAGTGTAAATATTTATGGTTTGGACTCAAAAAATCAAGTTACTGGTCCATTGTATAAAACTAACAAACGAAAAATAATGCATGTTAACTTACTATATATTCAAAAAAAAGGAAAAAATCATTTTTGTTTAATAAAAAAATTCGATAAACTGGTTCGTAAACAGTTAACTAGACATAAGTCAAAAATACATCTATGCGATGAATGTTTCACATATTTTGATACATCGGAAAAATTATTAAATCATAACTGTGCAAGAGTGCAAACTGTTCTACCTGAAGATAATTCAAAACTTTGTTTTTCTAATTTTGAAAGAACCCAAAGAATACCCATCGTTATCTATGGTGATTTTGAGAGCTTATTGCGCGAATATTCAGACAAAAATAAAACTTCATATGTTGAAAATGTTCAAATTCACGAGGCAAGTTGCTTTGCATATTATATCTCTTGTCTTTCTAAGCCTGAACTCAATAAATTCATATCATATAGAGGAGCGGATTGTTCAAAGAAATTTGTCAAATCAATTATCAGCAACGTAAAAAAACTGTACAGAATACTTTCACATTCAAAGCCAATAGTAATGAGTGAAAATGATCGTAATTCTTTTGACAATGCGAAGCAATGTCATATATGTAAAACAGTATTTTCTGATTCGGATTTAGTTGTTGCAGATCATGATCATTTCACAGGAAAATACCGAGGACCAGCACATAACAAATGTAATTTGAGTGCTAAAAAATGTTCATTTATACCTATAATATTTCACAATCTTTCTGGTTATGATTGTCATTTGTTTATTAAAGAGCTTTCTGATATTTGCGGTCGAATAAATCTTATCCCCAAAAATAAAGAAAAATATATCTCCTTTACAAAATTTGTTCCAATCGACGCTCAAAATGTAGCTCAGTTAAAATTTATAGATTCTTTTAACTTTTTAAGTTCAAGCCTAGACAATTTAGTTAAATCAATGAAACCAGAAGATTTTCAAAATATGCGTAAGTTTTTCGAAGATGAGCATTTATTTAATTTAGTACGGAAAAAGGGTATTTACTGTTATGATTATATTGATTCATGGGATCGTTACAAAGAAAGCAAATTACCTGAACAAGAATATTTTTATAATCATCTTACTTCTGAAAAAGTTTCAGACGAAGATTATATGCATGCGTTAAAAGTTTGGAATGAATTTAATATCTCAAACTTAGGAGAATATACTGATCTGTATCTAAAATGTGATGTTCTACTTTTATGCGATGTGTTTGAGAAATTTAGGTCTATGAGTTTAAAATTTTACAATCTTGATCCATGCTATTATGTATCTTCACCTTCACTGAGTTGGGATGCTATGTTGTTATATACAGGAATACATTTAGATTTAATTTCGGATATCGAAATGTATCAAATGTTAGAAAAAGGTATTCGAGGCGGTCTTGCACAATGCTCGTTAAGATATGCGAAGGCAAATAATAAATATCTTCCTAATTATAATGATAAGGAGTCTAATAGTTATTTAATTTATCTTGATTGTGTAAATTTATATGGTTATGCTATGATGCAGAGGTTACCGATCGGGAATTTTAAATTTCTCAATGAAAAGGAGATAAGCAAATTCGATGTAATGTCTGTTTCCAATGATAGTGATAGAGGATATATACTCGAAGTAGATTTACATTACCCTTCCGAAATACATGATGACCATGCTGATTTGCCATTTGCAGCTGAAAAATTTGTACCACCTGGTAGTAAAAATCCTAAATTAATTGCAAACTTGTATGACAAGCATAAATATGTTATTCATTATATTCACTTGAAAAAATGTCTGAAAAATGGTCTCATTTTACTCAAAATTCATCGAATATTATCATTTAATCATGATACGTTTTTAGCACCATACATATTACTAAATACAACATTGCGTCAACAAGCAAGTTCAGATTTTGAAAGAGACTTTTTTAAAAAGCAAAATAACAGCATTTTTGGAAAAACAATAGAAAATAAAAGGAAACAAGTCGATGTGAAATTAGTTAATGTGTGGAGAGATGAATTAAATAAAACTAATAAAATTTGTGGAGCAGAAAAATACATAAGCGCACCAAATTTTAAAAATTTGAACGTAATTACTGATTCACTGGTTGCAATTCAATTACAGCAAACAAAAATTGTCCTTGATCGTCCAATTTACATTGGCTTCACAATTTTAGAACTAGCTAAAACTCATTTGTATAATTTTCATTATTCTGTAATGAAGAGTATTTATGAAAGTCGTATTATACTATGTTATACTGATACTGACAGTCTTTTATATTTAATTCACACAGAAGACTTTTATTCAGACATGAAAAAACATATTAATTATTTTGATACAAGCAACTTTGAAAACAAGAAATGTGATATGCCTAAACTCAACTGTAAAGTACCAGGATTTTTTAAGGACGAAATGGGTGGCGATGTCATAACTGAATTTGTAGGCTTAAGAGCAAAATTATATTGTATAGATTCCATCAATACCTCAATAAGAAAAGCAAAAGGTGTCAAAAAATCTGTTACCAGAAAACTTAATATTAAAGACTATATAAGAACTTTACAGTTTAATGAATGTCTGAGAGAAGATATGTTTATAATAAGGTCAAAGAATCATAATATATTTACTCAAAAAATAAATAAACTTGTGCTGAATAGAGATGACGACAAGCGACAAATACTGCTAGATGGTTATAAAACTTTACCTTGGGGGCATTATAAAACGGTGTTTTAGAGAAAAATAAATATTATTTCATCAAAATTTCTGAAACTTTCTTAAAATATGAAAATACTACATATTTTTGTATAATTATTTCTTCTTTTACATTTATTGTTCTCAATAAGCCAGAAAATACACTGATTACCCAGAAATAAGCCAACGTTTATCAGTCTAAGTGTTATTGATTAGTATTTATTTGGAGGATATAGTTTAAAAAAATTACATTGTAATATATTGTACTAAGCATTAAATTCAGCCTAAATGTATAAACGCTGGTCCCATTGTACAGACCCCATCACATCATGCTACCACAATCTGACAGATTTCTTTAATAGAATCTCAACCTTATCACAAGAGTTGAAGGTTAATGTTTGATTGGTAAAATTTGACAGATTCGGGTAGGTTGACCTGCTGGCGTCTATACTAATTAAATCTATTTTTTTATGACAAAATAAAAATAAAAAAAAAGCAGAAATATAAATAATATTTCCGCTGTATGAACCAAATATTAATACATACATACATACTTAACGCCTAAGCAGTATCTGCGGGCAAATGGTATCTATGAAGTATTTCAGAACACCATAAGCAGTGACATTTTATAGTCTAAAATTATAAAGCGGTGATTAGAGTAATATTTTCTACAATGATATTAAATTTTATTTTGTTGTATAAAAATAGATTTAATATATTTTATACTTTTTGTGGTTAATAAAACAAATATTTGGTTGCTTACATGTACTTTATTTTAAATTTAAAATATATTAAACATAATATATTGTGTAAACTTACATTAATTTTAATGCACTTTAAAAATTAATAAAATATCATTTATTTTAATGGTTGTTTTTTTTATTTCCCTGAGTTCTGTCACAAGGTAATTTGTAATTTAAGATTAAAACAACTTTACAATACTATAGGTAAGTACATTTCACAACAAACATTTATTGAAAATAAAAATATAATTTGCACAGAATATAAATAACGTGAGCATACAAAAACATAAACATAAGCAGCGTTATACTATTCAAATAAATTAGAAAAATTATATAAATCACATTATAACTTTAAATACATTATAGACTATTCGATTGTTTTAACTTATTTACAATTTTACCCACTAAATGCTCAGTTTCAGCCATTATATCATCATAATCACTGGTCACCAAATATTGCACATCCACACTTGCATCCTCTGGATTCACTTTTATCTTATCCACAGGACGACCGTTCACATCATGTATCATAATTTTGATTAAATGTCGAACTTGAGCAGATTCTTTGCGCATGATATAAGATTTGTTGATATTCGCAACAGATTTTGATTTGTTTCTTTTTTTTTTCAATTTTTGTTCCTCTGCTTTTTGCTGACGACTTTCCTCACAAGCCTGGGCAGCTACTTCATCATACCACCTTTCTCTATCTTGAGCGTAATAAAAAGGATTCGTAATTGGATTATCGTCTTCTATTAAATTCTGTAAAAAAAAAACCTTTATAAATAAAAATGTATAAATAATAACAACTTAAATCACTTATAACCTTCAAATTATTACAATTTAAATTATTTATATCCTTGTCACTTACCTCCTGTAAATTAGGTATCTTGGGGTCTTCATTAAATGCTGAAACTTCAGCATGGCTTATAATATCTAGAACTGGACTGTAGCACGGTGAGGTAGACATGATTCTGAAATAAGAACGATATATAATATGTATTATAGAATTTATAAAAAAAAACGTATTTAAAAAAAATCTAAAAAATATTCTTACCTCAAAAGTAAATAAATAGCAGTATAAACGATCTGCTCACGTAAATGTCAGCAACGCAATGAAGTCACGCATTTTATTTTTTATAAACAAATGGAGCATGTGATGGCCAATATTGTAATTTAAGAATAATATCTCAAATTTCAGTTTCGTCTTAACGATGCAAGTCTAAACTTGTCGATAATGTGACACAAATTTTTCATTCTGGCAAATATTCAATATATATTTGAAGGACATTAAGAAATAGATGTAATACGCAAAATGAAGTTGATCAAGCAACCCATATCGCTTAAAATTAATAATATAAATATCAATGAATCACCTCGCCAAATCAGGCATAGTATTTTACTACCTAACACGATTCGCTGTGTTATATGTGGTCCTTCAAACTGTGGTAAAACTAACACAATGATTAGTTTGCTGCTGCATGAAAATGGAATGAAATTTCAAAATGTGTACCTTTACTCAAAAACAAGTTTTCAGTCAAAATATCGTTTCCTAAGCGAGGTGCTAAGAAGAGTGCCTCAAATAAAATTCTTTGAGTTCGATGATGATAAAGACGTTATATCTCCGAGTGAAGCTTTACCGAACTCTGTATTTATTTTTGATGATGTGGCGTGTGAAAATCAGATAAATATCCGCAATTATTTCTGTATGGGTAGACATAAGCAAATTGATTGCTTCTACCTATCACAAACCTATTCAAAAATACCGAAACAATTGTTGCGTGATAATGTCAATTTTCTAATAATATTTAAACAAGATGATGTGAACCTGAAACACATATATGAAGAACATGTTAGCTCTGATTTATCATGGAATCAATTTAAAGATATTTGCAAAACAGTTTGGAAAACTCCTTTTAATTTTTTAATCGTTAACAAAGAGTCCCCAATAAATAATGGAAGGTATAGACAGAATTTCGATACCTTCTTTAACTTTGAATGATGTTGCATATTTATAACGAACTTCATAAGAATACAGTTTAGTCTAAATCTGTTATTACTTGAATCCACTTGTTTAAGAGGAACATGGAGAAAAATATTAAAATAGAATTAATGAAGTCTGTCGACTCTATAAAAAGGAAAATAAAACAAATGAAAAATCAGGAACATGAAATGAACTTATCGCTAGATAAAATGCTAAAACCTGTTTCGGAGCCCCTCAACAGCCTTGTGAATTCTAAAAAAAATCTAGAAAACAAAAACCATATGGAAAATGTAATATCTGAAAATTCTATAGCATTCGAGTCGGACGAAAATAGTTCGAGCTCTTCGTCTAAGTGTGATGACTTTCACGATGCTGTATTAAATTCTGCTAGCACTCCTAAAAATAAACAAAAAAATTGCTTAGAAACTTCATTGGAAAGTGAAGACATTTATGGTATTTATGGGGGAGTAAATGTACCTTTTGGTATAAGAACTGAAAACAAAACTTTAATGATGGGCAAAGAAGTAGTTTCATTTTCTAAAATTGATAGTTTAGACAAAGATAATACTGTTTTAGTTAAAATAGGCGGTAAAACTTATAATTTAACCCCAGGACTCAAAGAACTTTTACTTCGAAGAAAACCTAATTTAAAGTTAATAACAAACATAGATAAACTTGTTTATAAAGATATCTTACATCATACTAGCGCTCATAAGAGAGATTTTAACCCCAGTGGTCAAATAAGAGGTGATAAAGGAACTAAGTATCGACAAATTATCAAGCCGTTATTTTGCGAGACTTCAACTGAAAAAAATCAGATGAAACTTGGAGGTAGTTTGCCAAAGCTAAAAAAATATAAAACATACGCTGACTTGGTATATTGGGATGACCCTAATGAATTAGTTGAGAGATTAAAATTATTAGTAGCTTCAAGAGATGCAGGCAACACAAATCATGATAATGAAATTTTATCAATAATTGAAGAATTGAAAGAAGCTGGCATTATTAAAGAATAAATAGTAGGAATAATACGACCTTCCTTCAGTATCACAGAAGACTTGATATTGATATAACTAAATTTAAAACAAAAGAAAAGAAACATGAGCAAAGCCAATATTGTCAACGAAATTCATAAAAATGCAAGAGTGAACTTTCCTCGAAGACATGTTATCATGAAAGATATAGATGACCTATGGCAGGCGGATTTAATTGATATGCAATCAATTTGTAGAGAAAATAAAAACTTTCGATTTATTCTAACAGTTATTGATACATTTTCGAAATACGCTTGGGCGTTTCCTTTGAAAAGCAAGACTAAAGACATTGTCTGTAATACTTTCAAGATTTTGTTAGATACTGGGCGTGTTCCCAAAAATCTGCAAACGGATAACGGAACAGAATTTTACAATGACTTATTTCAGAAGCTTATGAAATCCTATCACATTAATCATTACTCAACATTCTCAACAAAAAAAGCATCAATAGTAGAGAGATTCATTAGAACATTAAAATCTAAACTTTATAAGGAATTTAGTTTGAAAGGAAACTATAAATGGGTAGACAAAACTCTTGATAATGTGATGTATAAATATAATCATACTTATCATCGGACAATTGATGAAGTCCCAGCAAATGTAAATAATAAAAATAAAATACGCATACTGGAAAAATATGTAAGCTTGTCAAAAAATGAAAATAATAAAAGCAAGTTTAGTGTGGGTGATTATGTGCGGATCAGTAAGTATAAGGGGACCTTTGAAAAAGGATACACCCCTAACTGGTCGACAGAAATATTTAAAATTAAAAAAATACAAAATACAACTCCTATTACATATTTAATTGAAGATACAATTAGAGGTCGTCCTATTTTAGGAGCATTTTATATGCAAGAGCTTCAAAAAACGAAACATCCAAACGTGTATCTAGTGGAAAAAGTTCTTAGAAAGAAAGGAAACAGGGTTTTAGTGAAATGGCTAGGTTTGCCTTCAACTGAAAATAGTTGGATTGACAAGTCCAATAAATTATAACAGATAAGTCAGAGCAACGTAGCTTTACAAAACTATTTATTAAATATTTAATCCATGATTCTTCAGTCTTATGATGTGTATTGGAGAGAGCAGTCTTCTTAATTGGCTCATTAATCATTTACCATTCGAATTACACTTACCAGGTTACAATTATTGCGGTCCTGGTACGAAATTAATCAAAAGGCTTAAACGCGGAGATAAGGGTGTTAACAAATTAGACGAATATTGTAAAGAGCACGATATTGCCTATCATAAGTCCTCAAGCTTAGAAGATCGTCATAAGGCAGATTCAGTTTTATTAAATATGGCAAAAGAGCGTGCAGTTGCCTTGGATGCTAGTCCAAGCGAAAAGTTTGCAGCGCGTTTAGTAAGCAATATTATGTCAACAAAAATTAAAACTGGTTCTGGCTTAAAAAAACGTGGTAAAAAGTGTTCTCGCGAAGTTGCAGATAGAAAAGGCTTAAGTCATCATTTTAAGAAGGTTATAACCAAAACAGGAAGACATATAAAAAAATTAAAACCAAAATGTAAAAAAGTTGCAATAGAATTAGCTATGGCTGCTGCGCGAGAATTAGCTGGTAATTCATCTATTAAACTACCTCGAGTTATTCCTATACCAAAAACCGGTGGTGTTTTACCTTTGATTCCAATTTTCGCGGGATTGTCTGCATCAGCTGGCGCCTTAGCAGGCGGTGCAGCTGGTATCGCTAAAACCATTAATGAATTTAAAATGGCAAAAAAATTGCTAGCTGAGAAAAAGAGACACAATGAAAAAATGGAGGCTCTTTGTGTAGGAAAAGGTCTACACCTTAAACCTCATAAAGATGGACTCGGAATTTTCATATCAAAAGAAAAAAACTAATATATGGGCTGCCCAAACGAGCTTTAACTAATATTGATATTTTAAAGTATGCTACTAATATTCCACATTTTAGAGGTGTTTTTATGAGAGATGAGCTCCCTAAATACCCTTTTAAAAAAGAATGTGGAGTTATTAATTTAGATAGCTCAAAAAAAAGGGGTTCTCATTGGGTAGCCTATGCAAAATACAATGATTATATCGAGTATTTCGATAGTTATGGAAATCTTAAACCACCAAAGGAATTTATAAAATACGTCGGTACTAAAGTACACTATAATTATGATAATATACAGCGCGATCATCCTTATAACTGCGGACATCTTTGTTTAAAGTTCTTAAAGAATTTTTGGTGTAGTGAAGTAATAAAATGAGTGGAATCACTCAGAAGAGTTTAGTATACAAGTATGTCTATTACGGTTACCATCTCCGGAAATAAATCAGAATTAGTTTCATACTTTCAACCACCACTTCATTTATCTGATCAATACGAGTGCGGTTTGCTTTACTTTTCATTATTAAATTCAAAACCTATTGCTCCTAATATTGGAAACAGTCTGTCTGTGATAAGAATCGAATGTGATCTTGTATACGGCTCATATTTCAACGGTTTACCAAAACATTACATTCATGAATTTTTATATGACGGTGCTTCGGATCGTCATTATATAGAAACACCACAAAATGTAGTATACTTTCCAGTTAACAAAAATAATATTTCATCTATATCTGTTAAAATTGTTGATCAGTTTGGCCATCGTATTAACTTTGGGGAAGAACACATACAATTGCGTCTTCATTTAAGGAAAACAAAATGATAGTTTATAATAAAAACACATCAGCGAATATAAAACGTCTTATTTCTTCTAAGGCTACTAAGGTGCACAGACGTAAGAATACATTGCAGAAATTAACGAAAGCGAATAAAAACTTTCTTAAAGTCCTTGGTTTTAAAACATGAATATCCTACAGATTACTGAATTACCACACTTTGACAGTTCAATTGAAAGTTATGAAGTCCATTCATACAATCCCTACAATAACAGCTTTAGAGAAAACGATGAAATCAGAATTCCCATCCACCAGCAAGACATATACGTGCTGCCATCAGCCAGTTCAATTTACATCGAAGGGCAAGCAAAATTCTTCGGTAAAGATGGGAATCCGATTAAGAAAACTGTTGCGTTCACTAATAACCCTGTTATGTATCTGTTTCAAGATATCAGATATGAAGTGAATGGTATAGAAATAGACCGTATAAAAAATTCCGGAATAACGTCGACAATAAAATCATACATATCATTTAATCAAGCAGAAAATAAAGTTGCAGCTATATGGGGTTGGAACTTAAATGGATTTCATAGTGATGGGCATTTTAGTGCTGTGATACCATTAAACAAAGTTTTAGGATTTGCAGAAGATTACAATAAAATTATGATAAACTGTAAACATGAACTTATATTAACTAGAAGTAACTCCAATTTGAACAGTGTTTTACTTACTGACGATGTTGCTCATTTTCAAATAGATATAGAAAGAGTTCAATGGAGAGTACCACATATAAAAGTATCAGATCGAGAACGATTAATTCTTTTAAAACACTTAGAAAAAGATAAGTCTATTCAGATGGCTTTTAGAAATTGGGATTTATATGAGTATCCTTTACTTCCTAAAACTACGAAACATTCTTGGTCAGTAAAGACCGCTTCACAATTAGAAAAGCCTAGATATGTTATATTTTGCTTGCAAACTAATAGGAAAAATAATAAGACTAAAGATAGCTCGCTATTCGATCATTGTGAAGTGAGCAACGTAACGCTCTTTTTGAATTCTCAATATTATCCATACGAACCTCTGAGTTTAAAGTTTTCTGAGAACAAGTATAGTATATTATATGAAATGTATGTGAAATTTCGTCAGTCGTATTACAACAGTCCATTAGATCCGTTATTAGATATACAGGACTTCAAAGAAAAGGCTCCCCTTTTTATTATAGACTGCTCAAGACAAAACGATAGTCTAAAAACAGGTCCAGTGGACGTGCGGTTGGAAATTGAATGTTCTACATCAATACCAGATAAGACGACTGCATATTGTTTGATTATAAACGATCGACTTGTGGAATACAAACCTCTGAGCAACGTAGTGCGCCGATTATCATGACTGCTATTGTAGACGTCCAAGGCTTTAAAACGGAAGCAAATGAATTTGTGTTAAAAGAAATTGCTATAATGTGTGGTGATAAATTACAAGTGTTTTTAATCAAGCCACCATTTCCATTTTACGATTTGACAAAACAAGAACGACGGCAAGTTGCGTGGATTGAGCGTAACCGAAAGATATACTGGGGTGAAGGATATGTGCCTTATTCAAATTATCAGTATTTAATTTTAGATTTATTAAGGGATAAAAGTATTTATATCAAAGGTCTTGAAAAAGTGTTATGGTTAAAAAGTATTTTAAATAATAATAATAATGTGGTTAATTTAGAAGAAAAAGGTTGTCCTAGTTTGCCAAGTCTGTATGATCTATATAGATATTCTGAAGATTCTTATAGTTGTATTTATCATAACTCAATATGCGCTTTAAAAAATGTATTGTATTTAAAGAAATGGTGCTCTGATAATAAACTTTTTGTATAAATATATTTTTTTTTACTCGTAATATATCCCTTCCCTCTATTAAAGATAGTGGTTCAGTATTTCATAACATTCTTGACGACACGATTGGCGCATAGGTTAGGTCTATGTATCAAAAGGTAAGTGCGCGCCACGTGTCGCGGGTTCGATTCCCGCTCGGATCAAATAAGTATTGTATTTAAAGAAATGGTGCTCTGATAAGTAGTATTTGATACGGTCTGAATTTTTGTTTTTGACTTTTTTAAATTCTTCTTTTATTACTCTCTACAAACCTGTATGAAATTATCAAATATTATATTATAATAATATAATATTCCACAACTACCACACAACGCCATCTAGTCTCAAGCCAAGCAGCTGATACACATACTTATATATTTCTAAATACATACATATTATAGATAAATTACACCCAGATACAGAACAAATAATCGTGCTCATCACACAAAAATTTGTTCTGGGTGGGAATCGAACACGCGACCTCCAGCATAGCTGATAGGGTCACTAACCAAGTAATGTTCCCATAACTGCTGTAAACTGGAGGCAATTACGATCCGATAGCAACAAATTCGCTCATCATCAGTTTAAAACCGTAGTGGTTAAAAATACGTCAATTAGTCAATCCGCAATTATGAAGAAAATGTCGAGAGCGAGTGATACGGAAGCCCCCCAATTACACAATTAGTTCTCGATTATAAAATTGGGGATTCTGTATCACGCAGCTCGAGCGACTGCGCGAGAGCGAGTGATACAGAATCCCCAATTTTAACCTACTATCGAAGTAGCCATATATTATTTGTATGAACGCTCGCGCACTGCGTCCGAGTTGAATCCGAGCTGCGTACGAGCAGAGGCAGCGGGCCGGGTGCAGGCGCGGCCCGAAGGGGGGGGTCACAGGGGACATGACCCCCCCCAAAATCTAAGGTCACATTGAAAAATCTCAAAAATTTGCCAAAAAATAAAAGGAAATTTCTAACTACTTATCCCCTAACGGCGATAAAATAGTTTGCTGACATCTTGTGCAATATATCATAGGCAATATGCAATATTATGTCTTGTGCAGTAATGTTTATTTTATTCCAGATACCTATTTTTATTAGTGTTATGAGTGACCCCCCCCAAAATTTCAGGCTGCGACCGCGCCTGGCCGGGTGGGGGGTATGCGGCTGGTTGTCAGAGATCGGAGTAGTGCGTAAGCAATATCAGAATTCTGACCGTGATTTTTTTTCAGGAGTTCGGATCGGACGTAGTGGAATTAACGCCCTTATAGATTCGTCATGTCTGTCTGTCTGTCCGTTTGTCACAGCCACTTTTATTCGAAAGTATAAGAGCTATCCTGTTGATGCTTGGTAAGTAGATGAATTATGTGAACCGCATTGGGATATTCACACAAAACTAAAACAAAAACAAATTTTGGGGGTAACCCCCATACTTAGAATAGTGTTTTTAATTTACTGAACTCCAAAAACACTGGTGATTAATGGGGCATTTCAACATTAAAAAATAAAAAAAAACTATGGAGCAATATAATTGACATTTAGCCCCTTATCTTGCTATTACTTTTAATAAATGATTTGGGCACTTTTCCTGATCTCATGAATAAATAATAATAAATAAATAATATTCCACAACTATCACACAACGCCATCTAGTCCCAAGCTAAGCATAGCTTGTGTTATGGGTTCTAGACAACTGATAAACATACTTATATATTTGTAAATACATACTTATTATAGATAAATTACACCCAGATACAGAACAAATGATAGTGCTCATCACACAATCTTTTGTCCTGGGTGGGAATCGAACCCACAACCTCCAGTATAGCAGTCAGGGTCACTAACCACTAGACCAACAGGCCAGTCATGAAGTGCAGTGAAGTTATCCCTCTATTTAAATGCAGTAAAAAACACAGGGAATTTCAGATCAATAAAAAAACTTATTGACATCACGAGTGTTGTGTTAAGACACATAATAATATGATTCACTTACTGTGGTCTTCCAGGGTAGTAGAGAGTAGAGACACGTAGGTTCCCAATGTCAAACTTGTGATCTGGGTAGTAGTCCTGCTGCTCAGTGACCCCAAGCTCTCGAGTGCTGGAGCCGTCAGGGGCACTGCCAGTCTCGGACACAGTCGCTGTCTCAACTGTGTCCTGCACACCCTCGTCATCATTGTCACTAGCCAGCAGCTGTGCCTCAGACACTAAGATTTCACTGCACAACTGCTCCGCTACAAAATTAAAGTTCAGATTCCTCTATTTCTATTGTCTACTATGTGATACAACATGCCTGCAGATTTAACTCAAAACTTTTCAATGGGTATGTAATACAGAATACACATAATCATCCTATGTGTTATTCAAGACTTTAGCGTATATCAGCTTTACTTCATATAGATCAGACATGATACATCCAGCCATCCATAAGTTGTGATGTGATCAGACATGACACATCCAGCCATTCATCATTCGTCATTTAAAATATTACTTAAAATTAGATCTAAGTATTCTCAATTATTTTGTTATCACTACAATTGTTATAAAACAATCTACTATGGTACTTTTAAAAGTTAGAACTTTAGGTAGCTTCACATTCACTATAACCAAAGAGATTTAAAAGAACCTATACCTATGCTCGTATGTAATTTAATGTCTTTGACTATAACATTTTTTTTTGACACATCAATAGTGCCTGATAAATCAGTTTGAATTTGAGTTTCATCACCTTCATTTCCGTTTGAATCTGCGTAAGCTGGGAATAAAGACATCGTAGGTCTTCCAAACCCTGAAAATTTTGTTGAATCAAACGCCTTCGGTCTCAAGTGCCGCCAAATTGATGAATAAAATTGCACTTCTATAATTTTTTAATTAGTAAAAAAACATCGACTGTATCACAAACACAGATATTTATCGTCACCATCTCAATCAAATTAATCAAAACAAACTCCACATTCCACCTCTTGATAATATTATGTGCTCTTAGATGGATCTTGGTCCAAACATGGTCCAATTCCAATATAATCACTGGTACCTATTCACCAAACAAAACAACCACAAAAACAACTGACATTTTGCGACATTGACACTTGCCTTGATTGACACACAGACTACACTGATTGACAACATTAATTTCATTGTGTCAGTTCCATGATGGTTCCATGCATGGACCCCATGACCTAACCCCGGCCACTCACATTCGTGCGAATACGCGAACCCGCATGTGTAGGAGGACATTCGCGAATGACTTCGCGAAGTTTTCGTGGCATTCGTGCTTTTCCAAGTTGTGTCGGTTTTATGTGCGCGAACCTTCGCGTAGGCTCCTACACATTCGTGTGACCATTCGCGCACACGATTGCGAAGCAAACGGTCGTGTCGTTGTTATATTTTTGTGTGAGGAAATACTGATCAGTTAGTACCTATTCATACACCGTTAAATTTTGGTCCTTAGTTTAATAGTTATTAGTTTTAATTTGATTTAATCAATTTTGCGACTGCTGCGCTTAGACGGCTGTGCTGTTCGCATTAAGAACTTTCTCTTTTATTTTCTGCTTCTGTTATCTAAGTAATAGAAACCATGGCTTCGCGTAACAATTATTCACTAAGAAAAAGACGTCCAAAGCAATCTCTCTCTCAATTTTCAAGTGAGTCTATGGATAGCTTGGCATCAGACATAAGTACCAGAAGTATGATCGACTTATCTACACACGTAAGAAGTGAAAAACACATAGAACTGCAATCTACAATAGAGTGCTTGAAGGAACAGTTGAAGAGTGCTAATTTAGAAATTGATTCGTTAAACAATGAAAACGAATCACTGAAGCAAAAACTTGAAGTGGAAAAGCATAAATCAGCACAATATAAAAATATGTACATCACAAGCTTAAGTGTAAGAAGCAACACTTTATCTTGTAAAGCAAAATCTAAAAACTCAAACATTAATAGGTCTAATATTTCAGTCAGAAAATTAGATTTGGACATCGAATTTCAAACCCCTACGGCTTCTACTAATATTAAACCAAATGATGACCACATAAATAAAAAAACAGAAAAAGATGTTGAGAAAACGGATAACTCAATTATGGAAAAAAACGTCCCAATTAATAAAAATGTAATAGATAAGAATGAAGATAAAACTATGAACATAAAAACTTCTGACGTAGCAGTAACCGAAAACAAAAGGATAATCTTATTATCAGACAACCAAGGACAAGGAATTGTCAAATCGCTGATTGACAGGAAAAGTGAACTTATTAATCATAGCTTCAATATATCAGCTATTAGGAAACCTGATGCAAGAACTGAAGACGTTTTATCCAGTTGTAACACATTGTCTCAACAGCTCACAAGAAACGATAACGTTATCATTATGACTGGCTCCAATGATTCAAACCCTATAAAAGTATTGATGGAAATTTCGACAGCCATCAAAATGTTGGAAAATTGTAATGTGTATCTAGTTAATGTACTCTACAATGCATTTCTAAATGAAAGTAAATTAAATTTCTATTTAAAATTATTATCACAAAATTTAAAAAATTGTGCGTTCATTGATGGTAATAATAGGAACGACATTGTAAGTCAAATTATAAATAATATAAATATGAAACAATTTAACTCATCGCACCTATCTTGCAGCTATTCTATTAATAAAAACCCAATAGTAAATAAGGGCTCAGTAATAAAAAAGCATTTTCAAAATAGCACAACTAAGTCAGAGAGTAGAAATGATAGCTCTGCTATTGTTTATAATTTAAGTAAACCGCCGCGAAAAGGTACCATTCCTTACTACTTTCAGGCTTCGAAACTTTCAGACAAAAAAACCACACCAGCAATAAATTCTAATGAAGAGTTTTTTCGTAACTGAACCAGTCATCTCAAATGTAAGTAATTTCTCAATTTTTCATCAAAATATAGCTGGAGCACTCAACAAAATTCCTGAACTAGAATTAGCTATCAATGATATGCAGGAATACGGCACGAATGTAGATGTCATGTGTTTAAGTGAACATTTTATAAAACAAGGTGATGAAAAATACATGGTCATTAATAATTTTCAACTAGGTGCAATTTATTCGCGGCCAGACCAACGTCGTGGTGGCACGTGTATATTAGTTAAAAACAATATTGATTGCATTGAATTACATGATATAAAAAAATTGAGTATTGAGAAGCAGTATGAAGTCTGTGCTATTGAAATAAAAAAAATGCATTTAATCGTATTGTGTATTTACAGAACACCAAGTTCTAACTTGAATGTTTTCTTTGACCTTTTTGATAAAACTTTACTCCATCTCGAACGTAAAAAAAGTAAAGTAGTAATTGTAGGGGACTTTAACATAAATTTTCTTCAGGATAAAGATCGTAATATTATTAGATTTCATGAAATTATCTCAAATTATGGGATGGAATGTCTCATAAAAGTGCCTACGAGATTAAATACATGTATAGACAACATTATTAGTAACTCAGCGCACTTTTAAACCATTCCTAATGCTGTAGGAAAAACACATAATTTATGTTTGTCAGACCACAATACTGCACAAACAGTAGAATTTAAACATGAAAATGTAAATATTCCTAAAAGCTATTTCATAACAAGAAATGATATGAGTAAAGAAAACATAAATAAATTTGTTTATTACATAAGTCAACTATCTTTCTCTGATATTTATAACACTATACATACAAACGATGCCTTTAATACATTCCATGACTTACTAACTTTATTCTACAAACTATGTTTTCCTATTATAACGGTAAAAAAATATTATAAAACAAATAAACTAAAATGGATCACAAAAGGACTTAAAGTAAGCTGCAAAACTAAAAGATACTTAAGATATAAATATTATAGCAATAGAACCAGTGAAAACAAATCAAATTTTAAGTCTTATACAAACATATTAAGGAAGTGCATTAATAACTTACAATCATTGTGTAACCTCAAACACATTTCGTATTCCAAAAATAAATGTAAAGCAACCTGGGAAGTTGTGAAACGCAATATGGGTAACCAAACAACAAAGGAATATTTTAACAAAATTATTGAAGGTGAAAAGACAGTCACATCTGGAACTGACATTGCGAACATATTTAATAATTTTTTCATAGACGTTGTCAAAAATAATAAAACCTCTGATAGAGATAATGTTAAAAACGAGGATATTAATAATAACAGTCATAGTATTTTCCTAGAGCCTACAAATGCAGCTGAAATTTATAACATAATAAATTCGCTTAATAACACCAAATCATCTGGCTACGATAATATTACCACTGATCTCTTAAAGCACGTATCGCAATTTATAGCAGAACCTTTAGCTTACATTATTAATTTATCCATAGAACAAGGTTGTTTTCCAGAAAAGCTTAAATTATCTGTGATAAAACCACTACATAAAAAAGGTTCAAAGACAGACAAAAATAACTATCGACCTATAGCATTAACGCCAATTTTATCAAAAGTAATTGAAAAGGTTATTAAAAAACGTTTGTTAGTATTCTTCAACAAATATAATGTATTGGCAGAGGAACAACATGGATTCAGGAAATTTCGTTCAACCACATTGGCGACTTTCAAATTAGTAAAATCAATTATAAATAACGTGAACAATAAAATTCCTTCTACTGCTCTTTTTCTAGATTTAAGTAAAGCTTTTGACTATGTTGACCATTCTATACTTATCCATAAATTAGAAAAAAGCGGCATAAGAGGGACAGCCCTAAAATGGTTTGAATCATATTTAAGTAATAGAAAACAAATCACTAGAATAACTAAGTATGATGATAATACAAAAAAAATAGAGGACTTTGATTCTGAACCGAGGAATAATAATCTTGGTGTTCCTCAGGGGAGCATTTTAGGACCCCTTCTATTTCTCATTTATATTAATGATCTCCCAGAAGCAATACGCAAACATATTTGTGTTTTGTTTGCAGATGACACCACAGTCATTATTCGATGTAAAGATAAGAGCCTTCAAAATATTGAAATAAACAATACTTTAAATCTCATTATGAAATGGTTAAATAAAATTCATTAAAGATTAATTTAGAAAAAACAAAGCTTATTAATTTTAAAACGCAAAAGAGTACATACCAAAATTTAGATATAATTTTCAACAATCAACCAATAGATCAGATCCATAGTACTAAATTTTTAGGCATCATAATAGACGAACACTTATCGTGGAAAGAACACATAGATAGCATTTGCAAAAAAATAAATAAATTTGTATTTGCCCTAAAGAAGATCAGAGAAACGACTTCAAAAGAAACCGCATTATTGGTGTATCATGCCTATGTTTGTTCAATTATCCGGTATGGTATAGCTGTATGGGGATACACAGCTGAGCTTTCACGAATTTTAATAGCCCAAAAGAAATGCTTGCGTGCAATTTATAATATGCAATGGTGTGACTCCTGTCGGCCAATTTTTAAGTCGGAAAACTTAATGACTGCCCCTAGCATATACATTTATGAAATAGCAAAATTTGTAAAAAACAATATGAATCTTTTCCAAAACAAAAATAATTTAAACAAACGTAAAATTACTCACTCAGACTTAGAATTACCGGTGCCCAGAATAGAAATGTTAGGCATAGTTGTGTCTATATGGCCCCACTAATTTATAACTCGCTACCTAAAAAAATTGTTGACTTACCCTATCGCAAATTTTGTTTTTCTTTACAGGAATGGTTAATTAAGGAAGGTTTTACACTGTTAATGAGTTCCTAAAAAAATACTCGTCGCATTCCTATCATTTTAAAAATGCATTGTGAGATTTTTGTTATTTAATGTAAAATTTTATGATTGTTAGTATATTTTATATTATCTCTTATTTTTCACAAAGTATATTTTATTTTAAATTGTTTGGTCGTTTCAGTATGATTTTGTTTATAGATTTTATATAAGATAATGGTGTCCATAAAGACTTAGTAGGTAATTATTTTCTACACTTATTTTATTTCGTTAAATGTTGTTATGTCTGTATTTGCCTTTGTGTCAATGTGTTTTTAGTATTATTTTCATCTTTTCTCTGTAATAATGGCTTGTTTATTACAAATGTTGTGTTCGTTTAGTTAAAACTACTGTAAAATCCTTGTTTAAAATTAAAAAATTTGCATGCTATATTATGGCAGAATGTGTCCTGCTCTTAAATATTATGTAACACCTTTTGTATACCACATTTTATGCAAATAAAGAATACTTACTTACTTACTTTAAATTTATTATTGGGTTTTATTTTGAAATTTTGTTTTTGTTTTGTTTTAAATTTAGCTTTTTATATTTATTTTTAAAATTTTAATTGGACATTTTGTTTTTTTTTTTCCTGTATAATTTTAATCCGACGTTTTGTTTTAAATTATTGTTTAGTTAAAATATATTTTACGTTGCTTGAATTGAATATTAATATTTGTTTCGTATGATCTGTAATTGATTGAAATAAATGAAATTATTATTATTTAATCCCGTGGAGGATCGATTATAATTGTTAAGAGGGTCGGTAATTCGGTAAATGAAACACTATCGATCTGTAAAGATAAAATTAACTGAGACATTCGTAAACATGTGTAGGAGGAAGCGCAAACACATTCGCGAATAGAGTATGCGAACCCATTTGCAAATATGAAAGTTCGCGAATGTATGTCTGACGGCCCTCCACATGCGCGCAAAGATTCGTACAATGTACGAACCTTTGCACGCATGTGAGTGGCCGGGGTAAAAAAAAGGCGGACGGAACTTCACGTATACCCCTTCTACACGATCAACCCGACCGCCTGACAGAGGTGAACTTGGTCGTGTCAACGGTACCCCACCGTCTGGAACGCTGTCGGCTGACGGTCGGGTCCCACCGCAGACGCAGCCTGTCGGGACGGCTGCGCTCCCGATTGACTCCGCCCATATTTGGTCGCACGACCAACGTCTACACGGTCGATTTTCATTCACACCGGACCAAGGTCACCTCTGTCAGGCGGTCAGGTCTGACCGTGTAGAAGGGGTTTTAGAAACAAGTGAAGCACCACAATGGCGGCTGCTTATGTATGTGTGCGTGTGTACAGGGATGCCAGATGAAGGAAAAAATTACCCATTTTTAAACATTAATTAAGATCTCCCTTGAACTCAAGTTTAATTACAATTTTTTTGTGACGGATACCTATTTTTAAAATAAAGGTAAAATCATTTAAGCACATTGGATATTAAAATATTTACAACTCGTTTAGTGTTTATAAAGTTTTACAATCCCTTTTGGTGATTCAAATTTTTGTAGACTTGTATTTTGCTATTGACACATCTAGAACTAGAAATCCCTTCTAATTTACTGAAGTGGTGAAAACGAATGTTTAAGTATTTTTCGGCTATAAATATTTAATTAAAGCTATTTTATGTTCCATTCCTACACGTCTACATTCCTATTCCATGTCTACACTCCCTTATTATTTTATACAATCATTTTTCCATGCATCATTTGCCGTGGGGAAATCTGTAAAAATATAGAAGAATACAATAACGATAAATAGTAATATAAAATTATAAATATCCCAATTTTAAAATAATTTGCAGCCCCGCGCGCCCCCACCCTCACCCGCACTACCCCGTTCGTCGCACGCGCCAGCTGACCGCCCGCGCCCGCTCGCCAGTCGCGTCCCGCCGCCCGCCCGCTCGGAAGTTAGTTTTTAGCAGTTCCGGTTTGCGGCTTCCTGTAAAAATGCCTCCGAGACGACGGTTTTCCAACCAAGAATACCTTGAAATGGTATTGTGCTACCGCGAGTGTAACTCCGTAACTGCGCATGCAGTGAACTTATACCAGCTGAGGTTTGGTGTGCGAGTGAGCCATCACAAAATTTTGAATGCTGTGTACAGGTTCAGTGAACACGGCCGCTTTGACCCGCCTCCCGTTGACGCTGGCAGGCCTCCATATTCTGCCCATCTTGAAGAGGAAGTGCTTCGTTTGTGTGCAACGCGAAGGCGGACTTGTGCAACAGTTTTGTAGATCAGCGTTTCCCAACCTTTTTCGGCCACGAACCCCCTAGGAAATCAAGCATAGTTTTCACGGACCCCCTCAATAAAATAATAATTTAATTGTATTCTCAAATCAGATTCGACTTGTAATCTGATTCTGTATTTGTTTTCTGTATATACGCACGCACTTATTTCACTCACATCATTCATTCCGTCTCGCTCACCGCCGTGCTAACTAAGCGTAGCGATTACGAGACATTAGCATTTACCATACCATATAGGTTGGGAAACACTGTTGTAGATAGTAGGTAGGGTGTGTGTAAATAAGTGTAAATTCTGTGCAATTATTGTAAATAAGATGATTAACTTTTAAACACGCCAAGTTACTGTAATTTATCGTTATTTGATATAATCCAAGTAGTGACAATGAGGGATTTTCTTTTTATGGTTCCCTAGTCAATGGATAGATGGCGCTGAACTTGATATGTTACTGCAATGAACGAACGTCACGTCATTTTTTATTTTTTTCATTTGGATGTAATTTTGAGATCGTAAAACAAAAAGTACATGTCATGTCATTGTCAGTCACATCACATCACACAAATGGCATTTTAAAAATAAGGAAAAAGAAAAAAATATTCATTTACCAGTCTTTTTAATTTATGAGTTTTCCACGCCAGAAAGAAAATGTCCCAAGAGAAAAAGAAGAGAAGTCTGTGCCTCGTGGATTTGTGCAAAAATGAAGGCATACATCTTTTTCCTAGAGTAACATCGTCAGTTCAACGCCATCTATAGAGTCCTTGGAAACTACTTTATTTTTTTTAAACTCCAAAAAGAAAACCTCTCATTGTGATTCTTTACACTAACTTGTCAGTCCAAAGCCTGTTTTATGTGTGATGGGAAGTTTATCATCTTATTTACGTCAGTTTTTTGGAAGAGTGCGTTATCTGGTAAGTAATTACACATTTTAAACACTTGTTATGTAGAGACGGAACTAGTCAGCTGATTTCAGTTTTCATTCACAGAACAGATAGAAAGAGATAGCAGTCGTTTCATTGACGAAGCGACACTACGCGCGTAATTTGTGAACCACATTATGCAGAGTAGAGCCAATGTTAATTTAACTTGTTTACTGTCTCAAATTGAATTGACTGTTCCGGGGAAAGAAATTTCTTCACTATAGTAATCTATAAACACAATACCACCCCCCATTCAAGTCCTGGCAGATATTTTTAAAGCACCTTATATTGTGATATTTCTCGAATCTTAATAGAAAAAAAGGTTAAAATTACCGACTTAAAACATTATGTGTAATTTTATCAAAATAGAAAGTCAGAAGCAGCATTATATTCTTGTTATAGGAGAGGAATGGTAAAACATACCTAAACTCAAAATTGAAACCTCAACTACAAGTAATTGTGGATTTATTACGGTAAAATCAAATGTATTACCACTCAATTAAATCACTTTTTTCCTCTTGTAGATGAACCGCGGCGTCTTAATTCTTCTTTTAGTTTATGTACTTGCATGGACGAATAATTTCCCATATTTGTTTTGTATTTATACTCAATTTTTATAACAAATAATCTTGTTTGTTTTTTTTTTAAAGGTAGACGTGGGGACCAACTATCGCAGCGCCATCTACGATTAGCTTTGAGTTGCCATCCCCATTATTTCTTAGTGAAGTTCCGTCCGCCTTTTTTTTACCCCGGCCACTCACATGCGCGCAAAGGTTCGTACATTGTACGAATCTTTGCGCGCATGTGGAGGGCCGTCAGACATACATTCGCGAACTTCGCATATTTGCAAATGGGTTCGCATACTCTATGATCAAATTAAAACTAATTAACTTTAAACTAAGGACCAAAATTTAACGGTGTATGAATAGGTACTTATACTGATCAGTATTTCCTCACACAAAATATAACAACGACACGACCGTTTGCTTCGCAATCGTGTGCGCAACTGGTCACACCACGAATGTGTAGGAGACTACGCGAAGGTTCGCGCACATAAAACCGACACAGCTTGGGAAAGCACGAATGCCACGAAAACTTCGCGAAGTCATTCGCGAATGTCCTCCTACACATGCGGGTTCGCGTATTCGCACGAATGTGAGTGGCCGGGGTTAGGTCCATGATGTGCGGAGACTGCGGTGCGGCTAGATCTGCGTTCACCTTTAGTTGCCATCCCCATTCAGTGTTGCCAACTCAGCACTTTGAGTGCTAGATTTAGCACTATTTTCATGTGCCTAGCTCTGAAAAAGAAACAGCACCCAGCACTAAATCTAGCGCTTATTTTTATGTTGTCTGTTCTCTCACAAAATGCAGCTGTGGCTGAAGTAACAAAACGCAAACTAGTGTAGTCTGATAACTGCGGCACTTCGTGCAAGTGTAAATGAGCCACAGCCATTCACCTTAACAGCTGTACACGGAACCACAGCAGAGACAGACGATTTAAGTAGTGAGGATGATTTGATTTACAGATAATTTTAATTTAGTATTTCCAATTAGTATGTTTTTTAGTTTGTCAAATTTAATGGTCACATTTTCCAATTTAACTATATCTTTGTTTGTTTTTATTTTTTAAAACAACTTTCAGATAATAATGTAACAATAATTCAAAAATTAAAACGTATTCTGTTTAATGTTCTTTTTTCTTCATATATTTAGCAGTATTTTTAAAAATTTCTAGCTATTTAGCACTATTTGACACGTTACTTAGCACCCAACCGTAGCATTGAGTTGGCAACCCTGTCCCCATTGTGTCAGTGTCAGAAATAAGTCAGTGGAACTTTCTGACGTGAAGCAAAGAGTATGTAATTTGTCAGAGAGAGAAACTGCCAGTCGACTCGTCGTCGAATCAGTTTGTTTCTGTCTTTCGGCGGCAGGTTATTTGTTGACGCTGTTAAAACGATTCTAAAGTTATAATGAGACATAATTTAAGTAAAATTATTTCGCTAACACGACTTAATAATCAAGAAGTATCGTTTTTAGGAACAAAACGACTCTCAGGTGATTTTAATCGATCATATACGAATGTAAGTACGAACACAAAAGCATTATAAGTTGTACTCGATTGTTTGCATTGCATGCAGTTTACTATTTAAAGATAATTGAAACAGGAGGTCGGCATCACGAGTGAGTCGGCGCAGGACACAGCAGCGGCGCCACTTGTGGACTCTTTTGGGCGACGTCACAACTATCTTCGTATTTCGCTGACCGAACGATGTAATTTGCGATGTAAGTTTGAAATCATTTTTTACTGTGTACACGTGACTTAGGAGACAACTGAACATGAGCACTCTAATTTGCTTCATCAATCCGTCTACTTTTAATGGTATCCAAAATATAATAAACGAATTTTTATGAAATTAATAACTTGGAGAACTGCAGGGTCTTCAAATTTCTAAGAAGACAGAACTTTTTAGGGTTCCGTAGCCAAATGTCAAAAAACGGAACCCATATAGATATGTCATGTCTGTCTGTCCGTCTGTTTGTCACAGCCACTTTTCTTTGAAAGTATAAGAGGTATTCTATTGAAACTTGGTAAGTAGATGTATTATGTGAACCGTATTAGGATTTTCACACCAAAATAAAATTAATTTTGGAGGTTGACCTTATACTGCGGACGTGTTTGAATATTCTGTTTTCCGATTAGCGCAGCGCAAGCTGACGCTCGTATTTTACCCGCCATGAGTGACAAACTAGTGGCGAATGAGCTGCTGGCGTTCCTGCAACAAAAGCTGGATGTGATGGACGAGGTGTCCGCTGTCCAGATCTGCGCAACGAACTTCAGCGAGGACGACTGTTATTGTTCAGTGTGCTGAACAAGCGCGACCAGATGGTGTCCCGCCGGCGTGACGGGACTAAGAAGAGCCTGCAGGATATTATCACGCTGTTCAAGGAGACCGACCCCGACGACGTGCCGACGTTTGTGGCGAAGGAGCTACACAAGCTGCCTCCCGTCACCTTCGACCACGTCGACGTAACCAGCCTTTTGAAGGACATTGTCTTTCTGAAGGCCCGCCTGGCGGATGTGCTAACGAAGTTAGATGCATCCCAGAATACCGTCGCTGATTTGCGTAAGGAAGTTAGCGAATTGCGCAACAGTATGGCGGTAATTAGATCACCCGCCGATGCGTCTAACGTTAACACGTGTCGCGGAGCCGGCCTCGATTTATCGTCGTCGAATTCCGCGTCAGCAGTTTCGTCGCCGGCGCATCCGTCGATTGCTGAGCTTGCAGTGCGCCCCGCCTGCGTGCCCCGCAGCCCCGCGCTCGTCACCGCGGCTCCTCCGAGCAGCGCCGCTCGTACCCCTGGCCCCGTCCCGCTACCAGTGTCTGCAGTCCAGGTGAATCCCCCTCAAAGGGATTTTGCTAGCGTCACCGCAAGTGTGCCTGGCGCTCCTCGTAAGCCCGTGCTTGAAAAGGCACCGAAACGGGCAGTTGATGATGATGGTTTCGTGACGGTGCAAAGGAGGAAGCGCCGTCAGCGAGCCAACAAGAACCGCTGCGGCAAGGCTCCTACGGAGCCCAACACTATACGTGCCGCCATGCCGAACACTCCGGTGTATATCTCCCGCCTACACTACACCACTAAGGCTGAGGACATCGTCGAGTATGTGCGCCAGAAGACCAAGTACACGCCGAGAGTTCAGTTATTGGAATCGCGCCGCAACGTCAACTTCAAGGCGTTCGTGGTGCGTGTACCAACATGTTTTCTGCACCTCGTCATGGAGGAGGACTTTTGGCCGAAGGATGTGGTGTTCCGTCGCTTCCGCGGACAAGTGCCACCAGAACGCACAATGACTAGTGCACAGTGAAGTGAAGTGTTTACTAACATAGCCTTAAGTTTCTATTTACTAACACAAGTTGTTTTTATAAATTTATGTATGTTAGATTGTAAGGTATATGTCTATGGGCCAATGTAGCCTGAATATAAATAAATAAATAAAATAAATATACTTACAATTGAAACTCATTTTTTTTTTTTCACCGAATCCACACAACATCTGGAATATCTCGGAAACGTGACGGTTTACAAGGCTTTGCCACTTATATTGTATGTTTGTATTGATGTGATCTATTGATATCAATGTTTCATTCGTGGATGAAAAATTAAAATGGCCGATGGCAACTGGTACACGGCCCATACAAAAAAGTTCGAACTCCTTTTCAGGGTAGCTTCAAACCCGATGGACAAAGATAAAAATAATAAAACAATTAATAGATTTAAAATCTAAAAACCCACGTTTTTAACTTTCCTTAAAATTAGAAAATAATCCTACGTGGCTGAGAGAGGTGCCACTCAAATCGTGGGGGTGTATCTTTGCAAGTTACACCCACAATCTATTTTGTTTTTGATTTAAATTTTAACTATGATTTTGATTTTAATTTTCATTTCTATTGTAATTCGAATTTTGATTTTGATTCTAATTTTGATTTCGATTTTAATTTTGATTATTATTTAAATTTTTGATTTTAATGTTTTATTTTAATTTTATTATTTTTTTTTTAAACGCAACACCACACTACGCTGCAAAACACAAACTGCTGATGTTGGTCAAAAGGCCGCTGCACTGAAATGGGCTTGGGCCGGCCACGTCTGCCGCATGCCCAATGAGCTGTGGGCCTAAGTAACCACTTTGTGGAGCCCTGACACAGCCAGGAGGCGTCGCGGCAGACCTCGGAGACGATGGCGGGACGTGCTTAATAAAACCGATGACCAGTGGTCCACTTTGGCCCTAGTTCGTGAAAATTGGAAATCACGGGGAGAGGCCTTTGCCCAGCAGTGGGATGCTGTAGGCTAGCAGAATCGGTTTGATTTCAAATTAATTATATTTTTATGTTTGGTTCTGTGTTATGTAAGTATGTACATTTGGTAAATAAGTTACTGAAGAGCGAAGCATCCAACTACAGCTATTTTATGCCTAAATGGATGCTTGAAAAACTAGTTCAGCTGCAAAAAAAATTGTAAAACCAAATAAAGAAAGGAGATGGAAAGTTCAAGTATGTGGAAAAATTCAGACAGCTATAGAAATGGGACCTAGCACTGTATAACGCTGAATAGCTAAATATTCATATTTCACATAAAAAAAAATTCTAAAACTTGTTATATCTTCATAATCATGATAAAAAAAACGTGAACACCTACCATTAAAAGTACTACAAAAATTGCAAATATTGATATTGCTATAAACTTTTACGTAGGCGTTTAGTTTTATGTATCTACTATTTTATTTATTTATTGATGACCACATTTGTGACCCACTCAGATTAATTAAATATCTTCAAACTACTTACCAAATAATGTGATACGTGCTTAAACTTAAAATAAAGACAGTTTTCACTGATGATATAAGTAGGTAAGTAGTTGTAATGATAAACAAACGATATCTTGATAAATCCTTTCTGAACTGGTTGATACATTTAACAATTTCGAAATGAAACAATAAAAATAGGAAATAGTATATTTATTCGATAATCTGTGATTCTTATAAATAAAGTCTGAAAGAATACGAAGCGACGGACTGTGTTTAAATGTCATTTTATTACGTGGTGATGGAAATCTGGATGTGATGTTGTTAATTTCTGCAATTTTGAACTGTTTCTTTCCACTACATGGCGATGGCTTTGCAATATTCTCACAGAACGACCACAAGCTAAGCACTCCGTTGAATAGCCGAATAAACGAATTTCACCAGTTGCTCCTGAATGCAGCAGTTCAAAACAAGGATGACAATGTTGGCTGAAAGATCGGCCTGTGCGGTTATAATTATTTAGCCACGAGCTCCTCTCGAGTGTATAGTGTATGGCAAAAGGAATAATCACAACGAACAATATTATTAAGCAGAGCGCAGAGCGTTCAAATGACATCTGACGTTTGTTTTTTTCTTAAAGATGGGATTGGACTCAAATAGTCACAGAAGCGATAATAGAATCGATTGAAATCGTTAGAAAGTAGTATCGATCATACTTCAGTTTTTTTTTTTCTCTTCCACTACAGCAGGTGTAGCATGGCGTCGTAGAAAGAGGTTTTCTCGACGCAAGAATAGACAAATGACAGAACGTAGAAATATTTTTAGCGTTTTAAGCATGGTAATGTAATAAATATGGAAAATAAACGTTCTTTTCTTCAATAGTGTACGAATGGTGTCATATTTCTGCAAAAAAAATTTTCGATTTGTGTAGAAATAACGATGAAATAACCTTGTCTTTTAATTGGTAGAATAGAGATAGAATCGCCATGCTACGCGTGCTGGGCAATATTCTCTTTCCACTCCTACCTTTCACGATGTTGGGCGTCTTCCTTCCAGTTCGGACAGAACCTGTCCAGTTAATATTATTCTACACAAAATATGAACTAAGATTAAACTAAGAAGCTCATTCCGAAGCTTTTAACGAAAATAATGAAGTTTAGTTTAGTGGACGAATCACTTTAAAACAATTCGATTTTCCGAATCAAAACGCATGAACACACAATAAAAAGCAACGAAACGACTCTGAATCTATCGATTTCCGCCAAATACTGTTTCAACGCCAATTTTTAATTTCAGCAAACAAATCGTTTTAAATCACATTAGTAAAAATCGATTAAATACAGTTTCATTTTAACAATCTGGAAAAGCGTTATTACCCTTCCCTAGTTTTCATTATTTCATCGTGACCAAGTCATGTCAATAAAAAATGACCAAAAAGCAATTCAGATACTTTTTTAAGTTTAACATTTTATATAAGTCTTAGGAAATTATTAAACATTGAACAATTCATTATTGAATTTTCAAATACTACGAGTTAAAATGAAATTCTTATAGGCGACTGGGGCACTCATTTAGCCATCTCCTTTGTATTTGTTTGTATCCCATAAATAATATACCCCCCCACGTTTTGAGTGGCCCTTGTCTCAGCCCCAAAGGATTATTTTCTTATTTTTATGACTTTTACAAACATGGGTTTTTAGATGTTTTTTAATTAATTTATTGGAGCAAAATAATATTTGAGTGACAAAAAAATCTTTAGGGAAGCTACCAGTCTGTATTACTAGACTATACTATTTTTAGAGATTCTGTGCTGATGCCATCCATAATATTATATTTTTTTTTCCATCATATAGTTTAATTTATTTCTGTAGTAATTGTATTAATTATCTGTCATTTATGTATTTAAATATTTATAGTTTGGTATTCCTTCAGTCAAATTAGTAAGTTAAACTTGATTTATCATTTAAAAATTCGTCTAATGACTAATGAGTAATAGCTTTTTTAACCGACTTCAAAAAAAGGAGGAGGTTATCAATTCGACTGTATTTTTTTTTTTTTTTTTTTATGTTTCTTACCTCATAACTTGCGACTGGGTGAACCGATTTTCATGATTCTTTTTTTATTCGAAAGCTGGTGCTTCCCGTGTGGTCCCATTGTCACCATTTCAGGATCTGATGATTGGATCTTGGAGAAATCGAGGGCAACCCTCAAATTTTATTAGCTGACACATAGTTTTTCGCAAATCTTATGAAGTAATTCAAGTACTTGCGTATGGAAATCATTATCTCATGTAGCTGAGCTGATGACGGAAGGTACAAATCCTCAAGTAAGAAAATTATGTTTGTGTTCGCATATCTCCGGAACTATAAGTCCGATTTAAGAAATTCTTTTTTTGTGGTACTAGGTATCGTTCAACTTATGGAATACTGCAAATTTCATCAAAATCGGTTCAGCAGTTTTTGAGATAGGGAATAAATGAAAGAGATGTTAACGATGTTATTACCGGTGCTAGATTACAAAATTCTAATGCACATGTAAGAAAATGATGTATTTGACAAGAATTTTGTTTGAATATTTTAACTAAAAAGAGTAAAATAAAAACTTTTTCAAAAAAAAATGTGACCGCCTTCAAAAACAACCACAAAAAAGAGTAAAATAACCTAAAAAACTTTTCTTTCGGAAGTCGGTGGCAAAAGAGACAATGAAATTAATAAAAAACCACCGACTTCCGAAAGAAAAGTTTTGTAGGTTATTTTACTCTTTTTTGTGGTTGTTTTTGAAGGCGGTCACATTTTTTTTGAAAAAGTTTTGTTAACTAAAAATTGTTTGACTTTCCTTAAAAATATATTTGTTTGCTCTATTTTTTTTTTCACTATGTGTATGAATTCACTCATTCACACTCACAGTCGGGGCCCCGGCTTGGGAAGATTTGATTGGTATAATTTGAGTGAGATAAAAATTAAATCAAAAACTAAGAAAATTAGGGAGAATTATTGATTTGAACATAACAAAATAAATATGACAATAATATTTATTTCTAATAGCTCTACATTATTTTGCTTTATAATATCAAGGTCTAAGTAGCATGTGAACAAATATAGGAACACAAAAACATTATTTGCTGAATTAATTTGGCTTTATTAATGTGGAACGAATTGGAAAGTGCTGATTCACTGAAGCGAAACATTTGTCTGACCTTGGAGTGTTTGTGAAGTTGTTAAACATTAATAAATGAGGTGTACCTTACGAGCGGCGCGTGTGTGCAGGTGAGGCGCGCACTGCTGCACTCGTCTTCTACACACTCAATAACGCCATTTACTTTGGTAGGTGTATGCATATACAATGTGTAACGTTAATAGCGCAAAACCTCTCGTGAGGTAACTCAGCCCATGTTACTAAACAATGTTTGTTCTAAATCTTTTGGAAACTACTAAAAATCATTTTTTTTTCCAAATGTCAGCATGATGATAGGAACAATTTATCAATATATCTATTTTAGCAAAAACATATTCTTCAGAAAACCAGCAGCTTGAAAGTCAATGAGGGTATATTCCAAACACAGGGGTTTCAACCAGAGCGGTTATTACGATTATTCCCATCCAGTAACACCCCTTACTGTCGCTCGGTTACTGCCTGGGAATAATATTCGTCATTGCTAGCCCGGATATGTCAACAGGTTTTTTCAAACATAGTCAGGTTTGAAAAAACCTGTTGACATGTCCGGGTTCTAGACTCTAAAGTCCGGAGTTTCAAGCGTCTGGTCCTGGTTTCCAAATATTAGAGATGGCAACCCTAGCAATGACGAATATTATATTATTCCCAAGCAGTAACCGAGCGACAGTAAGGGGTGTTACTGGATGGGAAAAATCGTAATAACCGCTCTGGTTGGATGCAATGAAAAACAGTCGAAAATGTTAAAAATCACCTTTTTATTTATTTTCTGTTTATGATTTTTTTCGCATATTTTGGCAACATACATAATTATTATTTTAACAATTTTAAGTTGTAAGCAATACTGTGTCCAGATATCTGTAAGTAATGTAGTAACTCGTGTAATATTGTGTAAGGAGATGTCGTCATCAGTGTCATCGTAGACGCAGCGCTGATTGCTGGCCCGATTAGAGCCGTGGGTCCGAGACCCCTGACCTTCGATATTTTTTATTTATATCATAAGATAATAATAAAGTCATAATGAACTTAACTACGGAAAAGCAAGCAAGACATGATCATAATCAAGTCGGGTAAAGATGATCGATGTAGGAGGTGGCAGGCTGGCGGGCAGCAGTCGACTTGTGGCCTGAAACATGGTAAAACGCATATCTTTTTTTCAGCCTCTGTTCCTTATAAATCATAGTTCGGAAAACCTGTCACCTACATAAGAACAGTCTGATATTTTGTACTATGTACAAAAACAATGTTTGCGGGACTAAAGAATTACCGTAACCACGGAACGTAAAGGGCTGTTGAAGGACACCGTGGATTTTAGTCAGTACGACTACGAGCACAGTATAATTATCTTTGTACGAGTCTGACAATCCCTCCCGCCCTGCCCTGGGTGGGTGGAATCATTTGATTTTACCACGCTAAAAAAAAGAAGTAGACGCGAAAAACTTTTTCTTTTATGAAAAGTTATTTTGTAGATTATTTTTCATTTTTTTGTGGTTGTTTTTGAAAGCGGTTACATTTTTTTTGAAAAAGTTTTTATTTTACTCTTTTTAGTTTAAATATTCAACCCGAATTCTTGTCAAGAACATTATTCTCTATATGCACTAGAATTTTGTAATCCTTCGCACCGGTACTTACATTACTCATGTACACAATTAGCTAATAAAATTCCATATCTCAAAAATTACTGAACCAATTTTGATGAAACTTACAGTATTCTCTAAGTTAAAGGATACCTAGTACAGCAAAAAAAGAACTACTTAAATCGGACTTGTAGTTCCGGAGATATGCGAACACAAAGTAAATCAATCGATGCCTACTCCTTACTGTTAAGGAGTTGTACCTTCCATCATTTAATAATGTAAGTGCTGTACACACCTGTAAGTGACAAATTCACCACAGATCATTACACCTGCACCAAAATTACCAATGTAGAACTAGTGGATAAGTCGTTGGTGTGTCAATAAATAAATAAATCATCAGGTCATCCACCTGAGATGACGATTATGCGATGCAAATACTTGAAAAGCTTTAGAAAATATATGAAAATGGTACTATGTGCCTATAAAATTTGAAGGTTGCCCTCGATTTCCCTAGGATCCCATCATCAGATCCTGACCTGGTTATCATGGGACCAATCGGAAAGTATACCCTTTCAAACAATAAATTCCAAATCGGTCCAGGCGTCTTCGAGAAATTGGGGAACATACATAAAAAAAAAAAGATTCCGACGAATTGAGAACCTCCTCCTTATTTTGAACTTTTGAAGTCGGTTAAAAAGAGATAATAAGATTGTTTCCATTCGGTACTTCTCTTTCATACTAAGGAATCGACAATTTTTGTAATACACCGGCACTTACACTTTGCTGTCTGTCTGTTATTTTAAGATTTATGATTTATTTACCTACTAGCTTCTGCCCGCTGTTTCATCTGCGTTATCTTAGGCTTCTGGCCCTTTGGAGGCCCCGTTAGTACCTTTGGGGAGCCCGTGGATTACAACGCGCCGACGACTCTGGCCTTGTCCTTGGCGGACGGCGAGATCCCCGTTAGGGTGCTCCCACATCTATCGACGCGGAATCGGATAATTCCGTCGCCCTTTCTCTTTTTGTCGCTTAGAACTGAAAGAAAGAAAGAAGAAGAAAGAGTTATGAGTCACGCGTTATGATTTTCCCTTATAAACTTTAACATCGTCTAGATTACCAATGGAGGGTAGTTTTAAAAAAGTTGTGGTGCTGATCTTATTTATTTACTGGTGTTCTTATTCGTGGTAAGTTTCAAGTTTATAAACCCAAGGAATAAGATTTTTCATACAAACGTTTTCACCCCCTTAGAGGAGCATTTTCGCAAAATCCCGTCTTATTGCCACCCTACATGGTAGGCTGCAAAGTTTTCAATGTGAACTTGTATTTCCTGAGATTAGCGCCTTTAATATATTTTTTGCAGTCTGACATTTATAATTATTTTATTATACAACCTGACATTATGATTATTATTGTTTTTTTTTTATTATACAATCCGACATCATGATTACATTTTGAGTAACTTATGCGGCCTATACAAATGTCCATTCTTTGGTATTGTTCGTCGTTACGTTGAGCTCCTTGATTATGAGTCGAGCTTCACGATAACTGACACATGCTTGCACTGACTGGACAGGTCCATTCAAATCTGTGTGGTTCTTTCTTCAAAAGACCATCTCAGACGTTAACTTACATGGCCCTCGTATGACTGCCTCTCTATGAGTGACCTCTGAGTTTGTTTCGGCTGTTTCTTCTCAGAGTAGTCAGGTACGAAACACCGGCTTCATCTAGTTTGTTAAAAGACGACGTGTAAAAGTGTTGGTAAAACCTACTTGCAAAATAAATATCATTTAATTTCAAATGAAGCAAACAAATTGTTCTGCTTTATAATATTGGTAGAGATCGGCACTCATGACGTGTTCGTGGCGTGTCGCAGGTCAGTACTGCATGCCGGCGGAGGGCGTGCCGCTGTCGGCGCGCGGCGCGCTGCTGACGCGCGCGGAGCTGCTGCGGCTGGCGCGCGTGTTCGTGCGCGCCGGCGTGGACAAGGTGCGGCTGACGGGCGGCGAGCCCACGCTGCGCGCCGACCTGGCCGACGTCATCCGCGGGCTGCGGCTGGAGGCGGGCGTGCGCGCCGTGTCCATGACCACCAACGGGCTGGTGCTGACGCGGCGCCTGCCCGCGCTGCAGCGCGCCGGCCTGGCCGCGCTCAACGTGTCGCTGGACTCGCTGCAGGCGCCGCGCTACGAGCGCATGGCGCGGCGCCCGGGGCTGGCGCGCGTGCTGGCGGGCGTGGACCTGGCGCTGCAGCTCGGCTACTCGCCAGTCAAGATCAACGTCGTGCTCATGAAAGGTACTCTAATTACTCTAAAAGAATAAAGCTAACAAACAGATCCATGCAAAAATATAGAAAACTCTGAGATGTCCCCTTTCCACTTCCCGGGACGTCACCAATTAAATGTTGGTGATGTCAATATCTTATACTTACGTACGTAAAATCTTTATTATTTCAGGTTTCAACGATGACGAAATATGTGATTTTGTGGAATACACAAGAGATCGCGACGTGGAAGTGAGGTTTGTTATCTTTATCTTCTTTATCTTTACATAATTATAATAAAATCGTAGAGATGTCATTCCTGTACATTGAATATTTTTTTTCTTTTTGTATTTTTTTCGAGATAAGGGATCGATTCTGATGCCAGATCAACTTTTATTTTTTTTCGAAATTTTTTATGTTTTTTTGATTTGATCTATCTCCGAAACTACTGTAAAGTTGTCGATCAAATTTTCCTCAAATATTCCTAATAATATGCTTCTGTTAATATGCTATGTATTATTACGCTATCTTTCCTGGGAGATAAGCAATTTTGAATTTTGTTCTTTTTAGATGTTTGTTGATAGTTGGAAGCTAAACTACTGAATATTATTTAGTCAATTTTTCCTCAAATATTCCTTAAACTGCTCTTCAATTAATAGGATATATATAATTACGCTATTCCCCTTGGGGGATTAGCAATTTTATAATATGTTGATTTTCAGTCATTCTTGACATGTGTACAAGAACCGCTATTTGAAAATCAACAAACAGATCCATGCAAAAATATAGATTTTTTTGATTTGATCTATCTCTTAAACTACTGTAAAGTTGTCGATCAAATTTTCCTCAAATATTCCTAATAATATGCTTCTGTTAATAGGCTATGTATCATTACGCTATTTTTTCTGGGAGATAAGCAATTTTGAATTTTGTTGTTTTTATCTGTTTGTTGATAGTTGGAAGCTAAACCACTGGATATTATTTAGTCAATTTTTCCCCAAATATTCCTTAAACTGCTCTTCTATTAATATGATATGTATAATTACGCTATTCCCTTTGGGGGATTAGCAATTTTATAATATGTTGAATTTCAGTCATTGTTGACATTTGTATAAGAACCGCTATTTGAAAATTACTGTCAGCGTACTTGCCAGTCTGGTTGGTAGCCTGCTTGACTTTCGTGCAAGTGGTCTCTGGATCAAATGTCGCAGTTTCTTTTTTTCACTTGTTGAGTTTTCTTATATTTGTCCTGAGAGTTTCAAATAATTAAAAAAAAATTGCATACTTTTATTTCAATATTATTCGCGATTTTAAATTATTACTATTTTTTTTCAATAGTTCTCTAGGATATAAATCTACACTGATTTAAATTGTAGGTAGTAAGCTGGATATTTTTTTTAAATTGTAATTTTTTCGAGGTGTGGAATTTTAAAGATTAGAAAAAATTGTGTTTATTTATGTTTTGAATTGGTGTTCAAACCAGTGCATAGATTCTGTTTTAAACGATGACAAGTTGTACTCATCGAGTCAGATAATTAGTTATTTTTTAGGTATCACGCGGAATGCTAAAGGGAGAAGAGCAATGCTATCGTACGTTCAATTTGCAGCGATACTGTAAATCAACCCAAAAATGATAGTCTAATGTTTAAAATAAACACGGTTCTTTAAAATTAATGTCGCTCAAATAAGGACGTTTCCTATGCAAACTATGTACCTAGATAAAACATTATTGATCTAAAATAATAATAAAAATGCAAGTATGTTGGTTTTTTACCTTTTCATGCATTATACCTACTGAATCAATCGTCCCAAAATTTAGCATATACGTTGTCAGGAGTAGAGACACGGATATAAGGTATCTTAATTACATCCCGAATAACAGAAGAGAGCTGTTGCTGAGAAAACAATTACGTTCATATTCCAGATGGCGCCACACGATCCGTATTGTTTCTCAAATTCTAAAATAACGCAAGCGAAGCCGCGGGCAAACACTAGTTATAATTATAATCATGTACATAGACAAGTGCCATCAAAAACAGGAGTGAATATTATATAAAGACTATTCGGTCCCGTACTAACTTACGACGAGACGACCAGAGAGAAGGGGACAGCAATTACCCGGGTTACATAAACGCCGGACGGATTTTTAATTTATTACAATCAAAATTTTTGAAAAATGACAAAACCTGATTTTCCTATGTATGTATTGCAAAGCAGTAGATATTTGATTCATATTTTTCTCCATAAAAATGTTTGTTTTTTACATACAAGGTATCAGATCGAAATAGATAGAAAGAGCCGTGGATTCCCATGAATTTCGATAGTGGAAAAATTTCGAACCGTCCTGAAGTATCTAGTACCTTTATGATTTCGTAACTTTTATCTTTCAGTCAGTCGAGAGTGACGTAAAAATAGTGTTGTGGAAGTGAATGTGTTCACGATATCTGTGTGGAATGTTTCGGCAGGTTCATTGAGTTCATGCCGTTCTCGGGTAACAAGTGGGACGACTCCAAGCTGGTGCCGTACCGCGCCGCACTGCGCGCCGCCTGCGCCGCGCACGCGCTCGAGCCCGCGCCGCCCCGGCCCAACGACACCGCGACCGTACGTACACCACACACACACAACAAGTGGGACGACTCCAAGCTGGTGCCGTACCGCGCCGCCCCGGCCCAACGACACCGCGACCGTACGTACACCACACACACACAACAAGTGGGACGACTCCAAGCTGGTGCCGTACCGCGCCGCACTGCGCGCCGCCTGCGCCGCGCACGCGCTCGAGCCCGCGCCGCCCCGGCCCAACGACACCGCGACCGTACGTACACCACACACACACAACAAGTGGGACGACTCCAAGCTGGTGCCGTACCGCGCCGCCCCGGCCCAACGACACCGCGACCGTACGTACACCACACACACACAACAAGTGGGACGACTCCAAGCTGGTGCCGTACCGCGCCGCCCCGGCCCAACGACACCGCGACCGTACGTACACCACACACACACAACAAGTGGGACGACTCCAAGCTGGTGCCGTACCGCGCCGCCCCGGCCCAACGACACCGCGACCGTACGTACACCACACACACACAACAAGTGGGACGACTCCAAGCTGGTGCCGTACCGCGCCGCCCCGGCCCAACGACACCGCGACCGTACGTACACCACACACACACAACAAGTGGGACGACTCCAAGCTGGTGCCGTACCGCGCCGCCCCGGCCCAACGACACCGCGACCGTACGTACACCACACACACACAACAAGTGGGACGACTCCAAGCTGGTGCCGTACCGCGCCGCCCCGGCCCAACGACACCGCGACCGTACGTACACCACACACACACAACAAGTGGGACGACTCCAAGCTGGTGCCGTACCGCGCCGCCCCGGCCCAACGACACCGCGACCGTACGTACACCACACACACACAACAAGTGGGACGACTCCAAGCTGGTGCCGTACCGCGCCGCCCCGGCCCAACGACACCGCGACCGTACGTACACCACACACACACAACAAGTGGGACGACTCCAAGCTGGTGCCGTACCGCGCCGCCCCGGCCCAACGACACCGCGACCCTACGAAACAAGTGAAAGTCACCCTTTTCAAAGCTTTCTGTCAATCGTTCTACACGTGTCGTCTTTGGACCAGTTTTACCAGAGGCGTCTCTAGCCCTTGTGGCGCCCGTGTGCAACCAGTACCCTGGCGCCCTCTAGACTAGTAGGAGCGGGGCCAAAATGGAATACTAAGGGACTTTTACTCGTGGCGCGATGCGATGCGACGCGATTCGTGCGATATCGAGTCAATTGCCGATTTACTCGTTAAACGTCGATTGACGCCCGCTCCGTGCCGGTGCCGGGGAAGCAAATATTTGTATGAAAACGTATGGCTCGCTTTTGCGCTTACCGGCGCCGCCGTCGTCGGCCCGGCGTTCATACATTTTTGCTTCCCCGCACCGGCATTGCGCCGGCGTCGGCGCCCTGGTGCCGATGCCGTGCCGTCTATTGGAAATACGCCTATTAGGAAACACTGACGATTGTCTATACATTTTCTTCGGCCTGGCCGGGCCGGATTCTGATCGATAGGGCGTTTTTCCATTAGCCGGCCTGGCATGGCCGTGCACCGGCACCGTCGCCGCTAGGGCTTCGTTTTTCCACTGCACCGTCTCCACGCCGGTCGCCCGGTGAGTGATACAGCCGTGACATGACGTCAAGTAGACTACAACGTGTAGATCTAACAATCATGTTATTATCTCTTATCTTTACATCTACGACGCCAATACCAACGCAGAGACAACGAATTTTGGATTTATCCAAACGAACCACAAACCAAATTCGAGTCTCTCCCCCTCTGTTCCCCGCATCCTCCTACCCCGTCTCGCATCCTCCTACACACCCGCGCATTCATAAGGAACTCGGCTACAATTCATATTATACAATAAGTACACAAGCAGATTTGACACGGGCCGGCACCGACTGGAAAGCTTGCTGGCACGGCGACGGTGACGGCGCCGGCAGAACTCAACGCCAGGCCGGCGCCGGCGCCGGTAAGTGCAAAAGCGAGCGTTTTCATACATTTTTGCTTCCCCGGCACCGGCACGGTGCCGTCGCCGGTGCTGGTACCGTTCCGGCTAATGGAAAAACGCCCATTTATCGTCAATCGATGCAATCCGATATCGCGTCGCACCATGAGTTAAGTCCCTAACTGTATTTTCAAACGGAAATTCGGATGCAAATTCAAAAGTTATTGTGTTTTAAATAAAGTAGGAAAAGGAGTAGCCTTGCTTTGCTAACGCGCGCCCGGCGTCGGCCATAACACGAGCGCACAGGCACATATTAGCACAGGGCCTTTGATAGCGCCGGCCGGCATCGGCGCATCTTTGAAGGTGTCGTTAGGGGGCGCCCGGCGGCGCCCCCTTAGACCCGGCGCCCGCGTGCACCGCACACCCTGCACTATAGGTAAAGACGCCTCTGAGTTTTACGCAGAGGACATGTAGCGACCAGCGTGTCCAATATAATAACGCGTTTAGAATACTGTTGGGGCTCTCATGGCGTTGTAGTGCGTCCACTATGTTTGCGGAGGCGCGCATAGGTGATTTTTACGCTATAATAAGAAGAAGGACCGCCTCGCTAGCTGGTCGGCTACGCGCTGCTACCAACAGTGTTCGAGCGTGTTCTCAGATCGGTGGGACTCCCCTCTGCTGCGCCCCTGGGTTAAGATCCACACCGTTTGATTTGTTTTTATCTGTTTCTCAATGTCTATAATTATACAGAGTGTTTCTTTAAAATGGGACAAAAGGAAGAAATCCGAATCCATAAGAGATACGGGAAAACTTTCTTAGAAACCTTTAGCTCTTTTTTGATGTTAACAATTTTGGCGTTTTTATTTTTTTGGTCAAGTGTGAGTTGTCCACAGAAATGAGTGAAATCGGTCAAAATTTTTTTAGTGCCGTTCGACTCTGTTTCATGTAAGGATCATTTCATTGTATCACAAGAAAAAAATCGGGACGGCGGAAGTTGGTCAAAAATTGCAAAATATTTTTTCATATAAATTGTTTGAACAAAAAAATATCACTTTTTTATGATGTTATTTGATTTAGTGTCTATTAAGGATCATTTCATTGTAAGGGAAGGAAAATGTCTGGGCAATAGAAGTGGGTAAAAAAACAAACAGTAAAGTTTCTTCTAACAGCATAAAGTTTATCAAATCAAATCAAATCAAATCAAATCAAAACGTTTATTTCAACTAGGCCAATTACAGGCACTTATGAATTGTCAAAAGACATAAAATAAAACAATTACAAAAACAGTTATGGTGCTACAGTCCCAGTCACAAGACATAAAAACTGTGAAAGTACCGTAGGTGCTCATTCCAAGCGTAGATCTCTATGGAGAAGAATGAGCAAGAAACTCCATGGACACTCTTTTTCAATCGCCAAAATTATTACAAAACTTTTGTTACATCATTCATCAGCAGATGGTACATTACGTGAGAACGATGTGGCAAATTAATAGTGTCCATAGAAAAATGAAAAGACAATTCAAAATAAAGTTACTAATAATTAAAATAGACCGTGGCAGCTAAGAGATGACCAGTCCCAACTGACAGCGCCCGTTCACGAACATGACACATATATCAGCACCATTCAGGTCAACCATTTTGAAGGGAACTAAATGATCCGACATACACGCCACCATCAGCGAGACCTTTGAGTGAGCATGACATACTCTCAACTGCCAGAGTCATTCAAGTCAATGAAAGACGTAGGTTTCTAGTCAATGATAGATCTGAAGCACATGGTACTCACACAATGCTGGCTATGACGCTATATAATACTAGATAAATAGACTCTATACAATGCAAAAGATAATTTTACAATCTTCATCCGCTCCGACAATTTTATTAAAAATCAAGAAAACCTACGACTGTCGTACTTAAAAAATAAAAAATACACAAAAAGAGACAAGCAATAAAATGTAAAGTAGGACAACAATGTCCGTCGATCAAGTAAAACAAATACAAACACATAAAACAAAACCAGATGACTTAACTAAGTCATAAAAAAAATATAAACAATTATATGAACACATATAACTAGTCCGGAAAAAAAAGGAAAAAAGAAAAAAAGAAAAGAACTAAAAAACATCTGGGAAAGAGCATGAAAGCCGTCTTAACTTCAACAGAGTGACCAGCTGTTATTATCCACTAAGTAATCGTTTATGGAATAATATGCCTTAGAACAAAGGATGGATTTAATCTTTGATTTAAACTCATTAAACGGCAAGTCTAGCAATGACGAAGGCAATTTATTGTAGAATTTTATACCAAGGCCTACAAATGAGTTATGAACCTTATGAAGTCGGTGAAAAGGAACACGTAGGTGGTGCTTATTTCTCGTGTTAATAGTGTGAAAATCACTGTTTTTGGTATATAGGTGTAAATTCTGCCTAATATATATAATGTTGGCAAAGATGAATTGAGATGCCACCGTCAGAATGCCGATCTCCTTAAACAAATCCCTCAAAGAAACTCTAGTACCCAGCTGGTAAATTGCCCGAACAGCTCGTTTTTGTAAGACAAATATATTTTGAATATCAGCCGCTTTGCCCCACAATAAAATGCCGTAGGACATAACGCTGTGAAAATAACTAAAATAAACTAGTCGAGCGGTATCAACGTCTGTGTACTGTCTTACTTTTCTGACAGCGTAGGCAGCCGAGCTTAATCTTCCCGATAAACTTGTTATATGCGGGCCCCATTGAATTCTAGAATCTACTTTAATACCCAGAAACACGGCTGAGTCAACAGTTTCAAGTTCTTCATTATTGAGAACAATGTTAGGACCCAGATTTGTAACATTTGGCAAGGCGAACTTTATACATTTCGTTTTTTTGGCATTTAGGACTAAGTTGTTAGCAGAAAACCAATCCGTGACCAATGATAATGCGGTGTTAACTTCGTTAAATTCTTGTCTGTTTCTATCAACTTTAAATATAAGAGAGGTATCATCCGCAAACAGTACAATGTCACAAATGCCCTTTAAAAGATATGGCAAGTCATTGATATAGACCAAAAATAAAAAAGGACCCAGAATAGATCCTTGAGGCACACCTAGCTGAACAGGTTGACCAGAAGATTTCGAGCCATTAACATCTACGCATTGAAATCTATTACGTAAGTACGATTCTATAACATTAAGAGCTTCGTTTTGGATTCCGTAATGATGTAATTTTCGCAAAAGTGTATCATGGTGTACGCAATCAAAGGCTTTGGATAGATCACAGAAAACACCAATTGCATTCTTAGAGCTCTCCCACGCCTCAAATATATGCTTCAGCAGAGCAACACCTGCATCAGTTGTTGAACGACCTTTCGTAAAACCGTATTGTTCACTATGAAGGAGGCTATTTACATTAAAATGACTAAGCAACTGCTTGAGTATCAATTTTTCAAATATTTTGCTAAAAGCAGGTAAGATAGAAATTGGTCTGAAATTACCAATATCATTTTTATTGCCTGATTTAAATAATGGTATAACTTTACTACTCTTCATGAGGTCAGGAAAAGTACCCAGGTCTACACATTTATTAAATGTAATTGCAAGATAGGGGGCGACGATGTCAATTATATTACTTAAAAGTTTAATTGAAATGCCCCAATAATCACCGGTATGTTTGGACTTAAGTGTATTGAATACATTTATTACATCATGTGGTGTTATGTGTTTAAAACCAAATAGGTTACCGCATTTAGGCACACTACTTTGCAGAATGCTTTCAGCTTTAGACGGAGACGAACTTAAGGAGCGAGTCGTAGTTATAGGAATATTTGCAAAGAATTCATTAAATGCGTCTGCTACGCTAGTCGGATTTGTAATTAATTGACTGTCTATCATAATCTCTAATTGCTTTTCATTATTAACCGATTTACCCGTTTCACTGTTGATAATTTGCCAGGTAGCTTTAACTTTGTTATTAGAATTTTTGATTTTTTCGCTTAAAAATTTTGACTTAGCAATAGCACAAATCTTTTTAAATAATTTTGAATAATTTCTTACATATTCCACAAAAGGTGTATCAAACCTATAATTCTTCAAACCATATAACTCGTACAATCTCGCTCTACTTTTATAAATGCCAGGTGTAGCCCATTGATTGAAACCAGCAGAGGATCCATTCTTCTTAATGATTTTGGTTTTAAAAGTGGACTGGTATTCATCTTTAACAATATCAAAAAGGGATTTATAGATTTCATTAGGACTATCTGATTCAGCTATGGCTGGTGTAAGTCTATCAGCTACATTATTTTTAAACTTGTTACAACGACTAACTGTATAGGGCCTACATTCAATCTTGTGAGGCTTTTTGCGTGATGGCATAGGGAAGCTAGCCATCAATCCACAGTGATCAGACGATAAGTCACTTAACACCGCTTTACTTTCGGCATCAGAATCAGTAAAGATGTTGTCAAGACAAGTCGACGAAGATGCAGTAATTCTTGTCGGTTCAAAAAACAAGTTAATTAAATTAAAAGATTTAAAAAGGTTGAGCAGTCTAACACTTAAAGGAGTTGCATCTAAAATATTAACATTAAAATCTCCACATAAAATTATCCTTTTATTACTTGATTTTAACTTACTAAGTGAATCCTCCATTACAGATTCGAAGCGAGTAAAATCCCCAGAAGGAGGTCTATAAACACAAATTATTATATATTTCTCGAGTTCCACACAAGACAACTCAATAATACGCTCAACAGAAAGATTAACTAGATCTAAACGTTCTTTACATTTCAACTTGTTTGAAACAAGAACCAAAGAACTACCACGAATAGCGCCCCTTCTGACAAACGCACTTTGGACAGTAAAATTATTATCATTGAAAAACGGCAATTCATGCTCCCTCAACCAGTGTTCAGTAAGACATAAGACCTGAACCTGATAGTGTTCCATAAATAAACTTAATTCTAACTCCTTGCCAGGCAAACCCTGCATATTTTGATGTACAACATTCAACATATTATGTGGCCTGCCTATTGTCGTACCTAACAGTTTAAATCACTAGGTGCATCAAAAGGAGTGCTATGAACACTATCAGTAATAACTATACTACTAAAATAGTATCAGTAGTAGTAGTTTATCATTAGATTTGACCCACTTCTGTTGCCCAGACATTTTCCTTCCCGTACAATGAAATGATCCTTAATAGACACAAAATCAAATAACATCATAAAAAAGTGATAATTTTTTTCGTTCAAACAATTTGTATGAAAAAATATTTTGCAATTTTTGACCAACTTCCGCCGTCCCGATTTTTTTCTTGTGATACAATGAAATGATCCTTACATGAAACAGAGTCGAACGGCACTAAAAAATTTTGACCGATTTCACTCATTTCTGTGGACAACTCACACTTGACCAAAAAAATAAAAACGCCAAAATTGTCAACATCAAAAAAGAGCTAAAGGTTTCTAAGATAGTTTTCCCGTATCTTTTATGGATACGGATTTCTCCCTTCTGTCCCATTTTAAAGAAACACCCTGTATAACTAACACTATGGACTCATGTCTGAGTTGAATAGTTTGAAATGAGTAAGTTGTGTGGGGCAGGTGTGGCGCGCGCCGGGCTACCGCGGCAGCGTGGGCTTCATCTCGTCCATGACGCAGCACTTCTGTGGCAGCTGCAACCGACTGCGGCTCACGGCCGACGGGAACCTCAAGGTGAGCGCTCCTTATACGACCACTTGCTGTGTCTGTCTGTCCGCCCTTCACTGTTCATTTCCTCCGAACCGATTAAGTTGAAAGGTATCACAGTTGACAGATGGAAGTCATTGACCCTATAGTACAACCGTTGTGTCCTCAGGTGTGTCTGTTCGGCGCGGCCGAGGTGTCCCTGCGCGACCGACTGCGGGCGGGAGACAGCGACGAGCAGCTGCTGCGGCTGGTGCGCGCCGCGCTCAACAACAAGAAGGCGCGCCACGCAGGTACGTACTGTCACCTGAACTACAGCGACGAGCGCCTGCTGCGGCTGGTGCGCGCCGCGCTCAACAACAAGAAGGCGCGCCACGCAGGTACGTACTGTCACCTGAACTACAGCGACGAGCGCCTGCTGCGGCTGGTGCGCGCCGCGCTCAACAACAAGAAGGCGCGCCACGCAGGTACGTACTGTCACCTGAACTACAGCGACGAGCGCCTGCTGCGGCTGGTGCGCGCCGCGCTCAACAACAAGAAGGCGCGCCACGCAGGTACGTACTGTCACCTGAACTACAGCGACGAGCGCCTGCTGCGGCTGGTGCGCGCCGCGCTCAACAACAAGAAGGCGCGCCACGCAGGTACGTACTGTCACCTGAACTACAGCGACGAGCGCCTGCTGCGGCTGGTGCGCGCCGCGCTCAACAATAAGAAGGCGCGCCACGCAGGTACGTACTGTCACCTGAACTACAGCGACGAGCAGCTGCTGCGGCTGGTGCGCGCCGCGCTCAACAACAAGAAGGCGCGCCACGCAGGTACGTACTGTCACCTGAACTACAGCGACGAGCGCCTGCTGCGGCTGGTGCGCGCCGCGCTCAACAACAAGAAGGCGCGCCACGCAGGTACGTACTGTCACCTGAACTACAGCGACGAGCGCCTGCTGCGGCTGGTGCGCGCCGCGCTCAACAACAAGAAGGCGCGCCACGCAGGTACGTACTGTCACCTGAACTACAGCGACGAGCGCCTGCTGCGGCTGGTGCGCGCCGCGCTCAACAACAAGAAGGCGCGCCACGCAGGTACGTACTGTCACCTGAACTACAGCGACGAGCGCCTGCTGCGGCTGGTGCGCGCCGCGCTCAACAACAAGAAGGCGCGCCACGCAGGTACGTACTGTCACCTGAACTACAGCGACGAGCGCCTGCTGCGGCTGGTGCGCGCCGCGCTCAACAACAAGAAGGCGCGCCACGCAGGTACGTACTGTCACCTGAACTACAGCGACGAGCGCCTGCTGCGGCTGGTGCGCGCCGCGCTCAACAACAAGAAGGCGCGCCACGCAGGTACGTACTGTCACCTGAACTACAGCGACGAGCGCCTGCTGCGGCTGGTGCGCGCCGCGCTCAACAACAAGAAGGCGCGCCACGCAGGTACGTACTGTCACCTGAACTACAGCGACGAGCGCCTGCTGCGGCTGGTGCGCGCCGCGCTCAACAACAAGAAGGCGCGCCACGCAGGTACGTACTGTCACCTGAACTACAGCGACGAGCGCCTGCTGCGGCTGGTGCGCGCCGCGCTCAACAACAAGAAGGCGCGCCACGCAGGTACGTACTGTCACCTGAACTACAGCGACGAGCGCCTGCTGCGGCTGGTGCGCGCCGCGCTCAACAACAAGAAGGCGCGCCACGCAGGTACGTACTGTCACCTGAACTACAGCGACGAGCGCCTGCTGCGGCTGGTGCGCGCCGCGCTCAACAACAAGAAGGCGCGCCACGCAGGTACGTACTGTCACCTGAACTACAGCGACGAGCGCCTGCTGCGGCTGGTGCGCGCCGCGCTCAACAACAAGAAGGCGCGCCACGCAGGTACGTACACACGCAGGTCGAGCACACCCTACTTTTACTCATTGTCAACAGCACATGTCAAATTATATTATTATCGACCGGATACAAATCCAGACTCTTTAGTTCTACTAACGAAAGAACAAGTGCTTTTTGGCATTATGGTCGTACATTGAGCTCATAACTGTTCGGTGGACTGTAAGAGGATCCAAAGCCTGTCAGTGCCCGCGTACAGTCGCAGACCGCATTAGAAGGAGCCTATGTAGCGTAGTGTTGACTAGTAGCAGGTAAAGAAGCGAAGGGTCGAAATACGCTGGGCGCCGGCGTACAGCTCGGCGAGCTTCTCGTTCGACGTGTATTTTTAGGCATGGAGAATCTGGCGCACATGGAGAACCGACCGATGATCCTCATCGGCGGCTAGCGCCCCCCTCCCTCCCGGCGCGCGCCCTACCATGTGGACACCTTACAGCGCGGAGCACGACGACGCGGCCGCTGCGGGCGCCGCCGGTGCTGCCCGGCCTGGCCGCGCTGCCGGGCTTGGCCGCGCTGCCGGGCCTGGCCACACTGCCCGGCCTGGCCGCGCTGCCGGGCCTGGCGTCGCAGGCCGGGCCGGGCGCGCGCGCCTACAGCTCGCTCGCGCCGCCGTCGGACGACGAGGACGCCGGGCCGTTCTCGCACCTGGACTCGTCGGGCCGCGCGCGCATGGTGGACGTGGGCTCCAAGCCGGTGACGGCGCGCGCGGCCACGGCGGCGTGCGTGCTGCACGTGAGCGCGCGCCTGCTGCGCCTGCTGCGCGACGCGCGCCTGCCCAAGGGCGACGCGCTCACGGTGGCGCAGCTGGCCGGCGTGCTGGGCGCCAAGCGCACTTCGTCGCTGATCCCGCTGTGCCACCCGCTGGCGCTGGACGTGGTGCGCGTGCGCGTGTCGCTGCCGCGCGGCGAGTGCGCGGGCGGCGGCGCGCTGCGCGTGGAGTGCAGCGCGCGCGCCGCGGGCCGCACGGGCGTGGAGATGGAGGCGCTGACGGGCTGCGCGGTGGCGGCGCTGGCGCTGTACGACATGTGCAAGTCCGTGGACCGCGACATGCGCATCTCGGAGCTGCGCGTGCTGCGCAAGTCGGGCGGCCGCAGTGACGTCACGCCGCCGCCGCCGCTGCGCGCGCCCGACCAGTCGCCGCTGGGAGAGGGTGAGACCTACGCGCCCACTAACGTCATGCACTTCTAGAAGCCGCCGTCTATTATTACAGATGAATTTCCCAAGTTGGCGTTTTTTAAAATCACCAAGTTCAGTTTCTGGCAATTAGATTTTTATTTTAAAAGTCTACCGATTTTGTTTTGGTTTTTATAAAAAGCGGTTCCGAGTCACTTTTGAATAACTCGCTATTTGTCATAGCATCCTCGCCGACTACTTGTAAAATTCAGGCTGTACTAAATATACAGGGAGAATTTTTCAACTTTGCGTGGATGGCTATATCCAAAACTGAGAAATATCGAAAGCGTGAATTTTAGAAAAATCAAGGTCAAGAATCTAACCCGCTGGTTTAGGAAAAAAAATCACACTGAATTCGATATAAACCATTCGATAGAGTATAACTTATAAATAAATATCAAATTCTGGGAAGTAATGATATACCTAATGACAAACTTTTAAGGAAGATGACCAATTAAAAAAAACCATCAAGGTAATGACTGTGTTCGAAACATAGGTTACAAATATCTCCTTCGAAATATTGGAACGAAGTTCCTTAACGCGCTAGACAGAAAAAATTAAGTCGAAAAGTTGTAACGACACTTTTTGCTCTCGGTTGCCGGGGCTCGTCATTTACCCCGCCCGCACCCCGCACCTCGCCCCGCACCCCGCACCTCGCCCCGCACCTCGCGCCGCACCCCTTGCCTGCTCCCCGCGCCCCGCACCCCTCCCCCTCCCCCTGTTCCACGGTGACACATTGCGGCGTGCTCATGTTTCTCTCTCTCTCTCTAATAGAAAGCAAGCCAGATATTTTCGTTTCGTCTTTCTATTTCGCATTGAACAGCGTGGTGTCACGACGATTATTTTTGTTGAGGGTATACAGTAACTTCGTTCCATCCGGGTGTCCCTTGACATCTCTCAAGTTTTTTTTTTAATTAATAATTTATTTTAATTAATAGCATGCTATAGTTGAGACAGCAAATCCAGCGAAACATTTTATTTATTTATTTAACTTATTGCACATGTAACAAGACAGTACAAAGGCGGACTTAAATCCGTATCGTCCTTATGTTTCCTATAATATTATTACTTCCCAGAATTTGTTAATTATTAGCGACACTATAGAATAGAATAAGTCTTTATTTGCTTAGAATGTAGGTAGGTACATAAAAATAAGATATTGAACTATAAAAGGATGCAGCCAGTGCATAATAGATTCTGGTATTGAGATCTCATAGCTGTACCCCGTTTTGTAGTTTCTATCAAAGTTGCAAACATCGATTGGTTATTATAATATATTATCGAATGGTTATATACATAATATACTGTCGAATGGTTGTATCTACTATCGAATGATGTAATATAAAGGCTGTAACTTTTTCCTAAATCAACGGGATCGATTCCTGGCCAGGATTATTGATTGTACAAGAATTTTATGATTCACTTTTATGTTTCGTAAAAATCGGGCTGGAGACTCCTTTCAGTATTTTTCGATATTCCTCATAGTTTCGGATATAGCCAATGCCATCCACGCCGTTGGAAAATTCACCCTGTATATTATGGTCGGTGAATGTAGATGTCAGTGTGCCACGATGAATGTCGGTCACGAGCTGTTCCAGCTCTTGTCTTATAAGTTTTACATAAATATTATTATCTTTTGTTTTGTACTTCGATATTTAAAATAACACATTCCTTGCATCTACTAAACACGTATCGGACAACATGTTAATGTGGAGCTAACACGTCGCAGTCATTATCAACATTGTACTTACAGAACTGTTTGGCATGCAGTATGCACAGTTGCACACACGACGTACATTGTTGTATTAGTTTCAGTTCAGGCTCTTTACAACTTATAGATCGCCTAACGTTTCGTTGATGTCCGTACATAGCTTATATTTATCTAAAATATTTTGTCATAAATCATTATCATACATAGAATATAAGGATATAATGGTTTTTGAACTAAAACATAATATGAAAGATTACGTTCACTGCTGAGATACAGTACACAGACCTCTCAATGTGAGGAAATGGGCCAAGATCAGTACCGGATTGTCCCAGCAGTAGGCTTGCGCTGGCCATGATGTACCATGCTGGCCCAAAATATAACTAAAAGATTAGCATTTTAGACCATGTCCAAAAATGGTGGGTTTTATGAACAACTAGGTGACGTATTAGGACGATATAAGAGCGTAAAATAGTAAGATTCAGAACTATCACTTCACGTCCCTTAATGTAACCTGTCCAACTGAGTGCTGGTCAGAATTCGCCATGAAAAAAATAGAAAGCGCGCAGTGCCATAAAAATATGGTGCTGTATTGAAACAGTATGGAACTGATGCCGTACAGAATGAAATGACCAAAACCTTGGAATTAAAAAAAAAATATACCGGCTTTGTGGCGCACCATTTTTTTGCGGCGCTGCGCACTTTTTTTATTATTTTTCATGGATCTATCGATGGTAAAAATGTCGTACAAAAATATATGACCAAAATGTACTCACTCTACCTGCACATTTGAATTCTCACCAGCACTCAGTTGGACAGCTTACAAGTGATGGAATCTTATTATTTAATGTTCTTATATCTTCCTATGTTCGTCACCGGGTGGTTCATTTGACCCATCCATTTTTTGGAAATGGGCCTGTAGTCTATTTTGTATTATGGAAAGACAGAACATAAGTTTATTTGGCATGGGCACGGAGCACACAGCAAAGACGCTATTATAAAAAGAAATACATTCAAAATAGAAAACAATGATAATTAAAATAATGGCTAAGTGAGTAGGTGAGAGATAAGTTTGCGAACAGCTCATTTGGCGCAGCCGCTATTTAGCAAGATCCTGGTTTTCAACTGGACTGTGACGATGATGACAGCTGAGGGCTGTGCTGAAACATATAGCCAGAGGATTGTTCTCACTTCATGCAGACAAATAATTTTTAAGTGTCTTTCTTCAGTGGTACAAAAGTGTACTGTAAAGGTTTTGCTGTGCTGGTTAGGTGAAGACTGATTGATCATTAAATAGCGCTTGTAACAGTCCCCACTGGCACGGGAAGTTAAAAATGTAATGACGGGTTGTCATATGCAGCAAGTTATCGAACTGGACAGAAGTTTTATGTTCACAAGCATGAGTCAGCCACAGAGATCACTTCTCAAGTATTTCGGGACATAAGTTGATGTGTCAGATTCATGATGAATCAAGCAAAACTATAAAAAGCTACCATTCTGTGTGATGGCTTTATTATAAATTAAAATTTGTGTGAATAATTGTTCTTTTAAAAGGTTTCAAGCTTTCAAGGCTTAAAACTAATCTAATATTGTCTCGGGATTCATCCGTGATTTACCTACATTATTTAATATGTCGTCTGTGGCATGCGAGCGTCACGCTTGCTGGTTGTCGATCTCGTAGATAACAGTGTAAAGGTCATGGCACACTATACCGGCACGGCAACGGCACGGCTCTTATCCAGCACTGAATTTGTCATTCAAATAAGAGCCTTTTAAATCATGTGTTGTATAATATATTTCATAATGTTAATATGAAAAAGCCAACGGGGAGCCAAAGGGAGTCGGCGCGCTTACAGCTACCTTACAACTCGCCTCGTAGTCCGCGCGCTGCAAGCGAGCAGACGGCGTGCTTACGGCGAGCTGTCTTTGAGTTGCTGGCGAATCAATTAATGCCTTATAACAATTACGTTCACGGTGGCAGCAAGCTTGCACCCCGCAGACGGCGCACGGACTGAGCTTACACCTCGCGGACGACGCGCAGTCAGTACACTAACGGCTAGCAGTAGCCTAAATTCGAGGTGACGCCGCGCGCCGTGCTGCAGCAGCGCCGTTGCCGTTCCGGTATAGTATGCCATGACCTTAAAGGTCATGGCACACTATACCGGCACGGCAACGGTGCCGCTCCAGCACGGCGTCACCTCGAATTTGGGCTACGGCGCGCCGTCAGCGAGGTGCAAGCTCGTAGTCCGCGCACTGGCCGCGAGGCGCAAGCTTGCTGCCACCGTGAACATAATTGTTATAAAGCTTTCGCTTGCAACAGTTGCAACTCGGAGTCAGCGCGCCATAAGCATGGCAAGGCTGCGAGCCCAGTTGTAAGCGAGCGGTAAGCGCGCTGACTCCCCGCTGTTGGCTTTTTCATTTTGACATTATGAAATGTATTATACGACACATGATTTAAGGCCCTAATTTGAATGACAAGTTAAGTGCTGAGGTGAAGCCGTTCCGTTGCCGTGCCGGTATAGTGTGCCATGACCTTAAGTTTACTTAGAATAAGGTTATTTGGTGCTCCGTAGTTACAGAATAATTGTATTAATTTTATTGATATATAATATTCTCAGATCAAAGAAATGGGCAGATAGAGCGCTCAGAACACGCGAGTGGTTCCACCAAAGTTAATACAAAATCAAATCGAATTACATTCCATAATGCTTTCTTTGTTTTTGAGAACAACTTTTGCAATGATTAAAGACACGTGACGGTATATTTTGGCAAACAACAACAACGACGCGCAGCTTGGTACGACGTGTAGCTTGGTACTGTCGCGACTTTGTACTAGATTTTGATTTTGTATTAACTTTGGTGGAACCACTCGCGTGTTCTGAGCGCTCTATCTGCCTATTTCTTTGATCTGAGATAATATTGAAGAAAATCCTAAAACAGTTATGAACTGTTGAAGAATACTTTTGTAATGTAGGCTTAAGTGCAAAACTGCAAATCATGTTGTTGTAGCTAATAATATTGACATGTTACATTAGGTTTATAAAAATGTTTATATTTTTTGATTATATTATATAAATGAAATAACGTGTAGTTTTAATAAACAAACCTTCTTTGTAAAATGACTCTTAAGCCAATTATAATTCTCCTTGGCCCTTGGATATTGTTGATAATAGCTGGTCGAAGTCGAACGGCCCGCTTCACTGATGACGCTACGTTTGAGTATTCACCAATCACCTAAATATATTTGAATTGGCGCTTTACCCAACCGTGTAATCGAGGGCAGTAAAAAACAAAAAGCATTATTTTGAAAAAAAGCCGTGCGGGAATCGAACCCGCCACTCGCAGCCTCGCAGCGCAGCAGTCCAACCGCACAGACACTGCGCGAACCGCAGGCCATGCTTTAGGTCACTATAAGCACGGTAACTACAAGTCAGGTAGGTAATCTCGTCCCGCCCATTTGATTGATGATTATACCACAAAATAAAAACTTTTTCAAAAAATATGTAACCCCCTTCAAAAACAACCACAAAAACCGGCCAAGTGCGTGTCAGGCCACGCACAGTGTAGGGTTCCGTAGTTGTCCATCAAAATACTTATGCGAACTAACTGATTCCCTGAATTTAATTTTAAAAAGAAGAATTTTAAAAATCGGTCCAGGAGTCTTTAAGAAATCGGGGAAAATACATAAGAAAAAAGATTACAACGAATTTAGAACCTCTTCCTTTTTTTGAATTTAGTTAAAAATAGTTGACGATAAAAACCTACCTATCCCCAAAAAACATACTATAAAAGCTGTAAAAATAAAGTTGACAAACTTACATTTGCAGTTGTCTCCGATACATTTTGTTTAAGAAAATACCTATGATATCAAGTACATTTTATAAGTTGGTCGACTATTACTCGTAAAGTTGTAAAGCCTACTTAGTCGTGATATTTTCTTTTTCGTTATATGTACTACTATTGTGAATTTTTTCACACCCCCAAACATAACCGTTTAGCTGGTAGAGGGGGGGGACACTCGAATCGAGCAAAATTTAGCACTTTAAAGCTTAATATTTCACAAACGATTTTTTTTATCAAAAAATTGTTAATGGAAACTATCATTATTTTTTAAAGGCCTATTTAATGATACCCCACACTAAGGGGTACGCGAGAAAAAAAAAATCCTCACTTTACGTGTAAGTACTGGAGGTACCCTAAAAAAAAATATTTTACGAGATTTTATTTTACCACTTTTTCGGCACAACAAATCCGTATATTTACACCAAATTACAGCTCTCTAGTACTGTGCGTCTCTGAGCTAAACTGCGGACAGACGGACGGACGGACGGACGGACATGGCGAAACTATAAGGGTTCCTTGTTGACTACGGAACCCTAAAAACCGGCCAAGTGTAGGCGAGTCTGACTCGCACTTGGCCGGTAGCAGCAAGTAACATAATGTAAAAGTTCTTGTAGTTGGTTGTAACTTTGCAATGTAAATAAAACTGCGGTATACAATTTATGAAGTATTAAAAAAAAAAAAACTAACTTCGATCTCGTTCAAACCAATTTTCAATTGAAGTTTGCATGGTAGTGTACATCATATATTTTGTTTAGTTTTATCAAATTATCATTCCCTTATTTTAGAAGTTACAGGGGGGGGGGGGGGGGGATTTTACCACTCTCAGTCTCCCAGTCTCTCGCGCAAACTGTTCAGTTTAGAAAAAAATGATGTTAGTAACCTCAATATCATTTTTCAAGCCCTATTCATAGATACCCCAACGTATGAGTCAGGTGAATTTTTTTTTTTAGTTTCAGTTCTTCGGTTCTTCGTTCAACAGGATAGTCAGCTCATCCACCTGAGATGATGATTATCAGATGCAAATAATTGAACAGCTTTAGAAAATATATGAAAATGGGACGATGTGCCTATAAAATTTGAAGGGTGCCCAGGTGCCCTCGATTTCCCTGGGATCCCATCATCAGATCTTGACTTGATGATCATGGGACCATTTGGGAAGTATACCCTTTCAAACAAAATAAAAAACGGGAAACAAACATTAAAAAAAGATTCCGAATTGAGATCCTCCTGCTTTTTTGAAGTCGGTTAAAAATAAACATCTAAGGAGGCACAAGTATAAATTCATAAATATAATGAACTTGAACTTGTTTACGTTAGGAGAAACTTAATCAAGATTGTATATCCGGGTGACGTAGGCAATGAGTGGCCATTTTAACGTTACGACTGTATGTTAAGGGAAACTAATGATAATGCTTAATTATTTATGTAATTAAATATATTTGTGAGTTATAATTAGCATTTCGACGTAGGTAGTGCTAATTATAAGCAGATAACTATGCAAGTAAATAAAATATTAGCCAAAAATCTATCATAACTTTAAGATAGTTATAAAAATGTTGGTTGCACACACTAATAGTGTGGAGTCCAAGGGCTGCTGGCAATGACATTGCAGTTTCATACACAGGCATCACTCACTTGTATTGTGTATATTATTATTGAATCATTTATTATATTCTTTTTAGTAACAAAATGCTTAAATGTTAGTATAGAAACAACAGCAATCTAACAGTGACCAACTATTATTATGTATATTCTGTGCAGTGACATGGAGTCACTCCCATCCTCGCCAAGGCGAATTCGCCATTATAATAAGCATTTGACCGCACCTGCTGCATGCTCACATAATTTCATGCCTGTAATCCACGTTTTTGGACGAGGCGAGTACATTCACATTTTGCTAGAAATGATCAAGTCCCATGTACCAGTACACTAGCTAGCTTTAGCTACCGTCAAGGTTCTGCAATTGATTTTCAACTTTATCACAAAACAAGGTTTTAAGTGACTACAATTGACAGATTCAGGTAGATTGATGTGCTGGCATCTGTACTAAGAACTATTGGTCTACAAAAAGATAAGGGCGACTTATTTAACTGAAGCTCAGATTACAAAAGAAACAGAAAATATTTAATTTTTCATTATTTGTTAATGAATTAACTCAACCTTATTTCCTATTTAGAAAAAGCTTCATTATCATATAATCCACTAGTACATAGGGCGCTATTCCACAAGCGTTTTACGAATGTTGACGTCGCGTTTCTCTAGTGGCAGGCATCCGCCATGCTGTTAACATATCCATTCAACATTAACCGATTTGTTGCGATGTCTAATTTCACTAATTTCTACCTGTGGCGTTGAACAAAATTGAATCACGTAACATTGTTTTTAAAATGACACACATTCGTGCCTAACGCCACAGGCAAAAGAAAGTGATGGCACTGAAACATGCTCTCTGCAACGAATCGGTTAACATCATGTTTGTTGGCCAATAAAAATAAATATAATATTATGTGTGCCAATGCTCATAAAACACCAGTGGAATAGCAGCTATAGGCTATACTTTATTTTCAAATTGCATGAGTGAGAAACTAGGGTGTAGGTCATTATAGCAAAACAATTATTATTATAACAAAAAAAAACATCAAAATAATAATTTCACATCTGTCACCTTAGCCAACTAGTTAGCACATCTCTTACTATATCATGTTTTTTTTCTTTCAGCAGCAGTGCAAAGTTGAGAGACATTATAAACTGCATTCTTCAAGTTACAATATTTACACACTTTGCTTTAACTATGTAGAAAAGTTAAAGCAGCTAGTTTGAGATAAATAAAGATTAAGTATAATATGTAGTTTTGTTATTCAGGGACTGCAGAAGTGGGGGGCAAATAGGCAACCATTTAAACTTTAAAGGCCACATATTCAGAATTCCTGTCAGGCTTAGATTCATGCGGTCCCTGAAGTAATTCAATAGCATAATTAAATTCAATATCTATGTTAACCACTAGCAACAAGCACATTGGACTTGGCAGGCTGCTCCGGAGCAGCCTCAGCAGGCGGACGGTCCACACGCTGCAGGCGGATGTCGTGGCACTCTATGTATTCATTAATCTCTCGCCCTTTTTTAGTGAGTTGTTCTTCCAATGCTTTTAGAGCTTTAGGCAGTTGTTCACAATTGTTCTCCAGCTCAGGCAGAACTTCAGCAACTGTGCGTTCAACCAGCACGCCGCCCACCATTCGGAAACATTTACGGCTCTTATCCACCCCTCGGAGAGTTTCAATTACTATTCTGAAACAAACAAGCCGTTAAAATCAGTCACCACGGTCAAGTATCAATCAGACAGTGAAACTGCACTCTATACAGATATATTTCCAAATATTCCACAGTGCGGACATACTTGTGCTCGTTAAGATCCATTTCTAACTCTGAAATCTTATTTGCAAGTTGTCGCTGTTCAGCACGCAGAGTTTGAAAGCCGGAGAAGATCTCCTCGCTAGATTTCGCTTTGGGGTTTTTTGTAGCTGCTTTTTGAGCCATTTTTTCGCATAGAGAAACTTTTCAAAACTTAATAATGTTCATTCACAAAAAAACTGTAGTTAAATCAACGAATTTAATATTTATTTTTACAGAAATCTAACCATTTGTCCGAATCGTTAAACTGCGTTTGACAGGTGAAAATTTTAGGTTAGATCTCTTTTTTTTTGGCATGGCTTCGAGGTTTTTATGCCAAAATAGGTTAGATAATTATTTAGGTCCATGATTATTTCATTCACAGAGTGAGTAGAGGGGCTCCCCCTATACAGTGTGTCCAGGATCCAGGCACAAGTTAGCGATATTTGAAGGGGATATTCTAGGCTCATTTTCATCGATAAAAGTGCTTTAAAAAAAAATCTTACTCCAATGGGGATGGCAACTCAAAGCTAATCGTAGATGGCGCTGCGATAGTCGGTCCCCACGTCTACCTTGTAAAAAAAAACAAACAAGATTATTTGTTATAAAAATTGAGTATAAAGACAAAACAAACATGGAAAATTATTCGTCCACAAGAGGGAAAAAGTGATTTAATTGAGTGGTAATACATTTGATTTTACCGTAACCCCGGCCACTCACATTCGTGCGAATACGCGAACCCGCATGTGTAGGACGACATTTGCGAATGACTTCGCGAAGTTTTCGTGGTATTCGTGCTTTTCCAAGCTGTGTCGGTTTTATGTGCGCGAACCTTCGCGTAGTCTCCTACACATTCGTGTGACCCAGTTGCGCACATGATTGCGAAGGAAACGGTCGTCAGCGTTGCCAGACCGTACCAAAAAGTACGGTTTTCCGTACTATTCGTCATACAATCGTACCACAACCGTACCTTGGCTAGACCGTACCTTTTTCGTACCTTTTCTATACTTGTGATTATTATTCACTACAAAGTTCAAAAACAATTAATAAAACTAAAACTAATAGAAAATAATGAGACTCGCACTTTATTCAACTTTCTGACACATTTGATACTAAAAAATGGTCACAAATTACATAAATGGATTTTTCTTAGATTCTAAAACATTATATTTCATTATTTTTTTTGGAAACACCTTGTTTTTTCTGTGGAATATGAGTACAGCTTGACAAAAAACTGTAGAAAACCGTAAATCGCCACTGTCTTCGCGCTACCAACACTTTGAATGTTTTTTTTTTAACCGACTTCAAAAAAAAAGTAGGTTCTCAGTTCGACCTGTATGTATGTATGTATGTTTGTCTGCAATTATCCCGCGTTTGGCTGAACCGATTTTGATGCGGTTTTCAGAAAAGTGTTCTTTACATTCTGGAAAATGTTTTAGTATATAACAATAATGGATTCCTCCTTAAAGTTGCCCACATAGATCCGTTTTTGTTGCTTACTAGGATTGTAGATTTTCAAAGACGCCGATTGTGTGAAGATTTTTGTTAAATATCTGAACTAAAAAGGGTAAAATAAAAAAACTTTTTAAAAAAAGGGAACCGACTTCAAAACCAAACACAAAAAAACTGTAAAATAACTTTTCTTTCGGAAGTCGGTGGCCATAGTAAATTAAGTAGGTACTTTAAAAACAAAGCCACCGACTTCCGAAAGAAAAGTTATTTTACAGTTTTTTTTTGTGTTTGGTTTTGAAGTCGGTTCCCTTTTTTAAAAAAAGTTTTTTTTTACTTATCACGTTAGTTTTATGGCACAATAATAAATCTAACAAACCTGCGGTCTTTGTTTACATCATGGACCTAAAAAAAAAGTCGGACGGAACTTCACGAAGAAACAAGTGAAGCACCCATAGTAAGTCACACCAACAGTAAGAACACACACATTCATACCATAGTAAGTCAGCCGTCGGCCATTACGCTTCGAACGACACTCGCGGTTTTATACGGTGTTATTTTGTCTACTAAAAATCAAACTATGCCGTCATGTGTTGTGAAAAGTTGCCGAAACCACAGTGGTTCAATCAAAAATAGCCAGGGGATCACTTTTCATAGGTAAGCATGTCAATTTGAAGCTTATTTCTCGATTTTACGTCAATAAATTTAATAAACATCTCGAAATCAATCAGTGTTGCAACTATTTCAAGGTTCAAATTATTTTAAAATGGGGAGATTTATATTTTATGTTACTATTTATCGCTACCTATTGTATTCTTCTATATTTTTACAGATTTCCCTCAAATGATGATTGGAAAAATGATTGGATTAAAATAATAAGGGAGTGTAGACGTGAAAATAATTGGAATCCATCAAAATCTAGTGTAATCTGCAGTATACATTTTGAGAAGCATTGTTTGTACTCAACTAAAGGCGGACTTCTTCGCGTTGTTGCTTACGCCGTACCAACAAAGGTAATTAAAATTTCAATTAATTTAAGGTCCTCTTCTTACAACCTAACCTCTTAGTTATAAACTTTAATATTTTGACACTTAACAGTTTAATAACAGTTGAACTTTTTTTTTAGTTTTTATTCGATACGTCAACAATTCAAGATCTACCGACTGAAGTAATTACCTCCAGCGTTTCTGATGAGGTGTGTGTTTTTTTTTACTGAAACGCTATTTTATTCTAAATAAAGTTATGCTTTAGAATCGTTTCTAACCTGATTTTATTATTTATTTTAGAGTTCACTATAGTGATTGAAGCGTACATAACAATAGTCATTATTAATCTGTTAAAAACAGGGAAAGAAAGTTGTACTGAATTTCATTCATCCTCTAGGGAGAGAATGTGATTTGAATTTCGAATACTTACCGATAGTGAACTACATCAGTCTGTCTTTACACCATTGAGTTTGTATGTAAAGCATTATACAACTTTTTGAAAAAGGAATACGCATTTTTATTATGCAGTTATGATTAATAAAATTACGAAAACCGAAGAGGCCGTATGATCTTGATGCCTTTGCTTTTCCGACTAGAAATTTGCCGCGTTTTGTTTTCTTCAAATACATAAACGTTTAGTTTGTTTTAATTTATTTTTTTAAATAAGTTATTTTAAATTTAAATGGTTAAATAATGCTTATCTCATATTAGTATTATGTTAATTTTTTCGCAAGTGGTACGAAAAGTAGAGTATTTTCCTCAGTGATAAAGCTGTCAGTCTTGGGTGAACTTAAATCCCTCGCTACAGTCAGGACGCGTGTTAAATCCCTCGCTTCGCTCGTGATTTAAGTTTCTAACACCCTCGCTACGCTCGGGAGTAAGCCTCGAGTCCTTCGTTATGCTCGCGATTTAAATCGTCACCCGCGACAGAAGACACTGCTTTATCCCCTTGGTTAATAATCTACTATTTCATTCCACCTATTCGAAAAGGACGACTTGGTTCGCCCTTAAGTGCGCCCAAAACTGGTGTTTTCTATAGGGAACTTTTAGCGGGCAGTAATGAGTTTTTAATCCTCTTTATAAGTGCGCCGCAAATAACTTTGCCGCGCTCTTTTGATAGGAAGCTTTTAGCGGGCACTAATGAGTTTTTAATCCTCTTTATAAGAGCGCTACGCTCAGGATTCTACTGTAGAATCCCTTACTTCGCTCTGGATACAAAATAGCGCCCTCGCCGTAAAAATATTACTTTGTCATACAATCTACTATTATTTTAATCTTGTTTTAATTATTTTACCTTTATTTTAACAATAGGTATACGTCACAAAAACTTGTAATTAAACCCATGGACCTTTTTTTTAGGTCCATGATTAAAACTAAGTTCGAGGGGAGATCTTATTAAAATATTGTTTGAAAATGGGTAATTTTTTCCTTCATCTGGCAACCCTTTAGAAACCCACACATAGTAAAGCAGACGCCATTTTGGTGCTTCACTTGTTTCTTAGTGAAGTTCCGTCCGGCTTTTTTTTTAGGTCCATGGTCTTAGCCTGCCCAAAAAGAGCGAAGAAAAAAAAAAATGTGGTTGGCCGTGAGTTGGCCAGGTACTATTATATATTCTGTGGGTTGGCAAAAAAAGAAGTTGCATGCATGGTAATATTAAATACCAGAGGGTGGGCAAAATAATAGATCAAACACATAACAGAGCAGTAGTTCAGGTTATTTGCAGAATTCTTTGAAAGTAGTGACCAAAATGGGTCGCGCGGGTAAATTGAATGTGTCCACCCTTTTGTGATATTTCAATGCCACAAAGGCCAAGCGTCCAAAGACTAAAATTTAAAAAAAAAACATTGTGATTGCTAGCATGAAAAATATTTCCAGCAAATACGGGAGAAGAAAAAAGTTGAGTATAGGGTTGTGGTGTTGTTTTGTGATGTGGTATAGGGGTTGTTGATTGCTTACAAAGAGACTAATTTAACAGTTTCACTCTAGTCACACCTCGCTAAGCCACGGCAGCGAACAATCTCATTCTCACAACTTACTAAAATAATGTTTTATAGTCTTAAACTCTTATAAAGTAAAATCGTATTCTATTTCGTTAAATGTTAAGAATTCTTGATTCAAGAATTTAAACTTTTTTTTAAATGGGGAAGGCAAGTGTCAAAGTGAAAATGACAGTTTGGTCCCCAAAGAACTGTAAAATCAAAGGAATTTTCAGAAAAAAAAACATTTATTGATGTAAAATGACTAGATGTTGTGTAATAAGCTGTAAAAATGATGGAATACACTTTTCAAAATAATATCTACTTTTCTTTTGGAGGTTAAGTACCAGTATTGCATCGCTCGAAAATCGAAGAATTATCACCTGGAACGAGTTTTGTAATAGTTGTGGTGTTAAGAAATTAAATATATTGTGATATTTCTCGAATCTAAATAGATAAAAAGGTTAAAATTACTGACTTAAAACATTATGATATTTTATCCAAATAGAAAGTCAAAACCAGCATTATATTCTTGATAAAGGAGAGGACAGGTAAAACATACCTAAACTCATAAATTGAAACCTCAACTACAAGTAATTGTGGATTTATTACGGTAAAATCAAATGTATAACCACTCAATTAAATCACTTTTTTCCTCTTGTAGATGCGCCGCGGCGTCTTAATTCTTCTTTTAGTATATAGTACTTGCATGGACGAATAATTTTCCATATTTGTTTTGTATTTATACTCAATTTTTATAACAAATAATCTTGTTTGTTTTTTTTGTACAAGGTAGACGTGGGGACCAACTATCGCAGCGCCATCTACGATTAGCTTTGAGTTGCCATCCCCATTGCACGAAGCCGGCATTTAAAAAAAAAAATCGCAGTATTGTTAGACTAGGCATTTTATTTTGTTTGAGATCCAGTTTTGTTTTTACGTATTGGCAATATTAGCTATTCCTGCTGTCCAGGGTTGCCAGAATGTTACTTTTGTAACATTTTACGTTACTTTTGACCCTCTCATGTTACCTCCATGTTACACGACTCTAAATGTTACTTTTGTGTTACTTTTATGGCAGAACAAAAATATCATGAAACGGAACTCGTCCAAGAAATTCTCGGATGCGGTCCGTTTCATGATATTTTCTGAGGCTAGTTTGAACAAACAATATTATGAGGATGTTTTTTCATAGCTTTGCAGATTTGAAAGACATAACATCATTGATTGTATGGTTTTTTCTTTTCTAGCCAGTCGATTTTTCCACTTCGGCCGCGTATGGAACCAACGTTTTGAAACAAACTGGTTCTTAAGGCTTTTCTTTTCCTTGTATGGAACTGGGTTCCCATCATAAGATTTTTAGAATTTTAAGAAATGGGACAGGAAGGATTTTTTTTGTAAAAAAGTGCCATAATAAAGTATTGTGTCGTTTTCAGCTTAGTAAGGTAATGTTACTTTTCTAGTGAAAATCATGGACCTAAAAAAAAAGTCGGACGGAACTTCACGAAGAAACAAGTGAAGCACCCATAGTAAGTCAGTGCTCTTATATGTACACGCCAGAACACACACATTCTTACCATAGTAAGTCAGCCGTCGGCCATTACGCTTCGAACGACACTCGCGGTTTTATACGGTGTTATTTTGTCTAATAAAAATCAAACTATGCCGTCATGTGTTGTGAAAAGTTGCCGAAACCACAGTGGTTCAATCAAAAAAAGCCAGGGGATCACTTTTCATAGGTAAGCATGTCAATTTGAAGCTTATTTCTCGATTTTACGTCAATAAATTTAATAAACATCTCGAAATCAATCAGTGTTGCAACTATTTCAAGGTTCAAATTATTTTAAAATGGGGAGATTTATATTTTATGTTACTATTTATCGCTACCTATTGTATTCTTCTATATTTTTACAGATTTCCCTCAAATGATGATTGGAAAAATGATTGGATTAAAATAATAAGGGAGTGTAGACGTGAAAATAATTGGAATCCATCAAAATCTAGTGTAATCTGCAGTATACATTTTGAGAAGCATTGTTTGTACTCAACTAAAGGCGGACTTCTTCGCGTTGTTGCTTACGCCGCCGCCGTACCAACAAAGGTAATTAAAATTTCAATTAATTTAAGGTCCTCTTCTTACAACCTAACCTCTTAGTTATAAACTTTAAAACCGAAGAGGCCGTATGATCTTGATGCCTTTGCTTTTCCGACTAGGAATTTGCCGCGTTTTGTTTTCTTCAAATACATAAACGTTTAGTTTGTTTTAATTTATTTTTTTAAATAAGTTATTGTTAAATTTAAATGGTTAAATAATGCTTATCTCATATTATTATTATGTTAATTTTTTCGCAAGTGGTACGAAAAGTAGAGTATTTTCCTCAGTGATAAAGCTGTCTTAGTCTTGGGTGAACTTAAATCCCTCGCTACATTCAGGACGCGTGTTAAATCCCTCGCTTCGCTCGTGATTTAAGTTTCTAACACCCTCGCTACGCTCGGGAGTAAGCCTCGAGTCCTTCGTTATGCTCGCGATTTAAATCGTCACCCGCGACAGAAGACACTGCTTTATCCCCTTGGTTAATAATCTACTATTTCATTCCACCTATTCGAAAAGGACGACTTGGTTCGCCTTTAAGTGCGCCCAAAACTGGTGTTTTCTATAGGGAACTTTTAGCGGGCAGTAATGAGTTTTTAATCCTCTTTATAAGTGCGCCGCAAATAACTTTGCCGCGCACTTTTGATAGGAAGCTTTTAGCGGGCACTAATGAGTTTTTAATCCTCTTTTTAAGAGCGCTACGCTCAGGATTCTACTGTAGAATCCCTCACTTCGCTCTGGATACAAAATAGCGCCCTCGCCGTAAAAATATTACTTTGTCATACAATCTACTATTATTTTAATCTTGTTTTAATTATTTTACCTTTATTTTAACAATAGGTATACGTCACAAAAACTTGTAATTAAACCCATGGACCTTTTTTTTTAGGTCCATGATTAAAACTAAGTTCGAGGGGAGATCTTATTAAAATATTGTTTGAAAATGGGTAATTTTTTCCTTCATCTGGCAACCCTTTAGAAACCCACACATAGTAAAGCAGCGGCCATTTTGGTGCTTCACTTGTTTCTTAGTGAAGTTCCGTCCGGCTTTTTTTTAGGTCCATGGTTTACATCAAATATCAAAGATTTTAAAACGTTGTCGGAAACAAAAAGATTAGTTCCGTTTCAATCCGTTCTGGCCAAGCTGTAGACTATAACATTTTTCAAAATTCTAGCGAAACCGTACGGGTCGGAATGCTTCTGCAAGAACTAGATCAGTTTTTTTTTTCTTCTTCGAGTTCGTTCTATAGTTGATTTACAAATGAATTTCGTTCTTGTTCACCATGGCGGTCGCGGGATTATTTCCTTATCGTGACCCCGGAACAGAAAGGGCTATTGAAGGACACCGTGGATTTTAGTTAGTAGAAGTCTGACAGTGGATCCCGCCCTGCCCGGGGTGGGAGGACTCATTTGATGATTTTAGCAAGCTAAAAAAAAAAAGTTCACCATGGTCCTTTGAATGTTTGATTCCATATCGCTCTGATCACAGACAGCCAACTCGAAGAAGAAAAAAAACTGATCTAGTTCTTGCAGAAGTATCCTGACCCAACCGTACCTTGAAGTTAAAAACCGTACCTTTTCAGAAAGCCAACCGTACCTTTTTGGGAAATCACACTGGCAACGCTGGAAATCACACTGGCAACGCTGGGTCCGATGGTGGTCCGTCAACTGTCAGTGTCAGCAAAATCTCTGATGTTTTTTGTGTTTTTGTGTGTTTTTGTTTGTAGATAAGTTGGCAAACATAATATTTCTTTTTCTGTGTACTTGATTTCATGATATTTGTATGGTTTACGCCGTGCTTTCATGAACATCCTGAGTCCAAATTAAATTAAAAGTACCGTTCATTTGATAAGCAGCGACCGCCATAGTTTGAAACCGGGAATTACTCTTGTATTATATATTTTTTATTAATATTGTGGGAACTGCTAGAAAATAATATTAAGGTTCTTACAACATGAAGTACGAAGAGACAACAACGCAACGGGAATGGGAGAGCAGTAAGGAGCAGCCTTGTGCCGACGCGGTGAGATCGTTTCGCCCCCTTGCCATCACGACTATTTAACGATTTATTATTTGTGTGACTTCGTGATATCTTGTCTGGGTGACTACTGACATCATCCATCCAAGAATGTTGCGGGATATTTTAATATTTAGCGGCATATTTAATGTTAAGCAGTTGGATCATATCTGTAAAAATATAAAAACATTGTTGAAAAAAGATACCATTTGAAATATCTTACCCATACCTTGGCAGAATATTGCAGGGTACTTATGTTTGATTTTCATAGATAATTATGATCACCAAAAAAAACACAAAAATAAGTAATTATTTCTTTTAATTTCATCTTCTTTTTGGAACGAAGTTCCTTATCGCGCGTTGCAAAAGGTTGCTAGAGCTCAAAGAGTGGAGCGGAGCGGAGTGGAGTGGAGTCGCGACGATTATTTTTGTTGAGTGTATACAGTAACTTCGTTCCATCCGGGTGTCCCTTGACACCTCTCAAGTTTTTTTAAATTGAATTTTAGCTTTCTATTCTTTTGGAGTATATAGGAAAAAATTGTGGTCTACTTTGTTTCCTTTGTTATTCTACTACAACTGAATGGTACTTCTTAGCTACCACTTAGTTACGATTTTGCTCCATTTTTCTGTGGCCGTATCACGTGACCTGCCCAGTGCCTCTTCAACCTTTTCATTTTGTAGGTTACCTCTTGGACTGTGCTCTTTTTCCTTCTGACTTGGTTTCTCTGGCTGTCTGATTTCCTACTACTTAACATAATCCTTGACCATTGTGTGTTGATAATTATATTGCAAGTTTATTTAAGAGGACATAGATTTTTCATAAAATACTCAGAGTATTTTATGAAATATCTATAAAATATAGTCTCGATCTCAATTTGACAGGGCGGAGACGATGTGACGCCATCGGACGCCGCGCTCGGCGCGCTGCTGGAGGACGCCGAGCCCGCCGACGCCGACGCCGAGCGGCGCGTGCGGCGCCTCGGGTCCCGCCTGGCGCGGCTGGACGCGCTCAACGTGGGCGGCATGCTGGCCGCGGCCACCGAGTCGGGCGGCGCGGGCGCGGCGCTGGGCGCGCGCCTGGAGGACGGGCTGCGCGCGGGCGCCGCGCTGGCCGCGCGCCACCGCCGGTACGACGAGCTGGCCCGCCAGGCGCCCGCCGCGCCGCACGCGCGCTCCGACGCCGCGCGCGCCGACGCCAACGCGCGCGCGCTGCTGGCCGAGCTGGGCGAGGTGTACGCGTGGCTGGACGCGCCGCCGCTGCGCGACCTGGACTCGCTGGCCGAGGTGTCGCTGACGTCGGCGGAGGGCCGCGCGCGCGCGCTGGCGGCGGGCGAGGCGCTGCGCGCGGCGCTGCGCTGCGAGGCGAGCTCGCCGGCCGCGCGGCGCCGCCTGTCGGCCGTGCGCGAGCGCCTGCGCCGGCTCACGCGCGCGCGTGACCAGGTGAGCTTGTCACTATTGTCTAGAGCTCACATTTCGAGGTCTCCGAACGAACCCGACTGATCTAAATCAGTCGTGTGTCCAACTGGCCTGCTGCCCACTCTTTACAGTCAATTTTGTCGGAATATACTCGATCGAATTTGTTGAATAATAATTCCTGTGACTCAAAAGCAGTAGCGCATTTATAATTATTTTAAAATAATAATTTTCAGAGTTAGTCCATAAAATAGACGAAAGATTACTTATCTCCGAAATACCATTCTGAAAAAAATACAGACCACTGGGTTACACTACCGTGTCAGTGCTGTAGTACTGTACAATGCCGTGGCGCGCCTACAAAATTAGTATGTATGACATACCCGTAGTATGGATACAATTGTACCGCCGGTGCCAGAGGCTATGTCCGACGTGCACCCCCCTGCAGTAAGGACGCAGCATGCCATATGCATGTCGCACTTGTCCGGATTTTATTCTGTTCCACCCACGACGAAGAAGTGTTAAAAGGGTCCATCAGTAGTGCTCTCACCCAGCTCACGTAGTGACGTGTGGTCGTGTCGCAGCTGGCGGCGGCGCTGGCGCGGCACCTCAACAACGCGCTCATCCACCTCGGGAACGAGGCGGCGCAGGACACCCGCGCGCACCGCCACCACGCCGAGCTGCTGCCGTACGCGCCCTTCATGCGCTGGCTCAAGGACATGGACGAGAAGGCGTTCGACGCGCTGGCCAAGGTACGCGGCGCTGGCCCTCGCGTGCGGAGTGCGAGACGTGCGCTCACTGACTGTGTGTGCAGGTGTACGTGGGCACGTGGGCGCGCGTGTACGAGCGCGAGGTGCGCGCGGCGTGCGAGCAGGCGCGCGCGGCGCTGGCGGCCGCGCCGCCCGAGCGCGCCGACGAGCCGCTCGACAACGTGAGTGCAGCGCCACCATCACTTCGTTCATCTATAATATACATATCTCTGTCACTACTTATCTCGTCTCGACCGCCCACAGGTGCTGAGTTTAGTAGAGAGCTTGTGCAACTCCGAGCAAGACTTCTGCACGCAGTTCTTCTTTTTGGACGTGGACGTCAAGGTAGCATCACGGTTCGTGTTACTGTAGCGGGAGGCAGGTCGGTACGTGCTGGTGACGTCACGGCTGGTTGCAGGGCGACGGCGGCGACGGCGAGCGCAGCGAGGGCGGGGAGCGGGGCGAGGGGCGGCGCGCGGGCGGGGAGACGCGGCGCTTCATGTGCGAGCTGTTCCCGGCGCTGGAGAGCGACCTGGTGGCGCTGGTGGCGCACGTGGAGCGACACGACCCCTAGTGAGTAGCGGCCGCACTCACCGGCCGGCACGACCGCACCGAGTACTACACGAGTGTGTCTGTGCAGCGGGGCCATGCGGGCGCTGGCGTGCGTGGGGCGGCGCGTGCTGGGGGCGGAGGGGGCGGGGGGCGAGGCGCGGTGGGCGCGCGCGGCGCTGGCGGGGGTGGCGGTGGCGGCCAAGCGCGGCGCGGACCGCAGCGTGGCCGAGCGGCTGGCGGCGCTGCCGGACGCCGTGAAGCAGGTGAGGCCGTGTGCCGTGAGAGCGCCGTCCGTTACGTCGGTCGTCCTCACCGTCGTTCGTCCCGCAGGCGGCCAAGAAGCCCAAGTGCGGCCTGCTGAGCTTCCTGCAGGAGCTGGAGGCGCTGAGCGCGGCGTGCGAGCGCATCTTCGTGTCGAGCGGGCGGCGCGCCGACCTGGACCGCTGGTACGTGGCGCTGGCCGGCGCCATGATGCACGCCGTGCAGCACGCCGAGCACCCGCGCACGCCGCGCGCCGTGCTGCACATGGGTGAGTGCCGCCCGCCGCGCTGCCGTGGCCGGCGGACGCGGCGCTAGTAGCACTCCATGCTTCCAGAGAACTACCACCGGCTGCACGCCGTGCTGTCGTCGCTGCGCGTGCCGGCGCTGGAGGCGCTGCGGCGCGAGTGTCGCGCGCGCTACTCGGACGCGCTGCGCGCCTACGTCACGCAGTACTTCGGCCGGCCGCTCGAGAAGCTCACGCAGTTCTTCGAGGTGAGCTACGAGGTGGAGCGAGCGCGCGTGCCGTGTGTTGCGGTGTGTGTGTGTTGCAGCGCGTGTGTTGCAGCGCGTGTGTTGCAGCGTGTGTGTTGCAGGGCGTGTCGGAGGCGGTGGCGCAGGGCGTGCGCGAGGACGAGGTGTGCTACCGCGCCGCCTTCAGCAAGCACGAGCTGCGCCGCGTGCTGGCCATGTACCCCGCGCATGAAGGTACGCACTTTATATAAATAAAATATACTTTTTTTTGAAAAATTGAGATAATAGCTATTGACTAAAATCATCAAATGAGTCCGGCCACACAGGGCAAAGCACTCAACAAAAATAATCATCACGACACCACACTGTTCAATGCGAAATAGAAAGACGAAACGAAAATGTCTGGCTTGCTTTCTATAAGAGAGAGAGAGAGAAACATGCGCACGCCGCAATGTGACAAGAATCACGTGGAACAGGGGGAGGGGTGCGGGGCGCGGGGCGAAAAAATTTCGTTACAAATTTTTGTCTTAATTTTTTCCTTCTGGCCCCCTTTCGCAACGCGCGATAAGGAACTTCGTTCCAGTATTCTTGTAAATATTATGACCTACATAATTATAATGCCCGTGGAGTCCGATGAGTGATGGGAACTGAAAGAGATCTCGTTAGGAGCGCTTCAGCTTCTCACGCGAAGTCCCCTTGTTGCAAGATCACTTGATTACGTTTTATTTCTAGCTGGAAACTGAAAAAGTACAATTATTTTGTAACGCGTAGCGTAGAGGTGTCTATCCAGAATTATATCCCTGTAGATTCTAAAATCAAAGAGTTCGATCCTGTCGAGGATATTTTTCTTTCAAAACTCTAATGATGCAATTTTAGTTTTTATCAAAATCGGTCTTGATAAGACTCCTTTCTGTATTTTTCGTTATTCTTTATTGTTTCGGATGAAGCCATCCATGTCCGGTTGGAAATATTGATTCTTTGTAGTTGAGTTCCGTTTATTCGGCCCTGACGCACAAATGAATAAAAAAACGTAAAAACAACAGCTTTAAAAAATCATAAGCATCCTTCTGGCGCCGCCGCGCGTCGTATAAAAAACATTATAATCTAATAATTATCTAGCGCTGTACAGCTTGGCAAATTATTATAGTAGAAAACCGGAAGTCGCACTTTGAATGTTTTTATTTATTTTTTTCACTTATCACGTTAGTTAAAAGATTTGTTAGATTTATTATAGTGCCATAAATGGCCAATAATAAATCCAACAACACAGGTTTGTTCTTTGTTTACATCAAATATCAAAGATTTTAAAACGTTGTCAGCAAACATAAAGACTAGTTTCGTTTCAAGACGTTCTGGCCAAGCTGTGGTCAATCATTATGTATGTATAAACCTCGCAGATAAGCAACATAGCACATACCACGCGATAGTAGGTATCGCTACTCACCTCGATAGATAAGATCCCAACACAGGTATCACTGTGCTGATATTTCACTTGATCTTCAGTAATTGTGACCCATATTTTATTTTAAGCGATGTTTTCTATTGGGTACGTTCATGTTGTACCGAGGCTTTGACACTATACGTCTACTTGAACCTTCACGTTCAACTGCGTACCTGCTCTAAAACGTTTTATATTCGAAGCGGATATCCCTAATGAGTACCGTGCAATAGAGAGGTCTGAAATCCTGCCGAGCAGCGCCTTATAACTAGCCTTCTATACGACCAGTGCGAGCTGGTCTGCGTCCTATGTCAGCACTGTTGGTACACTACACCTTTATTTTACATCTGACCTATAACGACTCGAGCACACGGCAAGTTGCGGTGTCGCATCAAAAAAGATTGCGCCGCACACGCCGCGCGATAGACTATAAGTTTGACAGTCCCTCCCGTCATGCCCTGAGTGGGAGGACTCATTTGATGATGTACCATGATAAAAAAGAGATCTCAAAGTAGAAAATAGGAATTTTTCCCAGGCCCTTGTTCAGGGGTGCTATGACAGGAAACCTCTTCGTGCGCCCGTGGACTGGAGTTCCCTCTCGGATACGTCCGGGGGAAGACCAGTTTGTCGGGCCGGTGCACCCTGGGATGCGGGCAAAAACTCTTCTTTATGCACTGTGTGCCTACGGGGTCTTTGCCCGTATGCGAATAGCCTGTCATGTGGACGCTCCAACGCGTGTCCCTCTGATCAGCAGAGGGCACAGCGGCGGAGCGGGCTTGCTTGGACGGTGAGTGATGGGTAGCTCGCCGTCCGACCAAGGACCAAGCCCGGGTCGGTGGCGCGTCGTGTTTCGCGCCAAATGCCTGCTGGGGTCGCGGGTTTTTTCTTAACCCAGGATGGATTGGTGTGGTGGGTGGATTTTAGTCAGTAAGAGTCTGACAGTCCCTTCCGCCCCACCCAGGGCGGGAGGACTCATTTGATGATTTCACAAACTAAAAAAAAAAATGCCCTTGGTCAATTTTATTCACACTTCCTGGGACACTAGTGTAGTCATACTAGTTATATTATTTGAATTCAGATAAAGTAGGTATTGTTAGCACGGCACGGCGGCGGCGGCAGTATCACCCAATTCAGGGAATGCACCCAATTATTACCAGTCATCCTGTATAGGCGTATTACTATGATACATTCTGTGATATAGGACTATTATATATTCTGTAATATAGGTAAGAGCATTTAGACTTCACTACACATGGTGTTATAGACTACAGGTCCATGTCCAAAATGGATGGCTCTTATGTACCACCAGATGACGTATATAGGACGATAAAAGAGCATAAAATAATAAGATTCAGCACCATAGCGTCACTTGTAAGCTGTCCAATTCCCTCTTTTTCCGTGATCCGGGGGTTGCAACCCTCGATTTTTTCCTCTTGTCGCATGATTTTTGTACGGCGGTGGCGTTGCGGACTAATGGATTAGAAGCTGTATTAAAACAGTATGAAACCGATGCCATACAGAATGAAATGATCTGAACCGACTTCAAAACCAAACACAAAAAACTGTAAAATAACTTTTATTTTGGTAGTCGGTGCCTCGGTGGCCATAGTCAATAAAATAAAAAAACAAAGCCATCCTATATACGTCACTTGGTGGTTCATATGACCCATCCATTTTGGACATGGGCCTATGGTCTAGTATAGAGAATCTTTGATACCTTGATAGTTTTTGACTGCGAGCTTTCGTCTTAGGTAACCCGGTTCATTGAACAAAGGAATCCTAAATGGCGGCGCTTATCGTGTTACCTCGCTCGCACACTAGTGCCCTCTATACTCACTCTCGCGCGTACGTAGCCTAAGCAGAAAAAAAATTGTCTTGATGTACGAATGACCCTTTTTGTTATTTTTCCGTTACCCGTTTAATACAAAACATAAAATAGTACCTAATAAATAGAAGAAATAAGTCGATTTAAAACGATTGTAATAGCCACACTAGTTTTAGTTTTTCTTGTTGACCACACCAGTGGATATTATTTCCATTCACTCTTTTCAACAGTGCTATGAGCAGTCATTTGTTTTCTATACTGTAATATTCTTGTTTTTATTATTTTTAATTTGAAAAAAATATATCTTGAAATTGTATTATTTGTGATATCAACGCAAGTACAAGCCGCCATTTTAGATTATTTTCTTCAATGAACCGGGTTATACTTTCGTAATCGTTCAGGGATGACCGGCATGATGTGACATCTGTGTGTGCAGTGCGCAAGTCTCTGCACCGGCTGTACCGCACCGTGGAGAAGCACCTGAGCGAGGAGGGCGGCCTGCTGCAGGTGGTGTGGCGCGCCATGCAGGAGGAGTTCATCGCGCAGCACGTGGCGCTGCAGGTGAGTGTGTGTGTGCTGCAGCGGTCGGGCGTGCAGCACAGAGCGTTGTGTGTGCAGGTGAGTGTGTGTGTGTGCTGCAGCGGCGCGGGCGTGCAGTACAGAGCGTTGTGTGTGCAGGTGAGTGTGTGTGTGTGCTGCAGCGGCGCGGGCGTGCAGCACAGAGCGTTGTGTGTGCAGGTGAGTGTGTGTGTGCTGCAGCGGTGCGGGCGTGCAGTACAAGCGTTGTGTGTGCAGGTGAGTGTGTGTGTGTGCTGCAGCGGTCGGGCGTGCAGTACAGAGCGTTGTGTGTGCAGGTGAGTGTGTGTGTGCTGCAGCGGTGCGGGCGTGCAGCACAAGCGTTGTGTGTGCAGGTGAGTGTGTGTGTGTGCTGCAGCGGTCGGGCGTGCAGTACAGAGCGTTGTGTGTGCAGGTGAGTGTGTGTGTGTGCTGCAGCGGTCGGGCGTGCAGCACAGAGCGTTGTGTGTGCAGGTGAGTGGGTGTGTGTGCTGCAGCGGTCGGGCGTGCAGCACAGAGCGTTGTGTGTGCAGGTGAGTGTGTGTGTGCTGCAGCGGTGCGGGCGTGCAGCACAGAGCGTTGTGTGTGCAGGTGAGTGTGTGTGTGTGCTGCAGCGGTCGGGCGTGCAGTACAGAGCGTTGTGTGTGCAGGTGAGTGTGTGTGTGTGCTGCAGCGGTCGGGCGTGCAGTACAGAGCGTTGTGTGTGCAGGTGAGTGTGTGTGTGTGCTGCAGCGGCGCGGGCGTGCAGTACAGAGCGTTGTGTGTGCAGGCGCGCATCGCGGCGTGCTACCCGGCGGCCGGGCTGGCCCTGCCGCTCACCACGCAGCACATCCTGGACGCCTTCTCCGACATCGCGCGCGAACACTGAAGGAGCAGCCGCGGTGCTGAGGCTTACCTTTGTAAGTAGTGGTACCTACTGCGAACAGTGCGAACTAGGCTCACCTCATTGCAATTGTAGCAATTTATTAAATATAAGTATTGTTATTTATTTTAAATATACTAAGGTACTTATTTTATACATATTGATAGTCAAGTATTGTAACTAGATAGTACCCTGTTAACATTTGTATATTTTGATTGTATTATAATAATGTTTATACTCATCGATGTAGTTTATTTTCCCACTTTCTTTGATCTAGTTAAGGACAGAACGGCATTGCCGCTATTTATTTACTCGTTGCTGTCAAAGTCAGTTAGTGTCGGCAAAAAATTGTTAATGTATGTACCTAATAAAAAAAACGAGCGAGCCTCGCAGTAGTCGCATCATTAATGTTACAAAATAAATTGTAATTATGATAATTGCACAGTCTGTCTATAAAATTATGAAAATCGATGAGGGCGCCGAGGATATCATCGACTTGTTATTCGACTCGTTTCCATGATTTTATGACAGACTAGCTGTTGCCAGCGGCTTCACCCGCTACAACTCGAAAATTATTCAACGGGAACATAAAATCGGGATAAAACTATCCTATGTGTCAATCCAGGTTATAAACTATCTGTGTACCAAATAGGCTAGTTTCCTAAAAAAATGTAATTAGTCCGTCTTTTAGATTATTCAAAAATAAGGGACACGTATTTTTTTATTTGTAAATTAGACCAAAAATGACAAAGATTTAGCCTATTAAAGTTACGTGTGACGTCACGACGCGTGGCATTTTTCGCGCAGTGACGTCACAGGTAACTTAAATAGGCTTAATAATCTTTGTTATTTTTTGTTTAATCGAAAAAAGAAAAAATACGTGTCCAATATTTTTTTATAATCTAAAATACGGACTAAATAGAATGTAATTATTTTGACCCTGGAAACTACCCTATTTAGGCCAAATCCGTTCAGTGGTTTTTGCGTGAAAGAGTACCTAACAAACATACCCACATCATCCTCACAAACTTTTGCATTTATAATATTAGTAGGACTGTAAAGGTACAACGACGGTTCCAAAATACTGCAGTTGTAAGCAAATCTGAAAAGTACACCCACCACTCTGATGTACAGACGCTACAGGTCAATCTACCCGAATCCAATATTAACCTTCCTCTATTGTGATAAGGTTGAAAATCTATTAAAGTATGAAATAAAATTATTATTTTCACATTATTTTAGTTCATTTACCTACCCTATAACCTCATCCTAACTAAAATTATAAATGAGGAAGTTGAAAAACAAAATCTTATTTTACCTAATCTACTGAACCCATCAGTGTGTCCACACTGGAAGCCTAGCGCGACGGCGCACAGTGGTCCGAAAATCGAGCTCCATACTCACTCATAGAAACTTAAAGTGAGGAATTAAAAAAATAAAAATTGTAATGGCTCTGGTATACCTCCCTTGACAACATATTAAAGTATGGATGGTATAAGTTACACTAGACGTGAGAAAAAAAATATTTTTGTTTTTTTTGTATGGGAGAAAACACTAAAAGTACGTTTTCTCGAAACTTAATAGAACTGTTAGGCTGGTGGTCACACGAGCTATAGTCCCATACACGGCGATCAAGATGACATACAATTCATGTATCGTTAGGCGCCGCTCCGCACGTTATAATTTTTTTAAATTTTGAATTTTCGACATGTGATTTTTCAAGTTTTTGGCTTGGTTAAATGACGTTGCCAGTCGATTTATTTTTATTATTATACGATTAAGCCTGCGAATGACTATTACGATGAAAATAATAAAAAAAAAATGATTGTACAAGTTTTTTTGCGCATTCTAAGAACTAACTCATAACTAATTATTTCATCTAAGATCTTCTCCAACTTTTTCATTCCCGAAGGAGTATCTTTACTTATATCACATGTCTGCTCTGCTTTACAACATGGCGTCCCATAATAATCCAATAGAAGGCTGCAGTGCTTCAATCTCAGCCTCAATCAAAGCCTGTTCTTCCACGGTGTTTCTTGCTTTCGTTTGAAAACTTAAAATAAGTAGGTCTGTAAAACATGGTGGAACATATTAAAAAAAGTATGAGACACGGCTTCAAGAGAACATCAAATGGCTTGAGATTGTGAGGGTAAAAATGACTACTTCTGTAGAGTCGCAAAGTAGAGCAGCAACCATGTTCCAGTTCTGACTTTGGTGTAAATGAGGGTGCATCAACATCCTACATACCGGAGACATGCAATGTTGGAACATCAACACCATTTGTGACGCCGAGAAAACCATTCGTGGAGCTAAGCCCCCTATAGCAAAGAAGGAGAGTGGAAGAGCTCCAAACGCATAGCACTGAAAGCCTTGCTCATGCAACTGGTTTGAAAGCACAAAACAAGAATGTGCCTAGCAGATATCATACTGGTAACGGAGAATCCCGAAGACTTGGTTGACACAGCTTTAGGTATTTTGACCTCATTGAAACTATCATTAGCATTGAGTGCGTTACAACATGGCTTCCCATAATAGAAGGCTGCAGTGCTTCAATCTCAGCCTCAAACAGATCCAGCCCTTTACGATGTTTAACTTGCTTTCGTTTGTAAACCTTAAATGCAAAGAAGGAGAGTGGAAGAGCTCCAAACGCATAGCATTGAAAGCCTTGCTCATGCAACTGGTTTGAAAGCACAAAACAAGAATGTGCCTAGCAGATATCATACTGCTAACGGAGAATCGGCTAGTTTGTGTTGTCAGGTGAGCTTCGTCTCGAAAAAAGTAATTTCCGGGGAAAATAATAATAGTTAACGAAGGTGCGTAAAGATCCTTCTTGAGTTTTTAGAGCCCTAAAATTGGAGAATATGTTGTAAGAAAACAGGAAGAAACTATTTATATTGTTTATATTAACTATCACATTGATATCGCTCAGTTTTTGTAACATGTCAGTGTTATGAAGTGAGCTTCAGTCGGTGGCTGCGCAAGTAGTGGGGTGGCCACACTGTTATTTTACAAAAGCTGAATTGCTTGAGGTATGCATGCTCAGCAGCATTTAGTCCAGGGACTTGGGCGGCGAGTAGTTCAGGTACACTAATCCGGAGGCCTTAGCCTGAAACAAACAACAAAAAGCATGTAAAATTATAAATATTACTCGACTTTGCCTCGTATGTTATAATGTTAGGTATCTCATGGCCAATTCTTTAATACTTGTATTCTCAAAATGGCAAATTTTCTACAATATAAGGATGAAGGGTTTAACTTAGTTGTTCCATGATAGCAAAATTCCATGCCATTTATTTACAAGATAACTACTTTCAATTATTGTGAAAAAAAATTGTAAGTGAACTAGTGACCAGAATAATGGAACTTGCCAACTATCACTGATAATCATCGTTACCACTACGACATAATCTACATATATAAAATTCAAAACTGACTGACTGATCTGATAACGCACAGCCCAAACCGCTGGGCCTAGAAACTTGAAATTTGGCATAAACCCTTCATAGACCACGTAGGCGAGCACTAAGAACGGATTTTGCGAAATTCGGCCCCTAAGGGGTTGTTTTTGGGGTTGATAGTTTGTATGAAACTTCGTAACTACAAGTGCTAGGAAATTTAAATTTTGAATACTGGTTCTTTTGAGGACGTAAGAGTTACCTATGACAGAATTTTGCGAAATTCGACCCCTAAGGGGTTTGTTTTAGGGGTTGCAAGTTTGTATGAAACTTTTTAAGTACCAGTGCTAGGCGTCTCAAATCTTACATGGTGGTACTTTTTAAGATGTAAATGCTCACCAAGGTGGAAATTTTGAGAAATACGACCCATAAGGGGTTGTTTTTGGGGTTGATAATTTTGAGGTTCTAATTTTTACATAGGGGTTCTATTTTGGAAGTAGATGGTCACCATGACGGGATTTTGCGAAATTCGACCCCTAAAGGGTTTGTTTCTGGGGTTGATAGTTTGTATGAAACTTTTTAGTACAAGTGCTAGGCGTCTCAAATCTTGCATGGTGGTACTTTTTAAGATGCATTTAATGCTCACCAAATTTTGCGAAATTCGATCCCTAAGAGGTTGTTTTTGGGGTTGACAGTTTGTATGAAACCCTGTTACTACAAGTACGAGGAGTCTCATATTTTGCACCGGGTTCCTATAGGACTTAGATGCACATGCATGGCGGGATTTTGCGAAATTCGACCCCTAAGAGGTTTGTTTTTGTGTTTGATAGTTTGTGCGAAACTTTTTACTACAAGTGCTAGGCGTCTCGAATTTTGCGAGGGTTTCTTTTTAAGATGTAAATGCTCACTAAGACGGTTTTGCGGAATTCGACCCCTAAGGGGCTTTTTCGGTTTTGTTGAATGTTGATTTAGTTTTTTCAACAGTATCCCGTATAGAGGGTGGCCGGGACTAGAAATTCACAAAGGCGTCGTTCGAAAATCACGCGGACGAAGTCGCGGGCGTAGTGCTAGTAAAACATAAACGTGCAGTTTTCTATGGGTAGATGAAAACAAAACACGCTCGTCACGAATAAAAGACGTAAGCTAGGCGAACTTCGGCTTTGAGAAAATTTGTCGTTAGGAGAACTAGACTTCTTAGGCGCCTAAACCGTTGCGAATAGGTGCTAAACGCAACTTGACGCACTTATCAAAGTTAATGATTGGTAATAAACACGTACAACAATGAAGGTGCCTGCGGTGAAGGCGACGCCGAACAGCAGCGCTAGGTTGTAGCGGCGCTGCTGCGCGTCGTGGTGCGCCTGCCACGAGCCGCGCGGCACGGGCAGCTCGTCCATGGTGGGCGGCTTGAAGTGCTCGTTGTGGTAGCGCCGCACTGCAACATCACGTATCATCTCATTCTATTTTATGCCTTACTTTACAACACATTCATCTTTATATTATACTTAAAAAAGAAGGGTTTTTTATTAAGACTCGACTACAGCCGAAACCGCAGTCTACCATGTAGGGAAGCAATAAGACGGGATTTTGCGAAAATCCTCTAAAGCACAGAATAATAGTACCTTAATTTAATTTGATTTTTGGTTGTTTTTCATTACTAACATAGTTATAAGATTCTTGTTTACTAACCCACTATGGATGTTACTTATCCGAAATAAAGAGTATTTTATTTTTTTTTATTAAAGGTCTAAAGGGGGTGAAAACGTTTGTATGAAAAAAAAAATCTTATTCCTTAGGTTTATGAAACTTGCCACAAATAAGCACACAAGTAAACAAAAAAGATTGGCTCTACAATTTTTGTAAAACTACCCTCCATTGGTACTCTAGGCGTACGTGTTGATAAAGTTTGTATGGGAATTCTGGGAAAATCATAACACGTGAGTTGATTAATGTGAAAATCAGTATTTATATAAACTAGATTAGAAATAATCAAACACGTGTTTTTGGATTTTTCGAAAATCACCCCCCAAGTTAGTGAAAAGGAGTATTTAAGTATTTTTAAAGGTCTCTAACAGCTAAACTTATAGTTATAACACAATTTTTGGTCGGTAGTTGCAATTTATTGTGTAGGTGAGCACTAAGAAAATCCACCTATAAGGGGGTGAAAAGGGGTGAAAACCCTTAGATGTAAAATCTTATCCCTTACATTTATAAACTTGAAACTTGGTATGAGTAATTTATGAAAATAAAAAAGAAAGTAATTATTGGTTTTTTTGCCTCCATTTTTGTGTTTTTCGAAAATCACTCCTTAAATTGGTGAAAGGGAAGGAATTTACTACTTTGCTTCGATAAACTCAAAACTGGGCATAAATTATCTCTCAAACAAATAAAGGATGCATATTTATTGATATTTCAAAAATCAACCCCTAGCAGGATGAAATTCGGAAAATCAGTTTGTCTACTACAATTGATTGTAGAGCATTTTAAGATTTTTCAAAAGTATCCATAAGGAGGGTGAGTGGGAAATAAATCCACTGAGTTCGAAGTTAGAAACACATGCAGATGAAGTCCGGGCAAAGTGCTAGTCATCAGTCTTCCTGCCCTGGATCAAGCGGGACTGTCAGACTTTACTGACCAAAATCCATGGTGTTCCTTCAATTGCTGTTCACATTACAGTTACCTGTTTACAGTCCCACAACCCTCCGGTCACCTTTAGCAAATATAAAGCTCTCCTAGTATGTTCGATTTTTGTCTAAATTTACTTTCATAGTACAATTACCTAACTAGAAATCAAAAGAGTTTCCATGGTTTCTTGCCCACTTTTCGCCACAGGAGCTATGTTTTAGTATGGGATATAATAAGAAGTTTGTTTCTGATAATTCATATGTGCCTGTTTCGGTTTTATCTGCCTGAACAATATAGATATTACCAGATCAGATCATAAGTAAAATGAGTAAAAATACACTGACAGAGTTAGGTTATTTCTGCAGATGTTATGTAATGTTGTACTTTTGAGAATGTATAGATGTAGCCGCACCCAATCTAGGTACTTGAAATGTAAGCTTACTTATAGCAAAACAAGAAACATTCACATAATAAAACAGGTCGCACGACCAACGTCTACACGGTCGATTTTCATTCCCACCATGGACCTAAAAAAAAAAGCGGACGGAACTTCACTAAGAAACGATTGAAGCACCACAATGGCCGCCGTGTTTATATGTGTGAGTTTGTATAGGGATGCCAGATGAAGGAAAAAATTACCCATTTTTAAACAATATTTAATTAAGATCTCCCTTGAACTTAAGTTTAATTACAATTTTTTTGTGACAGATACCTATTTTTAAAATAAAGGTAAAATAATGTAAGCACATTGGATATAAAATATTTACAACTCGTTTAATATTAATAAAGTTTTACAATCCCTTTTGGTTATTCAAATTTTTGTAGACTTGTCTTTTGCTATTGACACATCTAGAAATCCCTTATAATTTACTTGAAACGAATGTTTAAGTATTTTTCGCCTATAAATATTTAATTAAAGCTATTTTATGTTTCATTCCTACACGTCTACATTCCTATTCCATGTCTACACTCCCTTATTATTTTTATACAATCATTTTTCCATGCCTCATTCGCCGTGGGGAAACTTGTTTTTTTTTTTTTTTTTTAGCTTGGTAAAATCATCAAATGAGTCCTCCAACCCCGGGCAGGGTGGGAGGGACTGTCAGACTTCTACTGACTAAAATCCACGGTGTCCTTCATAGCCTGTTATGTTCCGGGGTTACGGTAAGGGAATAATCCCGCGACCCCGGCAGGCTTTGGCCCTCTGAGAGGGGGGCCCCGTCATTATGCTGACGCTCTTACCGAGGGGAAACTTGTAAAAATACAGAAGAATACAATAACGATAAATAGTAACAAAATATAAATCTCCCAATTTTAAAATAATTTGAACCTTGAAATAGTTGCAACACTGATTGATTTCGAGATGTTTATAAAATTTACTGACGTAAAATCGAGAAATAAGCTTCAAAATGACATGTTTAACTATGAAAAGTGATCCCCTGGCTTTTTAAATTGAACTACTATGGTTTAGACAACTTCAGCTTTCAGAAATATGTATTCCTACTAGGCTAGGCTAAGACTAGGTCAAAAACCCCTAAAATATTACTTGGAAACCTCCGCTAGGAGTATATATATTCTTTGTTGGAAACCCTCTAAAAAATAAAACGAAAACTTAATAAAAGTACCGACTAAATACAAAAACGTAAAAAAAAACTTTTCTTTCGGAAGTCGGTGGCTTTGATTTTTATTTCATTAACTATTGCCACCAACTTCCGAAAGAAAAGTTAACAACTTTTTAGTATTTGTTTTTGAAGTCGGTACTTTTTTTATAAAAAAGTTTTATTTTCACCCTTCAGAGAGGTACTCAACAAAAATCTTCGTATAATCAGCGTGATTCTGAAACATTTCTCCAAGATTCGTTTCACCGTTGAACGGTTCACCGACAGAACTATTGACTTTTCATTTTTTCACCGATAGAACGTTTCAATGACGAACGATTCGCAGACAGAACGATTCACTTTAGAAAACATCGACAGAACGTTCTATCGGCGAAAAAATGAAAAGTGAATAGAACCGAGTTTGATGAAACTGGCATTATACTCTCAGTTGAACAATAGACCGTGGAAGCTATGACGTCACATTTTGACATTTGGGTAAAAACAAACACAGGAACGTTTTGCATTTTGAGATAATTTACATTTTGAATACATTATCTAGTGTTTACAAGGTATAAAATACCTTATTGTTTTGCTCCCGGTTGCAACCATGTCTCTAGAAGAGAAACCTGCAGGTTTTTTAGATTTCCTGCTAGTGAAAAAATCTTTAAAAAATGGAAAACACTCTGCCGGTACGTTACTGCTGATTAATTATTATTATAGTCTGAGGACTCGTTGTATTGACTTGTATTGCTGACTTACTCATTATTTTCAATTTCAGTCGTAAGGATAGAGACCCTACTCGTGAAGACCGTCTTTGTAATTGTAATTTTGCTGATGAAAAGGATGTGGTTCCATCAATTTTTGCACACAATAGTAACAAGAAGTTCGACGCAGACATTATTATTAATTACAAAAAAGATAAAATAACAAAAATCCCACATCGAAACCTGTTTGTTTTTACCCAAATGTCATCTTTTTACGTCACACTTCCACGGTCTATACCTAGTACAACAAAAAAAAAAGAAATACTTAAATCGGACTTGTAGTTCTGGAGTTATGCGAAGACAAACATAAATAAAACATACATATATGTACATACATTACATACGCTTTTGAAATTTGGCACATTTGTTCAGAAGCTGAAATTGACTAACATTTATTATTATATGAAAACTGGACAGTTCTGGAAATATTACATACATACGGGTCGAATTGATGACCTCCTTTTTTTTGAAGTCGGTAAAAAGTAAAAAAATAAACTTTAAAAATACGTTATATTTTTTACCCGACTGCGCCAGAAGGAGGGTTATGTTTTTCGAGCGTATGTATGTAGGTATATTTCTTTGGCACGCTCTGCAGCCTAAACGGCTTGATGGATTTTAACTTGAGAGGTGTCGTTAGATTCGTCTTAAACGTGAGAGTGTTACTGGGTACATAAAACTGACCAAGTGCGAGTCGAACTCGCGTGCAAAGGGTTCCGAACTAAATTTTTTTTTTAAATCTCTCACATTCTATCAAGTGGGGTATCAAAATAAAGGATTTTAAAAATGGTTTACCAAAATATATAATTATAACTTAAATTATGTTTCAATTTAATTTGGACTGATAAAAGCTAACAAAAACAAAAATTCCCCTTGGGAAGATTTGATTTGTATAATTTGAATGGGCCCCAACTGTGAGTGTGAATGAGTGAATTTTAAACTACTGGGCTTGTTTCTTTCTTTTTGGTTTTAAAATCCCAAACCACTTATTAAGCCCTAAATATGGGGGGCGGAAAACCCCTAAGTTGGTAACACTGACATACTCACCACCAAGCTGTGCACCAAGCTCACCACAGAACTCTTTCGGAACAAACAGTTTTGGTGTAAAATATAGGGCTGGAATCACTATTGGCATCCTAGTCACTTGGAAAAATTCCTAGTATGTAGATGTCAGCAGGTCATCCTACTCCGAGTTCACACGTATCCCCCTCCTCCTTGACTTGACTTGACTTGAAGGCTCTTCCGCCCTTGACCATGTGCATCTGGACTGAGAGCCCGTTTTTTTTTTTATTGTTTAATCAACTTGAAACTTACAGGGGTTTTAGTTAAAAATAGTAAAAATTCGTTACCGCAAAGCATAAATTTCTTAAACGTGAAACAAAGCTGTTATAAGCAAATATCTATGGCCCTCAGTTCAGACGCTCGCTAAAAACGGCTTAACATAAATCTCAGAAAGTACTACCTCTGTGATAATAATTTTTATTTTATATTTTACTAAAGAATTTCTTAAAGATTTTAAGAAATTTTCAAATTCCTAGAATAAGGCATTACTGATTTATAGCAGTTTTACTTAGGGCTCTCAGTCCAGACGTTTATGAACTGAGAGCCCCACTGAAACATAGCTTTAAATGAAGAAATACATACATTTGCTTCTTTTACCATAAAGTTAAACACCCCAATGAATTTCTTAAAAAGAAATAACGACATAGGAAGTAACTGTTGAAAGGTAAATTACAATTGAATTTTCGGTTAACGTCTGAACTGAGAGCCCTTATATTTTCGGTTTTATCGGCTATTTGCGGGCTCCGAGTTTGAAATAAATTAGCCGAAAAGTTTTAAGAAATTTTTAAGTAAAACTTAACATACGGCTTTTTTTTCTAAATGCTATACTTACCGAGAAAAACCATTTTTTAGTTTTTCATGGGAACAAGTTTTGTAGGGTAACCATGATTCAAAAATCTCAAACGTCAGTTAGTTTCAAAGATGGCAGCACATGTGGGGTTGCGTTCGGAAATTTAATCTTCAAAAAATTATGTGTGACGTCTTAGTGCTCAAACAAACTGCGAGCCTAACGGTCAGTTCACACCGAGACGCGACGCGAAGCGACGTGATGCAACGATACTTCAAAGAAGAAGGACCACAATCCATAGAAAATTACCCCACGTCCTATAATAAAGTGAAATACCTCAAAAGAAAGATAAAAATGTATAAAAAAATATGGGATACTCCCTAATTTCATTTTTTTACACCTTCATATGGAAAAATTGCTTTAAAAATAGTTCAGGCGCTGGTAATAAAAATTCGTTCGTAAACGTATTTATAAACCGATTTAAAAAATTCTTTTTTTGTTTGAAAGGGTTCCCCCATGGTAGTCCCATGGTCATAAAGTCAGGTCTTCGGTCTCCAGGACCCCGGATAAATGAAAGAAAATCTTAAAAATAACCTCATTTTTGTACTATACATTATTAGATAGTCACTCTCTTGTTGTTTCTTTTGAGCCGCACGTTTAGCGCGGTGGTTGAGCGGTTGGACTGCTGCGCTACGTGTCGCGGGTTCGATTCCCGCACTGAGCAAAGATTTGTACGATCTACAAGTATTTGTTTTGGGTCTGGGCGTTTGTGTATGTGAGTTTAGTTGTTTGTAAACGCACCCATGATACAGGAGGAGTTCCTGGTGTAAGGCAAAGTTAAAAAAAGTAACTGTGACGCATTATGATGAGACAGAATCAGTGGTATCGCGAGGGAGTGGTCAACAGAGGTTATTTCACTTAAAATGAGATCTAAGACGAATAACGTTTGCATGGGAAAATCATAACACACGAGTTGATGAATTTGAAAGTCAGTATTTATATGTATATACTACATCAGAAATAATCATACACGTGTTTTTGGATTTTTCAAATATAATTCCCAAAGTTAGTGAAAAGGGGTATTCAAGTTTAAAGGAAAGGATCTGAAACAGCTAAACGTATAACCTGAATTTTGGACTGTAGTTGCAATTTATTACGTAGGTCAGCACTAAAAAAAGGATTTTGTGTGGAACATGTAAGGGGGTGAAAAGGGGTGAAAACCTTTGTAAAATCTTATTCCTTTTTTTTTTTTACGCGGCAAAATCATCAAATGAGTCCTCCAACCCCGGGCAGGGCGGGAGGGACTGTCAGACTTGTACTGACTAAAATCCACGGTGTCCTTCGGTAGCCCTTTGTGTGCCGGAGTCGCGGTATACGTATGTCCCGCAACCCCGGCAGGACTGTGGCCCTCTATAGGGGGGCCCCGTCACTATGCTGACGCTCCTTGAGGCGCGCGTGGGACACAACGCGCCGTCGACCCGGGCATGGTCCTTGGTCGGGCAGCGAGTTGCCCTTTACTCGCCGCCCGCATGCCCGCGCCTACGGTTGCCGGAGATCGTCCCGCGACAGCCGTCGCCGTGGGCGTCTACCACTGCGTCTCGGGCGGAGGGAGGACGGTATCCTCTCCCTCAAGCGGCCCGCCTCCTCCTTCGCGAGCATGACTGCTTCGCAGAAGGAGGCGACCGCCTCCCACTCCGTCTCGCCCCGCAGCATGGCCGCAACCAATGCCGGGCGCGAGAGGTCTCCGCCTATCGCCGCGGTGAGGACACGGCGGTGCTCCGCCCAAGCTGGGCATTCCTGCACCGTATGCTCCACCGTGTCCTCCGGGCGATCCTCGCAGTGGTGACACCCGGGCGTTTCCTCCTTTTTTATCATGCCCAGGTACCTCCCGAAGCTGCTGTAGGTGAGGACGCCGTGGGACCTATCCAGCCACTCCTCAAAGAGGGGTCTTACAGCCGCGACTGCGGCTAGCCCGTACCTCGGTTAAATCTTATTCCTTAATCTTATTCCTTGGGTATATAAACTTGAAGCTTTGTACGAATATGAGTATTAGTGATTATGGGCATTATTAGTAATTAGAAGTATTTTTTTTAATTACCGTCCATTTGTAATCTAGGCGATGTTATTATAGGATTTGTATAGGAAAATCATGACGTGGGACCCGATGAATTTGAAACTCAGTATTAATAAACAAACATCAGTTTTTGGGTTTTTCGAAAATCAACCCCAACATTGGTGCTTCGATAAACTCAAAACTAGGCCTAAATAATCTCTCAAACGAATAAGGGATGCGTATCCTATATTTAAGAAATCAACCCCAAGCGGGGTGAACATTGGAAAATCAGTTTGTCCACATGAATATTTTAAAAAAGGAAAGATTTAATTGTTTGTTTGTATTGACTATTCATGTGAGCCTATGCTCCGAAACTACTGGAGCATTTTTAGATTTTCCTAAAGTAGTTTTCCTATATGGAACCCTCCATAACCGGCATCTAAGTTTACTGAGTTTGAAGTTAGAAACACGAGCAGACGAAGTCGCGGGCGAAGTGCTATTTCATCATCATCAGCCTATTAATGTTCCCACTGCTGGGACACAGGCCTCCTCTCTGTGAGAGGGAGTGGGCTATAATCCACCACGCGGGCCCAGTGCGGATTGTTGGATGTCACAAGTTTTCGAATTTTTGATTCTAGGATATGCCGCGGTTTCCTCACAATGTTTTACTTCACCGTATTGAGAGCAGTGGTGATGAAATAAATTACAAAGTAATGCGCCTGCCTGGTTTCGAACCCACGACCTACAACTCGTAAGTCGGGGCTGATACCACTAGGCCACTACTGCTTTTTACACATGAAGAAACAATTTCAGTATTATCATTACACGTATTACGCATTACGTAACATACAGTAAGTATTTAGTAAATATTGTAGTATAGTAAGTATTCAAAAATTCAAGTTGAAGCTTTTATGCTCACGTTTCAAAACCAGATGAATAAAGAGATAATCGTTAGTTGCTCGTTAATTTAACAAAATAAATGTAATATATTAAAAGAATTTAATTGAAAAAAATGAGGTTATTTTTGAGATTTTACTTTTATTACTCCAGGATCCTGAAGCCAGGAGACCTGACTTTATGACCATGGTAATATCTTCGGGGTAATCTTTCAAACAAAAAAAGAATTTTTTAAATCGGTCCATAAATACTCACACGAACGAATTTTTCATAACAGCGCCTGAACTATTTTCATATCAATTTTTTCATATGAAGGTGTAAAAAAATGAACTTAGGAATTACGCCATATTTTTTTATAATTTTTTATCTTTTTTTTGACGTATGTCTCTTTGTTATAGGACGTGGGGCAATTTTGGTCCATCTTCTTTGTATCTTTTCTTGTAGTAAACAAAGTCAGATTTTGAATCGCATCAAGCGGCGCCGCGCTGCGTTGCGAAAGGTGTATCTTTTGTTTTCTATTATAGAATTACATTTTGAATAACTCTATTGAAATGTGCGCGCAGCGTCACGTCTCGGTCTGAGCTGACCCTAAGACGGTGGCGGCGGCGGGCGCGATAATATTGAATATATGAAATCGCCGCTCGTGGCCACACTGAAGTGACGAAGGCGGGCCTAGCGCGATGGCTACAAGCGATTTTGCAAGCCTAGGCGTTGCTAGGCAACAACCGATACAACGGGCGGGTGGCAGGAGTATCAAACCATTTCGGTCTTAGTTAAAAAAAAAATCTCACGGGACATGGTAACTTTAAAAGTAAATTATTTTCCTTCAAGCTTGTTCCCTCGCCTTTTTGTCAATGTTCAACATCAGATTGTGAATATGAACAATCAGCACATCATATTCTATGGGAGTGTATTCTTTGGCAGAACGAACGCAATATTATGTTGGATACTGTACAGGCTACATCTGGAGTCGTTTACTATACGGACCTTGTGGAAACTCGAACAAACTTCCGTGCGTTCAAGCGTTTTTGCCATACCTATTATTGGAATCAAGTATAACAGTTCACAATTTAGGACCCATTAAAATTAGTCATTTTACCCGTGGTGCTAGGCAACTGGGCTTCTCCCAGTTGTAATGGCCCTTTGTGCCTATTGGCCTTGTTTTGTTCTGTCTCCTGCTTGCATGGAGTAGGCTGATAGGCCTTTCAAACTGCCCAATATTCGCCACTTATTTACAGTACAAATAAGTAGTTGCTCTGCTGCTGCGGAGCCAAACTTCCCAGGAACACATTAGTCTGTTTTTGGTTAGAAAAACCTGAATTTATACAGCACCGTGAATTAGAGCGATCCCTCGCTTCCACTTTCGAAAATCTTTGAATGCAGTTAGCTTTCTATTCAAAAATAAAGGAATGTTTCCTTTGAGTAAAGGACATTGTTAAAAATGGCCTATGAACCAACACGCATGAAACATTTATTATAATTACTAGTTTTTTTAATAATAAACATTACATATATTGCAACAGAACGGACACTTTTTAATTTCGAAAACATTTTAAAAAGGAATTCACTTCCGTCCTTAGCTTCCGTCATAATTCTCAGTGTTTTTGGTTCAATTTGAGGTTTTTAATAGGCAAAGGCATTATAGCTCATACAGCCAAGTCTTTGTAACAGCACTCTTAATAAGTGTTTGACACAAACAAGCACCAGTATTCTCAAAACACTTGGTTTACGATAATGATTTTTAGTTACAAACAGTCCGCAAGATGTCGCGGAACCATTATACGAATTATTATCAAAAAAACTCGATTGAAAGCGCTGTTTGAAACGAGCGTTATTATCGAAACTGACAGTTGATTAATTGACAGAGATGTCAACATTTGACATTTGCATTCAGTAATAAATGCTAACATATTTTACACGAATGTTTTTATTGACGCAATTATAACCTCAAAATGCAAAAGTGTTTTGATGTTTTCGGAATTTTCAAAAGTGTCCGTTGTTTTAATTTAGGTTCAATCGAATACTTATATTATCTAAAAGCCAAAGAGTAAATATACCTCCCTGTTGGATCTTAGGCGAACTATGTATGGACGACGAGCAATGTCCTTTTCTATCTGCAGTATTTTCGGCGACGGGACCCCACGAAATGACAAGGGGTGCAAGTAGTGGGTGGCCTTTTGACGCCGATCAGTGCAATGTGTAAAGTGAAAGTGACGAACAAGTGTTTTTAATTAGAATCTGATAATTAAGTGGTGTAAATAGTTAATACTTATAAGATTGTGTTCTATTTAGTAATAAGATTCTAGTTAGATAAGGTTTTATAAGGAAAAATTGTAAATGCTTTAGATTTCTTTAAAAATTACGTAACTTGAAAATTGACTTTTTTGTTTATGGTTATTTTGGAATTAAACTATTTAAAAGGGGTGCGTTTTATTATAAAAATACTGGCACAAGTTGTTCCAAGCAAATCGGATAAGTAGTTTTTAAGTTATTTAAGGTTTTGTGTAATCAAACTTTGTTCATACGTAATTTTAGTAAGTTTTTGTTCTAAGATTTTTTTTGTATTTAGTTGTAGGTACATTTTTATTGTTTTATGTAAAAATAGAGTTTATAAGGCATCCAGAAAGGTATAATACATAGATGTAAGGCTTAAAATTATAAGTAAATAAAGGCAACGAAGGCCTCGGTCTTAGCAAAATCGTAAGGAAAAACGGGCTCAAAAAACGGGTACCTCGCTAAGGTAAGGACGGGCGGTATAAAAGGCGGTACGAGTGGTACGACCGACGTACGTACTGCGTTCAGTCGCAACCGAGCCACCAAAGAGGCAACATCAAAAGGGAAGACCGAAGCCTTCAAAGTTAACTCTTCAAAAGAGTGTTCTTATTTCCGTTGTCCGTGGTTCCCCTAATTATTATTTCCGTAACCTTCCAAAACGGTACGCATTCAGGGGTGCGTGGGTGCATGCGTCACCAGCAAAGTAAGGCACGTGTGCACAACAAAAAAGGTCTGTAGTGAACGGGCTGTGGCAATCCCGGTCCGTCCATTACAAGTATTAAGGGTTTCCCTCCAGGTGGCATTACAAAATTCCACCCTTTAGCCTTTAGATATATAAGTACATATATTACTCCGGTCCGAAATAAATAATTAATAATAATAAAAGCCTGCCGGAGTCGCGGGTCTGTCTTATCAGGTAACCGTGGACCCGGAACGTAAAGGGCTATTGAAGGACACCGTGGATTTTTGTCAGTACAAGTCTGAAACAGACTTTTGAGATTTTTAAATCATGGTTACCCTACAAAACTTGTTCCCATGAAAAACTAAAAAATGGTTTTTCTCGTAAAGTACAGCATTTTGAAGAAAAAACCGTATGTTAAGTTTTACTTAAAAATTTCTTAAAACTTTTCAGCTAATTTATTTCAAACTCGGATACCCGCAAATAGCCGATAAAACCGAAAATATAAGGGCTCTCAGTTCAGACGTTAACCGAAAATTAAATTGCAATTTACTTTTCAACAGTTACTTCCTATGTCGTTATTTCTTTTTAAGAAATTCATTGGGGCGTTTAACTTTATGGTAAAAGAAGCAAATGTATGTATTTCTTCATTTAAAGCTATGTTTCAGTGGGGCTCTCAGTTCATAAACGTCTGGACTGAGAGCCCTAAGTAGTGATGGGTTTTTGCCCGGGAATTTTCCCGAGGTGGGAAAATTCCCGATACATTCCCATTTCTTCCCGGGAATATTCCCAAATGACGGGAAAATATTTTTTCGTATAAAATTATGCAATTTAATTAATTTTTTACAAAGTTTTGCGTTTGTGTGAGTCTGTGTATGCATGATGTGGTTAAAAAAAAGACATTCATTGTAAAAGTATGGTAACAGCATAAAAGTAAGGGATTTTATGTTCGGAAATGTTTGTAAGATACGTATTTATTTAAAAAGACTTAGAATCAACTTCGAACAAGTCTCAAAAGTACCACACCGATCTTTTTCTGATAATTAGGTTGTTTTTTGAATATTAGTTTTGCTATAAATGCGGCTTTATACCTATAAAGTTATCAGCTGACTTTGAAGATCTATTACTTGCGCTGCGCTGAAAACTGGGTATTGTACGTATAAACAGCCACATTATCGTATCTCTAATCTCACAATTTTTTTTTTTTTTAGTTTTGCTTTGTAGACAAATGGCAAACGTAAACTCTCGAGTCTGTAACAGATGATTGACACTGTGAATGCTACACACGGGTAAAAGAACTCAAACAGATATCAAATTCATTAATACGGTCAAAAATAAATGCTTGGAAGGCTCGCGTGGAACACAACACGCCGTCGACCCCGGCATAGTCCATGGTCGGACAGCGAGTCGCCCATTACTCGCCGCCCGCATGCCCGCGCCTACGGTGGCTGGAGATCCGTCTGCCGAAGTCCGGCACCGTGGGCGTCTACCACTGCGGCTGGGGTGGACGGACGCTGACCTCTCCCTTACTCGGCCCATGCATGACTGCTTCGCAGAAGGAGTCCACCGCATCCCACACCGTCTCACCCCGAAGCATGGCTTCGACCAAAGCCGGGCGCGAGAGGTCTCTGCCTATTGCCGTGAGGACACGGCGGTGCTCTGCCTAAGCGGGGCAGTCCTGCACCGTATGCTTCACCGTGTCCTCCGGGTGGTCCTCGCAATGGTGACACCGAGGCGTTTCCTGCTTCCCCATCCGATACATGTACTTCATGAAACTTCCGTGTCCGGTGAGGACCTGCGTCATGCGGTAGGTCAGGACGCGGAGCCGCCTATCCAGCTACTCCTCTAAGAGAGGGTGTTACCGCCGCGATTGTAGCATACCCGGACCTCTGTTGCGACCATCGCTCCCTCCATATTGCCCTGAGATCGTGACGGAGCTCTTCCCGTAGCGCGTGCATATCGCAGTGTCATATTGCCACTTTCAAGAACTGGGTCGAGCACATACCTGTAGTAGGGCACTTCTTATTCCAAAATGTTGTATTTTAGAGCAAGTTGATGGATTATTCTGGCTACAGGGTTGTGTCTACAAATATTCTCCGTTAGCGAGACGAGAACACCAGGAGAAAATGTGATAGATTGATTTGCCTGGACAAGGTGGCATGTCCGACATAATGTCAGCCCTGCTATCCTTCACAATAAACCTCCGGTAGTTATATGTCATCATAACTTCATCCATTATTGCTCTGACAAAACCTTTGGTTTCTCTAAAGGAGTCTCCGGATCGTAGCCAGGCTACCGACGCAGATATGTCTACATCTGCATCAGGCCTATGTACGGCCCGCAAACGTCCGTTAAGCTCCTTGTTCTGTCATATTTCCATGCGACCATTAGTGTCAAGCACTGCAGGTTTGCGCCAGTTCTCTTTAGCCCAGGAGAGTGGGGTAAGGGCCTTGTCCACCGCTAGTACATCTCGATGCATTCCCACGTCGGCTTTTAGGAAATATTCACTGAGATTCCATATCTCACGATAGTGGAAAGTCTTAAGCTTGACGTTTAGAAAATCTCAACCTCGAATATACAATCTCATAACCGAAGACCGTGAGTGATGCATTCGATATACAGTAAGCAATGTACGGACCCTCCTATCGCCTTGGATACGAGGGTCTGTACAATTAAGTTCTGCAGTTTGAGTCCATGAATATGTCAAAAGAGTACCTAAATCAATACTGGCATGACCCAGCCGTTGCAGGCCTTATTACCACCGAATACAATAATTATTTACATATTTTTAATATCGTTATTGGTTCAATGTTTATTTTCCCGTCGTTTGGGAAAATTCCGGGAATTTATTTTATTTTCCCATATTTTCCCAATCTTTTTTTTCCCTCCCATTTTTTTCTTCCCTCCGGCCCATCACTAGCCCTAAGTAAAACTGCTATAAATCAGTAATGCCTTATTCTACGAATTTGAAAATTTCTTAAAATCTTTAAGAAATTCTTTAGTAAAATATAAAATAAAAATTATTATCACAGAGGTAGTACTTTCTGAGATTTATGTTTAGCCGTTTTTAGCGAGCGTCTGAACTGAGGGCCATAGATATTTGCTTATAACAGGTTTGTTTCATGTTTAAGAAATTTATGCTTTGCGGTATCGAATTTTTACTATTTTTAACTAAAACCCCTGTAAGTTTCAAGTTGATCCAACAATAAAAAAAAAACGGGCTCTCAGTCCAGATGCACATCCCTTGACCCTATTGCTATCAGCTGGAAACATAATATTGTGTTGGTTTTGTTTTAATTTTGTCTTCATTAATTTATGAATGTAGAGTTGTTTTATTATGTATAGTCAGATAGTAGTAAGTCAGAAAAAAAAATGGCGTGTGGCCGATAGGGCCACCCTCAATTCTCCGAAGAGAATCTTGAGAACAGTGCAACCAGTAAATGAAGCTGTACAACTCATCTTCTACTAAGAAATAGAGGCCTCGCAATGGTGAATTGCTGATGTAGCGATGATATCGCTTAGGTCCAGCGCCTCCACTGCTCGCGCGAGGCCACCTGTTGCAAGATAACTTCGGGACGTTTTATTTGTAACTGGGAACTGAAAGAGGCAAAAAGGCCTTGCCAAGCTGATATCGCTGACAATCACATTTGGTATAGATGAGTTGGGGAAACCAAGTCGTCTAAGAACAAGGGGGCCTCGCAGCGGAGCCAAGTCATATTTTTCGTCCTGAAACAAAAGGGGCTCGCCGATTCTGAAATTTTCTCATTCCGGTGGATCCCGGCCAGCAACTTTGCTAGATGTTGCAAAGGCGCATTGTACTTACCTATTATAGAATAAGATGTTGAATATAATAATATTTTATTTCAATGGCAATTTTTATCAACATAAATTCATAACATTTATACCATTACTAGCACTTTGCCCGCGACTTCGTCTGCGCGTGTTTCTAACTTCGAACTCAGTGAATTTAATTCCCGCTCACCCTACTTATAGGATACTTTTGGAAAATCTAAAAAATGCTCTAGTAGTTTCGGAGCCTATTCAATACAATACAAACGATCAATCGTAGAAGACAACTGATTTTCCGATTTTCACCCTGCTAGGGGTTATTACGCAACTTTTATTCGATTGAGAGATACTTCATGCCCAGTTTTCTAGTTTATCGAAGCAAGCTGTAAAATCCTTCCCTTTTTAAAACTTACTTTTTTCACCAATTTAGGGGGTGATTTTAGAAAAACCCAAAAATGGAGGGTAGTTTTGAAAAAAGAATACTGTCCATCTTTTTTATTTACTTATACTGATATTCGTACCAAGTTTCAAGTTTATATACCCAAGAAATAAGATTTTACATACAAAGGTTTTCACCCCTTTTCACCCCCTTAGAGGGAGATTTTCGCAAAATCCTTTCATAATACTCATCTACATTATAAATTGTAACTACCATCCAAAATTCAGGTTTCTACGTTCAGTGGTTTAATATCGTCCCCTTAAAACTTGAATACCCCTTTTCACCAACTTGGGGGGTGATTTTCGAAAAATCCAAAAACATGTGTTTGATTAATTCTTATGTAGTATACAAATACTGATTTTCAAATTCATCAGCTCACGCGTTATGATTTTCCCATACAAACTTTAACAACCCCTAGAATACCAATGGAGGGTAGTTTTAAAAAAATAGTGTTTCTAATCTTATTTATTTACTAATGTTCTTATTCGTGGTAAGTTTCAAGTTTATAAACCCAAGGAATAAGATTTTTCATACAAAAGTTTTCACCCCTTTTCACCCCCTTAGAGGAGGATTTTCGCAAAATCCCGTCTTATTGCCAATCTACATGGTAGACTGCAAATGTTGTCCAAAACTCAAGTTTCTGCGTTAAGCGGTTTCGGCTGTAGTCGTGTCAAAAGAAAAACCCCTGTTCTTTTATATATATATAGATTTTACAGAACTAAAACTTTGCCTCACATTAGGAATTTCTCTTTCGTGATTGTGTTTACAAACCACAGACTTACAAACTAAAGAACAAACAAACCCAATTCTGGACTGAGATTATCAGAATCGAGGCATCATTCGACAGTTTTTTCTCTCACACCACTCCGATGGCAATTTTTTTTTATTTGTAAAATTACGGAACATCTCAAAATACACCGTCGCTGTGCCGTCGTATACCTACTTACACGGCTAGATGCACGTTTATGTGTCATACATAGGTACGTGCTCATTAGGAAAATGAGTTGCGGCTAACTTGTTGCCTCAATAACAACATAATGAACGCTATCAGCACGGTGACAGCGAGTCGCGAGATTATGCGCAGGGAAACGATGCCAACGAACGACATCACACGAGTGGGGTCAGTCGGAGCAGGCGCGGGCGGCGGAGCGCTTGCGCAACTCAGCAGCTCCGTGCGCCGCGACGTGAGCCGCGACGCGCGCCAGCGTTCCTTTGTTTACTTCATGTTTGTGTCTCGAGCTGGCGAGATGCTCCTCCGCGGCCGCGCACTCTATACGAACTCATGCTGCATCGCTAGTGAGCTTCAGTAGACAAGTGCTAGTGTGTGTTTGCGTCATGGAGTGGTTGAAGGGGCTGGCGGGGCGGGTGCGGCGGGAGCCCGAGCCCGAGGAGGGCGAGGCGGCGCCGGCGGGAGCCCCGCTGCTGGAGACGGAGCAGGAGCGGCGCGAGCGCTGGCGCAGCGTCTACGTCATCTACTTCACCATGTTCCAGATGTCGCTGGGCTTCAGCATCGTGCTGACGGGCGTGTGGCCCTACCTCGACAAGGTGAGCACCACACTACTGGACAGCCGTCAAGGTGTTCAATTAGTCGATGTGCTCTTGGGGATAGTGCGTGAGTTGAGGTCACTCTGTAGGTACCTAGGTACATATTACCTACACTGTGCCACTCACTCACTTTATCACTTACAATTTATTAAGACGTGGACCCACTGTGGAAGTGTGGATGGGTTGTGTCGTCATTATTACTATCCACTTTCTTTTTTCTTTCTTTTCAATTGAATCATAGGTGCAGTTTTAAACATTTAACACTCGTGTACACAAACACCCAGACCGGGACCAAGTAGGTTAACTCATACAAATATTTGTTTCGTCCGGGAATCGAACCAGCTAGGCGATATTTTGATCAAATTGTAAAAAATGTGTTATGGTGGTACCTCGAATTTTCCGCGGACTGGTTGAGTCGAGTTTCCATGAGCGGCGCGGCGGCGCGGCGCGGGCTCTATCTTTGTATCGGCTCGATCAAAGAAAAGATCCGATTTGAATAAAAAATTTACAGTATTAAATTAATAAATCCATCCAATTATTATTTAACATACATATTAAGTACCTACTTAATTTAGTCAAAGTGATAAATGACTCTGACAGAATAATCACAATAACAGTTATTAAATATGTGGGACGTAGTAAGATTATAGTAAAATAGAGTCTTTGTCAGTTATCAGTGTTATCACTGATAATGATAACTGACAGAGTAATTACATGTAATGGTTATAATTTGCTATAACATCTTATAGGTAATATAATACGGGCGCGGACGTGAGCCTACTATGTAATATAAATTAAAAAAAAAACAACATAACATTGCTACACAAGTACTTACGTAGTCACTTAAACTTGTTTTAAAATTTCTATTGTTAGGACACTTGTTTTTTCTGTATAAGGAACCCTAACAAAGCGACCGAAAGATAAATCCCATCAAAACATAAATGTGTGAAATGAGAGCCAAGTTCAATATTATGATACTATTATGCCTTGGTTATTGACTTCAACTAGGTACAAAAGAACTGAAATCTAAAAGGGTGCCTGTCAAGTGCAATGGTCAGTCATGAATTTATTTATAACAACATAAATTATATTTCTTCTTATAACTTAGGATAATATCTGGTCGACCGAGCTTCGCTCGGTTTTTAAAAAGTCTATATCTTGAGAACAGAGCTTTTCTCGAACCTGAGACCTTGATAAATCGATTCCTTGAGCCGAAAAACCCCTAATCTGTAACTTCCATGAAAATCCTTGGAGCCGTTTCCAAGATCCTGATTATCTATAAATATACAAGAATTGCTCGTTTAAAGATATTAGACTATATTGTAGCCTAATTTTTGACTACAGTACTATACACTAATAATAATTTCATGCAGGGCAACGATGCGCTGTATTGTGCCATCATTGTGCACATGCAAATTTATCAGAAGAAAAGAATCCTTTAATAAGAAATCTTAGTCACATTCGACCTGTTACTGCCTCTGCCACCGCAGGCAACAAGGCCATTGCAAGAACGAGCGAACTTGTGCACACTGAGGTATTGAACACAAATACAGAAACACACGAACATGAACAATGAAGATAATAATTATTATCTACTTCATAAGATTTAAAACAGTAACGATTACACTGAGTGCTCAGACGATGTAACCTTCAGTCACGCTAGTCCTCTTCACAGTACAAGAGTCGTACACGTCATAATGTTAAGTTATCAAAACTCTTCCTTCGCCGTGGTCCGGTAGAAAGTTAACACGCTAAGACAGACCAGCCCCCGTATTACAACGTCCTCGTCCTAAAACCAGGCTTGTTCCAGCGTGTGAAAGTGATGGAGCTATACATGTCGTCGCCATCTCGTTCACTCACTGGAACAAGCCTATGACATTGAAATACCCCCCTGGTGGCCTACCATGAGTCTTTAGGCCGTGGGAAAGAGATGGCGTTAGACGACTTGTATAGCTCTATCTCTTTCCCTCAGCCTAAACTAGATTGCATTAAGAGCTCGTGGTAAAGGCCTCCGATCTGTCTCAATACAACAGCCCTAATCTACATAGGTACCTTAGATTACTAAGACAACAAATGTTTGAGTATGATCCATTCGATGTTACACCTACATAATGTAGATTACATTTAGGAAACACTCTACTCAGGTTTAATGAGTGGTATTGTTGGAGGCAGCTCATTTATTGTGTTAATAAACACAACAACAACGTGTAAATGTGTTGCTATAAAAGAGTGACCTTGTTTTGAATCAATTGACAGCGCGTGAGTCATTACTAGCGGTGATTACTGTGTTATCGCGACCACGGGTGATAATCTTCGTACAACGAAACGCTCGACGTAGCGCCATATTGTTTTAATGTCGACTGACGTTTCTGGTCGTCTGTGATTGGCCGTCGCAGACGCTGGCAGGCCGCCATTTGTTTTTGCGTCATATGACGTATGTCTGACATTACTGCTGTTGCTACTATTGATCTTTATTGTTTATCCTGTCCGCTTTTTCTGTATTATTAAAGCCCCAGTGTCTCTACTATTACTTTTGATACTTTCAAAATGTATTACGAGTGGATTTGGCATCATTTCCCGTGTAGAAAAGACTCGCTGTGTGGTTAGAGTGTCTAAAATAAACCGTGATGATCTGCAAGACTGCAATCCTCGTAACCTGAACAACTTTCGAAGCTTTTTGTTTGTCAAAGCACGAAAAGAAGTTCATTACGTCTAAATCTCGTCTCATTGGCATTACCTATCCTTCCCTGTTTACTGAAGATGAGATTTTGAGTGGAACAACACAACTTGGCAGTATACCGGTAAGTATTATGATGAAACATCAGCTATCATTACTTCTTGCTTTCTTAACCTTACTTTAACTAATATTATAAAATACCAAAGGAGGAGACAAGATGGATGTACACACATCCATTCCATTACAGTAACAGTACTCAGATTATTTTAAAATAATAGGATACCTTTTATCCCAGGCTTAAATTCCTGTTAATTCTTTGTTATTAACGCGGGCGAAGCCGCTGGCGATGGCTAGTATGCAAATTGTTATATATTATGGGGGCTGCTAAATTTTGACCGTGTGGTAGGAGGCAGAGATATATTTTTCCTTTAGTTTAATAGATCTTTTGAAGAGAAATCATTGTACAGTTACATGCTAAAATAATAATTATGTTTTACTACATACATCATAATGTTTGCTTAAAACTCACCTGGTTTGCACTACCTGACTACATAAAGCTCCCTCATCCACCGACTCCGAGGTTCACAATATTTCTTTATACTAAACATAATGTTTCTTCTTTTCCAGCTCATTATGCAGATGAATGAAGACCTGTGAAAATCCTGAGGATAGCAGATGTAGAAAAATCACCTCACCATTGTTTTGGAAAGAGGCGAATGATAAACCATCGAGAATATACGGCAGCAAAAAAAAAGACTAAATTACCCATCCAAAGGTGCAGTGACGTGTTTCGGTACAGTGATATAAATAACAAATGCATAATATTGGAACACAATGCTCATAAAAATAATGTTGCGTCAAATAGTTTACAATAATGAACTGGTGCAATTTGATAATTTTACAATAAAAATTCGATTTTCGCCATTTGCCTGCGATGCAAAAATAAGCATTATTTAAAAGGAAATTGAAAAATAAATGTTTTAACCTCTATGTAATAGTTTTTTTTATTTGATTTTTTCCCAAAATTAACTTTGAAAAGTTTCAGTAGTATAGCAATATCGAGTACGGCGTTTTTTTTGCGCGAGCAACACTGATTAAAAAAAAAAGAAACGTCATATGACATTAAAACTCAAAATGGCGCTACGCCGAAAATTTTTGTTCTGGAGTTGGCAGTCTGATACGTAGTATCTCTTAGTAGTCTGTGATCGCGACTGTTGCCGGCCGAGTAAGAATATCTGTACCTAATAATAGGGTCCCGCATCCAGAGAGCGTGACGAAACCCTATTATGTACTAAGATTTTGCTGTCTTTCTGTCCGTCCGTCTGTCACCAGGTTGAATCTCATACGAACCGCGTTAAAGAGTTTAAATTTTACCAAAATTTGTATTTTTGTTGTCGCTCTAACAACAAATATTTAAGGCGGCTCCTACATGTTTCTTATAATGCTCGTCTAATTGCACGATGTTGATAATGGCAACGCTTGAAATATTCACAAAATATTTCTAGCATACTTCACAAATAAATTAAAACAAAAGAAATTTTGCAGAGGAGCTCCCATAAAGTACAACAAACGTGAGACCGGAACGAAACCCTTTATGCGCGAGTCAGACTCGCACTTGTCCGGTTTTAATAATAAACGACAACATTAGAGATCGAGAAAGTGACAGTGTTTGAGACGTGCGAGCGACCGAGCGACCGACCGAGCGCGACTTGGAGGTCGAAGCAGGGCGCGGCGACACGAGCGCGGACAACCGGTTTCTGCCTCAAATTTTGGGATTGTTCGGGAGCGGGGCTGCGGCGGGCGTGGCGTGGGAGCAGTAGGATTGATGGCTCGGTCTCCACCAAAGGCATCTTCCATTTGACCCCTCTCTGACTCTTTCTCGAGCCAGCCCGCGATGCTTTTAGTTTTAAGCCCCTGGCTAGACGGTCCTTAGTGTCAATTAAGGCATCCACAGAAAAGTCCGGTTAAGCGGCTCACACACTCCTCTAGGTTGACCTGTGAGATGCTACTCAAAAAAAAAACAAAAAAGACTTGTCCTCCAAAACAGTGGCGCGACAGTGAGGAGGCAGCGGGCAACTAGCGATGACTCGACTCGACCCCAATAGAATATAAACCTTCTGTTTATTTAATAAAGAAACTCAACAGCTTATTCCTAATTTGTTCGAGTGTTCACTTCACTATCAACAGCTATAGTAACAAGTGAACTGAAAGTGGTAACAATTTACAAATGCAACTGCGACACTTCGTTACAAGGAATGCGATAACGTTGCAGCGTGCTGCAGTGACGGCGAGCTGCCGTGTGCGCTGCGCGTTGGACGGCATTCTTGAACTGTGTGATGCACGCTCGACGTCGCGTGAAGGCTAAAAATAGCAGTTATTGAGAGACAGGAGTACGCTCGCCACAGTGACGCTCCGTGTGCGCGCCTCGCCTGCTGTTCGAGAAAAACTACGTACATCATTCATCTTCTTCGTCGGTTCACTCTTGATAGAGTGGTCGTGGTCAGCATTTTGCAGCGAGACATCGTACTGCCATAATTCGCCACACAATGCGACGCCCTCTCTCCCTGTCGGCTGTAATTCTTGTGCACTCATGCAGCTCACCACCCACTGCTGATTTGCTCTGGTCATTCCATCGCACGGGTCAACTGTCGCGTGCTCTCGTGTCTTCTACTTTCTCCTGGACAACAAGCCGGTCAATAGAGTCGTTGCCTATCCGGGACAAGTGACCAAAGAACTGAAGTGTTCGAGCGTGCTGATAGACGCTGCTTGATACCGTTCATACCAACTATTAAATACTTACTTCAGTTCTTTGGTTAGGCGCTATGGGCTATTAGGTTGGCAACAACCTAACAGCCCAAAGCGCCTTCATAATCATGAAAGCAACTTGAACAGTTACCGGCTGCAGCTCGGCCACCAACGGGGTACGGACTAGCAACGCAACATGTTGACAACCTCATTGATATGACCGACTGGAGAGATGTATCACGATGTTTCTCACGATCGACCACACCATTCTTGGGGAATAAACAAAATATTTCAATTCTATTTACAATAGCAGAATTCAAAACTATCGATTATAATGTATGTGTATTATTTTACCATATAATCGCTCTTTGTTTGTTAAACGTAAACAAAATAAGTCATAATTATGATTCACTTCGCAATGAAGACTTTGATTGACATACTGTGGGAGTTTGTACCCGAACATGAACAAGACGGTTATTAAAATGCCGATATAATTATGACGATGCCGATATGCTCAATACCAGTAATATAGGTACCTAGTACTTATTCATTTTACGATCAAGTTTCAGATGTTCATATGAAAGTTCTCTATCTTAAAAGAAATAAGAAGATAGTTTAGTAAAGGGAACTGGTTGCAATGTTGCAGCTGGAGCCGGGCGCTCAAAAGGAGGTGCTGGGACTGGCGGTGGGCGCCAACCCGCTGGGGCAGCTGGTGTTCTCGCCGCTGCTGGGGCTGTGGGCCAACCGCGCGGGCTCGGCGCGCGCGCCTCTGCTGGCCACACTGGCCTTGTTCGTGCTGGCCAGCGTGCTGTACGCCGAGCTGCACCTCACGCGCCCGCACGCCAAGTACTGGATGGTGTTCGCTAGGTTCCTCGTCGGAGTCAGCTCAGGTGAACCACCCTTGATTTATCTAAACAAACCTGTGATGTTGATGTGTATGAATCGGTAATAATGTTATACAGTCCCACTGCATCGGTGAGTGAAGGAACGAACGTATGATTGCAGCGAATATAGCGGTGGCACGGTCGTACCTGTCGGCGGCGACGCTGGTGAGCGAGCGCACGCGCGCCGTGGCCGTGGTGTCGCTGGCGCAGGTGCTGGGCTTCGTGGTGGGCCCCGCGCTGCAGGCGGCCGCCGCGCCGCTGGGCCCCGGCGGGCCCTACCCGCCGCCCGGGGACTTCTCGCAGCCGCTGCGCCTGGACATGTACACGGCTGCCGGCTGGATCAACGCTGTGCTCGGCTTCATCAACCTGCTGCTGTTCCTGCCCTGGTGCTTCAAGGAGCGGAAGATAGCCGCCAGGGAAGCGATGATTGCGCAGGGCACGGATAACGGTGTGTATTGAACTATGCACTTGGTTCTAGGACATGCCGGTTTCCTCACGATATTTTCTTTCACCGTTTTAAGAGCATGGTGATGACATTAATTAAACAAAAGAATGCGGCTGGTTGGGTGCGAGCCCACGACCTACAACTCGTAACTTGGGGCCGACGTCTGACCCACCACTGCTCTTTAGGTACCTACTGTACGACCGGAAATCTATATTTTTGAGGTCTTGGTCACGAAATGTTGAATTTCATACACTTACCTACTAAAAACTTTAATACCTACTATGTTTTATATGTATAAAAAATACTTATTTAAATCGTCGCGGATTTTGAAAGATCTATGCTTACAGACATTGTTAATTATACTATGATGTGGAGATATTTATCACATTGATTAAATTATACTATATTAAAACTGTAGAAAAAGAAGCGCTGAAAGCTCTGAAGCCGGACCTGGTGAGCAGCTGGACGCTGGTGGCGGCGTTCTTCGTGCTGGTGTTCAACTTCGTGCTGCTGGAGACGCTGGCCACCATGCTGACCATGGACCAGTTCGCGTGGAGCAAGCGGCAGGCGCTGGAGTACATGGGCGCGCTCATGAGCGCCGGCGCCGTGCTGGCCTGCCTCACCTTCGCCGCCATCGGCCCGCTCACCAAGATCTTTGAGGAGCGGTAAGCCAACAAGACCATTGGGACTAAACTTGCTTATGTTGTTAGCTATTCCGAGTAGTTTAGTTTTTCCTGAGCGCAGTTTGTTCCAATACAGAAAATGCGATAAATTATGATCGATTGTTGACATGCGTGTTGGTGGTGCGCAGGGCGCTGCTGCTGTGGGGCGGGTTCCTGCTGACGGGGCTGGCGTCCGTGCTGTGCATCCCGTGGGGCCCGCCGCCGCCGCTGGCGCCGGCGGGCGCGCGCGAGGCGGGCGGCGGCTGCCCCGCGGCCACTCAGCCGTGGTGCGCGGACTCGCGCGGCCTCACGCTGCCGCAGTTCCTGGCGGGCTACGCCTGCGTGTCCGTGGGCTACTCGCTGGGCGTCACGCTCATCCAGACCATATTCTCCAAGGTGCTGGGTCCGCGGCCGCAGGTCAGCTCCTCCTCACTATTTGTTCTTTTTTCTTGCGGTTTGCATCGGGTTAAAATTAATTATTTTCTTTTTTTTCGTGAAGCGGCTTAATTAACCATGCCATTAGAGGGTACAAATACAAATCCCCTTTAGTGGCACGGTTCACTAAGTCGTCTATGGGAGCGTCATACAGTTACTATTCCCACTTTCGATTATTTTGTTTCCTCACGATGTTTTCTTTAACTGATGTAACGTAAAGTACGAGATAATTATTCAGTGATGCTTGGGTCGGAATCCACAACCTCGAACATCTGGGTGTGAATGTACACTCCTGCTGGCTGGCGGATGGTCTCATTATTGTGGTCTTTTTGCACACCTAACTTAATTTGGCCTCCACTCCGCCCGTAATCGAATTCAGTGTTATTTGCGAAGTTTGTATATCTTGTGCGTTCCCGGTAGCCACAATTGTATACAATGTGTGAGTGGTGTGTGTGTGTGTGCAGGGTGTGTGGATGGGCGTGCTGACGGGCGCGGGCTGCCTGTCGCGCGCGCTGGGCCCGGTGTTCGTGTCGGCGGTGTACGCGCGGCGCGGCCCGGTGGCCACGTTCGGCAGCACGGCGGCGCTGACGCTGGCGGCGCTGGCGGCGCTGCGCGTGGTGTACGCGCGCCTGCAGCCGCCGCCGCTGGCGCGCGCGCCGCACGAGCTGCGCCCGCTCAAGGACGAGCGGCCCAGCTAGCGCCGCGCCACGTGCTGCAGCACGGCGGCGCTGACGCTGGCGGCGCTGGCGGCGCTGCGCGTGGTGTACGCGCGCCTGCAGCCGCCGCCGCTGGCGCGCGCGCCGCACGAGCTGCGCCCGCTCAAGGACGAGCGGCCCAGCTAGCGCCGCGCCACGTGCAGCAGCACGGCGGCGCTGACGCTGGCGGCGCTGGCGGCGCTGCGCGTGGTGTACGCGCGCCTGCAGCCGCCGCCGCTGGCGCGCGCGCCGCACGAGCTGCGCCCGCTCAAGGACGAGCGGCCCAGCTAGCGCCGCGCCACGTGCTGCAGCACGGCGGCGCTGACGCTGGCGGCGCTGGCGGCGCTGCGCGTGGTGTACGCGCGCCTGCAGCCGCCGCCGCTGGCGCGCGCGCCGCACGAGCTGCGCCCGCTCAAGGACGAGCGGCCCAGCTAGCGCCGCGCCACGTGCTGCAGCACGGCGGCGCTGACGCTGGCGGCGCTGGCGGCGCTGCGCGTGGTGTACGCGCGCCTGCAGCCGCCGCCGCTGGCGCGCGCGCCGCACGAGCTGCGCCCGCTCAAGGACGAGCGGCCCAGCTAGCGCCGCGCCACGTGCAGCTGCGTCAATGGCCCTGATCGAATACCGTATTACATATTATTTAACTTCTTTTTTTCCATTGTGTTCATGGACCAACATACCTTGACATTCAATCCAACAAAGAACTATGTACAAACATAAAATCTTAACAACCAGCGAAATCCTTATAATGTCAAGTTAATGTTGATCTAGTAATAATAATGAGCTAGCTAGAATTAGTGTTATTTTGACAGTAAGTACCTACTTTGTAGACGTAGTGGCTATGAAAATATTTAAATGTGTACTGTGTGGGTACTTGTGATTTCTGAACAGATTGTGACATAATAAGTACATCGAATGTCCTGTTACACGAGGGCCACACGGGAAATGCCGTCAATAATCGCATTCAATGAATGTTTATCCGAACATAAAGCCCCAATTCGCATTGAACTGTTTTTTTTTCTAAGCGGTAAAAAAGCGCTGAGTTGAAGCAATGAGGTGAATTAAACTTAAAAAAGCGCTGACGTGCAAACAGATTATGTCGTCACTGTGGGAAAGTATTTGTTCTAATTCAGTGCTTTTTAACGCCCGTAAAAAAGAGTTCGTGCGAATGGGGGCTTGTAATAAAGATTAGTGTTGCGAAAATCAACGGCAAATGCCGTTAATGTGAGTGAGTCACGTCATACGAGCACAGCTGAGACAGTTGTGACTGGTTCATTTGATACCTCGTTCAACAATCAGATTCCTAGACATAGTGTAGCTCAGTCAAACAACGCACGAGCCACAGTCAGTGGTCGTCAAGTGTGCGTACGTCGCGCGTACGACGGACGGGCACTTACGTACAACGTAGATCACGTACGTACAATACATAATTATTAGTAAGATATTAGTAAGTATAATTCTGTCAGTAACAAATGTTTTATTGTACTTGTGATAAGCTAAGTGTTGGTTGAAGGTAATGTTAAGACTGAATTTAGATAACATCTGAGCAAACAGGTGCATTATCATTACAGACGGTGATATGTACCTGTTAGCTTAGGATATAAAACAAGTGTTATACAGGGTGCTTTGTAGTTTTACGTAATATACAGGTTGTTGAGACGGGACCGTGACTCTCGACTCCTGCGCAGATGAAGTACTTCGACCACTGATGACTTGCCGCGCACTCCACGTTATATCTATTGTGATTTGTAATTCGATGCGATCCTGGAAATGGGCGATATTTGACCTTATTTGCAACAATTTTAACCACGACAACATTGTGATGTTTGACTCAACTTTTTTTTCTGTGGTTTTTGTCGAAACTGCTAGGTATCTGATAAATGTAGTATTAGCATTTTGAGTCAATATGCCACCATGGTTGATCACATCAGGCAAAATCGATCTGTATCGGCGTCCTCACCTTCTACCTGACGCAGTTTCTCACTACACCACACGGTTGCCTGGGTGTTATCATTGTTTGCTCTAAGAAAACAGAGTAGAGGTTTGCCCCGCTTGTACGGACTCGGTCGGAAAGCTCTTGCGTCTGAAACTGGTTTTGCCCCCCTAAACAAGTCGCAAACGATAATCGTTAACGCTCGGTTCTCCCCAATAGATTTTCAACCTCATTCCTTCGAGTCTTTAGTTGAAAATCTATTGAAGATTTCATGGCGTTGTCGTTTGTTCCAGTCGCTAACGCTTAGAAATCCTAAATAGATTTTCAACTAAAGACTCGAAGGAATAAGGTTGAAAATCTATTGGGGAGAACCGAGCGTTAACGATTATCGTTTGCGACTTGTCTAGGGGGTCAGGCCATGTTACAGAGCGAGAGGGCATGGGAAGTAAACATCTCTTTCTGTCAAGCAATAATGCTAGAGAAAGAGGAAGCGATAAGAGTACAATAAGAGAGAGGCATTTTTCCTCGTCTGCGTAAGTCTTAGACTATTTTGAAACGTAACGCTAATAACTCGTCCTGTTTGAACACCTGTATAGTGTAGGTTTAGGTATTAAATAGAAAGTGTTAGTAAATGAGCTGCGATACGACGTTAGATGTAAGTAAATTCAAGATAAGCGAACACACGCACACGGCGGATGACATCGCCGGCCGCGAGTTCCTGTGTGTCGCCACACTACTCACTGTTCATACACATAGACATAGAGAATGGACTGACAAACGCCTGCTTCGAACTGATCACTCTTTAGAAAGTAATTACGAGGCCTTACAGTTGCCGCTCATTGGACATTTTTGTATCCCTGTCAAAATGTATGGGCTTTACACTATTTGTCACCTTAATGAGCGCACTCCCATTATAATTATCTTCATAGCACTGGATAGCAAGACAATAAGTCTCCGTGACAAAAAGTCACCAGTGAGCGGTTGGCCTAAGATGACGATGTTTCTCACACTTTTCTGCCTGCATGTAGTTTACAGCTGGCAGGGATCAGTCCGTGCAGGCTCCAGGGGGGTTTTACAACGACTTAAAACCAAGCTTATTCCGGCAAGTGAAAGTGACAGAGCTATACGAGTCGTCTAGCGCCATCTTGTTCACTCACTGGAACAAGCCTGGTTTTAAGACGTTGTAATAGGTGTATGCTCACTCCGTCTGCTCAACGTGTATTGTGTGCTCCTCCTATACTCATACACAAGTCAATGCTCAACTCCGCACAAAACTTCCTATGCATGAATTATGGTAACATTCGTCCAAGTGTTAAATTGTCCACATGTCATTACGTAAAAAAGTCAAAAGTTTTGTTATAAAGATCAAGTGACAAAATGTTCATACGACAAAAATTGAAAATGATGTTATATCTACAAATTAAATTTATTAATGACATTGTAACAGAAAGGGCTTTTGAAATATAAAATAATGAAATTTGATCTATTACGTATCTAAAAAAACAAATCCAGGCGTCGTTTTATCACATAATCTAGGATTTTGAGCCATGTGCAATATGACTTTTGGACATTTTAACACTTGTTGATTTTTGCAAAACTTCATTCCAACCAAATAGAAATATGGCATTAGGTTATTATGACATGTGGACATTTTAACACTTGGACGAATATTACCATAAACCTTATGTAGGTACAATAGTTGTATATTTTTTGACTTCGAATAAACGTAGTGTAGAGCTACCGAAGATTTATTTAATTAGTGATAAATTAAATGTGATTGTCATCATGAGACACAATATGAGACAAGTGTCGAGTCGTAACTGATTGGGAGGGTTACAGTATGGTTACAGTCCTCATTGTCATTACTGATGTGATTAAAGTTTTTATTTTATTGAAGATATTGTATTATTTTATTCAACATTATTTTAGTAATGTGAACCCTGAATATAGTTTGTTCAGTTTCAGTAACTGATTCGATTCCAATAATTTTAAATTACAACAACCAGTTAATTAAATTTAATCACCAGTTAATTACGATAATTTGATGATTGTTGGTTTTCATAATATTAAGCATGGTTACCTAACAATCTAAACTCCTAATTAACTAAAAGCAAATATTCGCGGCCGCCTCTAAGCTAAAAGTTGTATCCTTCTAGCGGATATAGTAGTACTGAACATTATTGTGTAATATCATAGAACACATTATTATAATAATCATCTGTCTGACCTGATAAGAAAAGAAAATAAATAATGTCTGGAGGTGTCACTCTGCCTTCACCGAATGAGGATGAAGAGGCGTTTCACCAGATCCAAGTAACTTAGGAGCTAGTGAAACGCCGCTCCCAAATCTTAGGCAAAGATGAACTCTGCAGAACATTCCAATGTGTGATACTATAATAAAGGGAGATTTTAATGGTTGCGTTGGCATCGAACATGAACATTACTTGGAGCAGAGTCATCAGCAAGCAAGGTAAATTTTTCTTTTTCAAATTCATCATCATCATCAGCCTTTAATGTTCCCACTGCTGGGACACAGGCCTCCTCTCTGTGAGAGGGAGAGGGTCATAATCCACCACGCGGGCCCAGCGCGGATTGGTAGATATTACATGTTTTCGAATTTTTGGTTCTAGGACATGCCGGTATCCTCACGATGTTTTCCTTCACCGTATTGAGAGCAGTGGTCATGAAATAAATAACACAAAGAAATGCGCCTGGCGGGGTTTGAACCCACGATCTACAACTCATAAGTCGGGACCGATACCACTGGGCCACCACTGCCCTAATTATAATAGGCAAATGTGATCATGGTAGAAGTAGACCACACATCTAGAAATACCTTTCGGAAAGTACACAAGTGACAATTATTATCATAACACAAAGTATTTCAGTTGTTCTGAAGCTGGACTCAGTAACGAAACAGTTGAGAAGTGTTTATAACACGTTTATTGATTGCCAGTAAGTACACAATTATCACAGTTTGGAACATAATTAATACTAGAAGCGGCTCCTGTCACAAGGAGGAACTCACGAGGTGAGGTGATGTTTCCCTCCTTGTTAGAGGAACCGTGGTCCGCGATGTCGGGAAGATGGATGTTCGCGATTATCGGAAGAAGATCGTAAAGAAGCGATTTTGTTAAGGATTTTTGTAACGGTATTCGAAGTACTCGTTTGAGATTCGGATGATTACAAAAATCTTTATTAAGTACATTCTAAAACTACTTCTGTATTCGTCAGAGTCCTTTGCAATCGTCCCCGGTAACTGCAAACATCCAATTTTCATCTTTCATTTCATTACCTATTTTTATAATGTAGCTAGTCCCAACACGGGTTTTTCATCGACATGTGCGCTGTGCGGTCTTTAAGTACTTTGCCCTCATCTACATTAACACTCACGACAGGTTCAATTCCTTTAACAGTAAGCGGAGGTCGACACCACTCTCACAAAACTTCGTTCTTACAGGCTGTCCGCTGTCGTTTAATGAGAAACCATCAGAGAGCAGCGGGCGGCGAGTCAGATTGGCAGGCAGACGGCTGACGCATCAAAGATCTGTCCGCAAATTATGGCGTGGCGGGGCCCGCCTTAGAAGCGGCTTGCCGAGGTCGCGGGACTCTCAAAACCGTGGATTTTAGTTTTTACAAGTCTAACAGTCCCTCTCGTACTGCCCTGGGTAAAAAAAGTCTGGTTCCAGGGGTTGAGTGGTTAGCACAGCTTATACCACAGACCGCAGGCGGCAGACGGCAGGCGGCAGGCGGCAGGCGGTAGGTGGCAGACGGCAGACGGCAGGCGGCAGGTGTCACGTGTCGTCGGCGCTGATGACGCGAGGGGCGGGCGCAGGCGGCGCGCTGGGCGGCGGGGGCGGCGGCACGGCGGCGCGCAGGCGCTCGGCGTCCGCCACGCGCTGCGGCAGGCGCGCGCTGCGGGTCTCGGGCACGCACAGCACGGCCAGCGCCGCCGACCCGCTGCACGCGCCGTACAGCAGCGCTTGCACGTACATGTTCTATTAACAAAGCAGTATGTTATTGACAGAGTTAATGTCTCACATTTACGATGTCCTCCTCCTACAAGACGAAAACTTCCCTGTTTACTTCAATTCTACCTTATTTTGAACCAGTGCAGATCCCTCGAAAAATCGAGCTTGTCCCGCCGGGATCAAAATTTTTAGGACTCACGATTATTAGGGGAACCTACAATGTATTCGTCTGACTCAAGCAGTCATGGCTGTCTTACCCAGACCCAGATTCTTAGCGTTTTATATGACTTCAGCGATTAGTAATTTGGAGCGTATAGCTCATTGGCATCAATAGAGCAGTTAAGTAGAGGTACGATACCAGCAGCGGCGTCTGCGGCGCCAGCACGGAGCCGACGCGGCCGATGAGCGAACAGGCGGCCAGCGCGGACGAGCGCACGTGCGTGGGGTACAGCTCCGCCGTGAACACGTACAGCGAGTTGAACGCGAACGTGATGGCCAGCTTCCCCACGAAGAATAGCCCCAGCGTGGTGCCCTCGTGATCTATACACAACAACGACGATGTCTTTTGTAGAGCACAGTTTGTAGTAATTGTGAACATAGTGCTGTGTCAAGGCTCACCTATGAAGTAAGGTGACACGCACGCGACCCCGCACAGCAAGAAGGCGATGAATATGCAGAGCTTGCGACCCACACGCTCCAGCGCCATCATGATGAGCACGGAGGCGGCGATCTCCATGGACATGTTGAGCGCGAAGTTGACGTGCTTGTTGCCCGACAACGACACGGAGTTGATGGTGAGGCCGTAATACACGAAGGAGGTGGCGGCCCAGCACCAGCCGCACACCAGCAGCCGACACAGCAGCACCCGCGAGCGCAGCACGCCGCGCCACGCGCCGCCCTCCGCCGCCGCCGCCGCCGCCTCCGCGCGCGTGTCGTCCTTCAGCTTGCTCATCAACTGCTCGTTCACGATTATCTGTAAATATTTGTTTTTCTTTAATGTCTGCTCAAAGGTCCTCTGCTAGCACTGGTTTAACATAATTATGCCTCAAGACTGCAACCGGTGTAAGATTGTAACAGTTCACTAGTTATGGTTCTGGATGAGCTATTGATACGATATTGTAAATGTAGATAGGTCGGTCGCACCTTATTCCATCGTGCGGCTTTCCGTATGACGGCGGCAGTTCTGTCGGCGTCGCCGCGCGCGTGCAGCCAGCGCGGGCTCTCGTCCAGCAGCAGCCAGTAGAGCGGCAGCAGCAGCGCCAGCGAGTGGATGGTGAACAGCAGGTGGCGCCAGTAGGGCACGCTCCACGACAGCCACGCGAACAGCACGCCGCCCGCGCCGTACGCGATGCCGGTGGCACACGCGAACACCGCGCGCAGTGACGGATGTGCGATCTCCACCACTGTGCATAAACCACACATATCACTGTCCTATCTAAATCATCATTTGTTGGGGATTGATACGGCGTGTCTTCTTCCTCACTTCTGTATTAGTCAAAAATAATAACGGAAATCCTACAAAATGAAGTCGAGTACTTATTGTTGAGTCATTGAGTGGTTTTAACTTAAAGGACCGACCGTTAACCACAAATGTGGTGCATGTTTGTCAAGTACACATGATTTTGTTTTAATTATGAATGAGGTGTTAATCAGTACTTATTACAGGTCGCGTGACATGCGTAATAGGTGAATATGACACATTCAGTGTTATACTTAGCCTTTTATGCGCCCAGTGCGAGATTTGATAGTGCTCTAGTCTGACCAATTGTAGTTCTGAAAAACACCGAAACCAGATAAAAACTATCATCAATGTCTGGTTGATACAGTGTGCGGTGTAGTCGCAGACGGTGTGTTTCACCCAGTGGTTGCTGTTAATAGTGGAGTGTCGTACTCATGACGTATCCGGCGCTGTTGAAGCCGTAGCCGAGCGCCGCCTCCAGGAACTCCATGGCGAGGTACATCTGGTAGTTGACGGAGAACGCCTTCACGATGCCCATCACGCCCGCGAACGCAGCGAACAGGCAGAACGCCGTGCGCCTGCCGTGCCTGGTATTACCACATTGTAAAACATCATTTAATTTTATGTTTTAGCTACAAATATATATTATTTGGCGCCGAACAAGTGGCAGTAGTTGGAAACGTCTTACGTGTCGGAGACGTATCCAGTGAGGAGGAGCGCGACAGGCAGCGCCGCGTTCCGCACCGTGCCCACCATGGTGCGCATCCACTCGCGGCAGCCCAGGTCGAACTGGAACACACACAAGCATAGCGAGGGATGCAGAGAGGCCGCTCATTTGTGAAGTACAGTTAGTACAGTCAGAACGAAAGTTAAAGTAAATCAAAAGACTGAAATTGAAATGCACATAAAAAATGCATCGTGGACGAAGATTATGCAACATGGTTTACAAAAGCAGGTCAGAAGAAAAGTTACGCTCCATGTAATGCAATCAATCAATCTCAGTTCTATGTTTTAACATTACAGGTAGACTATATGTTATCAAGTGTTACCCGCGCTCACCTCAGCGAAGATAGTGTCCATGTTCTCGTAGACGAAGGTGTCACATGCGATGGTGTTGTTGTGGTGGAAGGCGTCGCGCTCGCAGACGTCCGCGCCGAGCTCGCTCAGCGGCGTGTACCGCTGGCAGGCGCCGGCCGGCAGCAGCGCCGCCGCCGCCTCGTTGTCGTAGACCGGGTTTCCGCCCTCGCACTCCGGCACCACGCATCTGTCAACCACCATTACCTCATCATTGTTGCACATAGGTAGAATGGATGAACTTTGTCAAACATGACGTAACTAGAAGCGGTAAATATTGAAAAAACTATGGGGCGTATACGTGCACCGAGCTCAAAGAATCCGAATATGAGCAGGACAATGAAGCTGACTTCGAACGCTGATGATGGATTGAACATTTGAAACTATAAAGGAAAAAAATTATATGAAGGGTTCCGTCCTGTTCACGATGAACAAGGTGATATCTGTTCAGGTGGCCTACCACGAGCTCTTAAAGCGATCCAGTTTAGGTTGTGGGAAAGAGATGGTGCTAGACGACTTGTATAGCTCTGTCTGTCTGTGTCTTGTATGCCTCAGGCGTTTGATGATTTCAATATAAACGGATTATCGTAATTATTTTAAAAGTATTTGGTAATGCATAATGTTACAGGTGTGAGACGACATCCGAAGTCTTCATAAGTTAAAATAGTTGGTATGTGGACCGACCTTGTCCTTGGCATGCAGGACATATCCTGTACAGGTTTCAACTGTGGGTTTCTGTCAATAGAAACGGTTGATAGTCTTCAGGGCTAAGAGTGGGAGATACCTATGATATCAATGTGACACTAGGTAACCTTTATCGTAACGATTTTTTATCTGAAGTATGTCTCAGTGAAGTGGCTGTGAGCAACGCCGGAGTTGCGATGAGACATGCATTGCGTTACTTACCTATAACACCTGGGGATACTCAACACTTGACTTGATCGAACAATATTATAGGTTTTATCAAAGTCTATGTTTCTTGATGCCTACAACAACCTTAGGATGTTAAGTCAATAGTTACTTCTAGGCACCTCTTCATTGTCTCTCTTCTGCATCACCGTCGACCACATCATTGCTAACCATCAATGGTCAAAAAGTCAAAACAGTTAGGTACTTGAAGTATTTACTTAATACAAGCTGATCATCAGCTTATGTTAAGAAATACCATCAGGATATCCAACAATTGAACTGTTGTTACAGCTAAATAAAGAAACTCGTGCACCTGTGAGCATGACAACGCCATGACGGCGACGGCGACGCGCGTGTTTTTAGTAAAATGTAATAATATTGTTAAGTTTCATCAACGTTCATTAGATTTTTTTTTTAATACTTATTGTTTGTTTTAGTTGATCTCACTATCGTCATGTTATGAGCGAAATTGAACACAAAGACTACGTCGTGATGTGAGTGTTGGATTTTTGAACAAGACTCGAACTTTTCCTGACGTCTTTTGAAATTTTTAAAAGTGCTAGTGTGTTAAGAGACTTCAGGAGGTACTGGTGTAAACGGAATAATATTCGCAGGTCCAAGTCAAAAATGCCCAGTTGACCATTTAACATTTGTGAACAGAATATCAGGGATCATAGATGCCAGGGTCTCCACTGCTTCTGAATTATTATGTCTTCGCCTCTTTGGTCGTCCGGATATTGGCCATACTTCATAGCCCCAGATAGTCAGTTTCCTCCGTACCTAGGAAACCACGTAAAACCGGTGATACCGGCTGTCGTATAGATCTTTGTCAGTCGTTACTTTGTCGTGAATATTAGTCGGAAATGCGAAAGTTTGTATAACGTAGTTAGGGGGTTGTGGAGGTCCGATAGGCAGTCTCTGCATGTAAAATAAATTGACATTCAGATCCCAACATAGTCAAGAAAAGGGCTAGAAATAGAAAAAAGGTATTGTTTTCATAATATCCTAGAATTCTCATCGTGGTCTCGATTAGGTACTTTTTGTAATCGGAATGTGAATTCCAATTAAAACCCGGTAAGTATTTTTAAATTTTTATATTGTTGTGGCATTTAGTGCGGAATACTGTTTGTTTTGCGAGAAGAGAAGAGCCAGTTACTCCAGCCTGTACCTATCTTTGAAGGTTTGAATCGACTTCATTAATGTCAAGAGATGTGTAATATTTTGTTTGTGCTCTGTGATTATTATCGATAAATCTGTCGATAAGATACGATGCCGCGGAGCTCAAGCGAAGAGCGACGCTCTTGGAAACAGAATGGTAGAGATGTGTGCAGAATAGGACTCGCTACGTTATGAGTGCGCAATGCCACACGCGCGGCTGCATCTCAATAGTATCACGAACAGTGACTCGATAAGGTCATTCATTATTGTGAATTGATTATACATCACGTTCTATGGATGCTGTTGTCATACTGTGCTTATCTGAAATAACGACGTTGTCTCGAGTCCATGTATCGTAGTTCTGACACAGCTGTTTGTCTAATATTTCTCGCACGAATTATTTATTGTACTACTTTGAAGGCTTCAACCTGTGCTTCAACTGTGCCTACGGATGTGTTGTTACACAAAGCTCCTACTTGTAGAAAAGTTCAACTCGTATGACTTGAACAATTATATGTCCGGACTTTAAAAGAGACAGTAACCTCTGAGTTGGTTTCGGCTGTTTCTTCTCAGAGTAGTCAGGTACGACACCGGCTTCATCTACTTTGACAAAAAGACGTCGTGTAATAGTGTTTATCCCTTCTTGCAAAAATAACTGTAATTTCACTTTGTCATCATCTTTTTATTATATTTCAACATACTTGGCGTCGCGTCTTTGGCGTCAGCAAATGATTCTGTTCTGTCAGTTCCTTTCTAGTAAGTTAAGGTTTACTAGTGGGTTTTTCCTCGATAATTCTTGAAGCGCGAATTCTCGAGAAAGTCTTTAGGTGAACTTACTACTTACCTACTACTCCTAAACTCTAACTCTAAGAGTAGGTACTCTTAACGTTCTCTAAATGCTAGTTAGTAATTTTCTTTTTTCAATTTTACATAGGTTCAGGAAAAGAGTTCCTGGAGGGAATTATTGGGGAAGGGCTTTGCCCAGCAGTGGAAAATGCTGGCTAATGAAAAAAAATTCAATGGCCTTGTACAAACTAAACTTGACTAAAATTCGTAGTGATCCTTTCAATAGCCATTTAAGAGGGGCAGGGTTACCTGATGAGATTGATGACGCTGAAGTTCAGTAACTATTGCCGGAGAACGTTATAATTTTATCGAGATAGAAAGTGGCAACTCTATCTGATATCCAGGTTATTAACTGCCTGCGAATAAACACAAGACAGTTTCGGATATTAGGTATTTTATCTAAAACAGCCCGTAGTTTTTGTGCGAAAGCGTCGTAACACTCGTAACACGTTAGCCTTGCAGATTTGGGTGCCACTGTTCAAGTTGTTATAGACTTTTTATTAGTTTTAAAATAAATAATTTGTAGATAAATCATTCTCACAAATTTTTTTGAACACTTTTAATATAAATTATGAAGGATGACAATGTCTTTATCTTTATCTTTACATATAATAAAATCGTAGAGATGTCATTCCTGTACATTGAATATTTTTTTCTTTTTGTATTTTTTTCGAGATAAGGGTTCGATTCTGATGCCAGATCAACTTTTATTTTTTTTCGAAATTTTTTATGTTTTTTTGATTTGATCTATCTCCGAAACTACTGTAAAGTTGTCGATCAAATTTTCCTCAAATATTCCTAATAATATGCTTCTGTTAATATGCTATGTATTATTACGCTATTTTTCCTGGGAGATAAGCAATTTTGAATTTTTTTGTTTTTAGATGTTTGTTTTTAGTTGGAAGCTAAACCACTGGATATTATTTAGTCAATTTTTCCTCAAACATTCCTTAAAATGCTCTTCATATAATAGGATATGTATAATTACGCTATTCCCCTTGGGGGATTAGCAATTTTATAATATGTTGATTTTCAGTTGTTGTTGACATTTGTACAAGAACCGCTATTTGAAAATCACTGTCAGCGTACTAGCCAGTCCGGTCGGTAACCTGCTTGACTTTCGTGCAAGGGGTCTCGGGATCAAATCTCGCAGTTTTTTTTTCTCTTTTTGAGTTTTTTTTTTATTTGTCCTGAGAGTTTTAAATAGGTAATTAAAAAAAAGGTTGCACTCCAGGAGTGCCGGTAGAAGTGAAAACTTTTTTGTTACTATGTTTTATTTTTAATTTGAATGACGTCTTACTCATTTTCGATCAGGGTCACGTGACCCTGACGCGAGTTTTTAATTTTTTACCCATTACAGAAAAAGTGTACAACGCCGCTAAAGAAGTTTTCACTTCAAAAAAATGTGCATACTTTTGTTTCAATATTATTCGCGATTTTAAATAATTACATTTTTTTTTTCAATACTTTCTAGGATATAAATCTACACCGATTTAAATTGTAGGTAGTAAGTTGGATATTTTTTTTAATTTCTAATTGTTTCGAGGTGTGGAATTTTAAAGATTAGAAAAAAAACAGGGTTTCTATAATTTGTGTTTATTTATGTTTTGAATTGGTGCTCAAATCAGTGGCAGTGCATAGATTCTGTTTTAAACGACGACAAGTTGTACTCATCGAGTCAGATAATTCGTTATTTTTTAGGTATCACGCGTTATACTAAAGGAAGAAGAGCAATGCTATCGTACGTTTAATTTGCAGCGATACTGTAAATCGACCCAAAAATGATAGTCTAATGTTTAAAACAAACACGGTTCTTTGAAATTAATGTCGCTCAAATAAGGACGTTTCCTATGCAAACTATGTACCTAGATATAACATTATTGATCTAAACTAATAATAAAAATGCAAGTATGTTTGGTTTTTTACCTTTTCACGCATTACTACCTACTGAATCGATCGTCCCAAAAAGCATATACGTTGTCAGGAGTATAGACAATTAGACACGGATATAAGGTATCTTACATCCCGAATACCAGAAGAGAGCTGTTTCCGAGAAAACAATTACGTTCATATTCCAGATGGCGCCACACGATCCGTATTGTTTCTCTAATTCTAAAATAACGCAAGCGAAGCCGCGGGCAAACACTAGTTTTTAATAAAATAAGACGCTATTACTTAGTGCTAATGTATTATCAAGTACAGATAATGTTGTGAGATTTGCATATTAATGAGAACGAGACAGATTGCTTAATGTAGAATTCAGTTTCAAGTCTGCAGATAATAATAATCCTTGATAAGTCACAAAGAAATGTTCAAATATTCGTATGCAAATGCGATAAAAAACAAATAAAAAATCATTACCTATTGAATGTAAAATACTCACCGGAAAGGCACCTGGTCGGCGACGAAGATGTAGTTGAGTGAGTACATGCAGGCCAGCAGGTTGGGGATGCACAGCATGACGAGCAGGTAGCCCTGGTAGAAGCCGAAGGGCCCGAGCTGCGCCAGCGCGGCCTCGAGCGAGTCGCCGGCGTCATCGTGCGCCTGCTTGTCGGCGCGTCGCGCGGGTGCCTCCACCATGTCGCGGGCTAGACTGCGGCGCTCTCCGGCGTCCTTCACCGCCGCTGATAACACGCGAGATACGCCTCACCTGCGCCGGCGACGCTGCGACGCGCCGCGACCGAGTAGCGATGCTGATCACCTGCAGCTGTACCTAACTGCGCTCACAAACGATACCTACCGAGTGCTAAGTCCGTTTTAGGATACCGTTCCTGCTTGCGATAGCGCAGTGGCAGGTTTTCACCGCCCAAAAACAAACCGCCAGCTCTATTAAATTTTCTTTTTTAAGTCACATTAAATAACTATTTCTGTTGTTTTTTTTCCTAGATGGCCTTCTAGGAGCTTAGACAGCGCCACGTCTGACACTCACTTTTGTTATAACGATTACTAAATAAGATAATGATTACCTATTACGATTCTACACCGCGTCTGTATCTTTGAAAAAGGTCTTTGCTCAGTAAGAGCCGGTTTCTGCAAGATGTTTTTCCTTACCACTTTGAAAGCAGTTATTAAAATCAAATTAAAATAATAAAGTACCGCGCCTGATGGGTGTGTTAGGTACTTATCATAGATCCTCAGCTCTCATTGTCCCTAAATATTTACGAATTCTGACTATTATTAACGAGTAGTAACGAATACTATGTAAATATAAACCACTTATCCAATTCTGATAAAGATATTTTGAGCCCATTAGTTTCAGACATATTGACATAGTTCCCCTTTTAGTGTGAGCCTGCATTAACGATGATAACTAGTATCAACACAATAATTCGACTAGTTTCATGATGTTTGATAAGATTAATAAGTATGATGTGATCACTCTAAAGGAATGCTGCTGTATCTACTGCACGCTTTAGTATGTAGTTAAATGCATTTGGTGTACTTGTACATTTTTCTCATAGCAAAGCTAGTGAATCACTTATGCACATTCAACTTCAACTTTCTGGCAGGCACTGTCTGTCTCCTCGAGCACAGTTTTTTTCTTAGGTTTGAAATATATGTGATTCTTGATAGCTACAACAAACTTGGGGTCTTCATCTATCATGAATACTAATTCTTAGCAAATGTGCTTCACCGTCGACCGCATTGCTTAATTTGCTTACCATCAATCAAGATAGTGGTCAAAGGCGAGCCTAAAGTTAATAAAAAAAATAAGAATGATATCAGAACAATTAGCTGCTATTATGATTCAACAGCGTGTTTGGCTTACTTACAATTTTATTGCCATGACTTTACTTTGTTGTAATAACTGGCAAGACTACTTTATCTTATTTGCACTTTATATCGCTGCGGTTTCCACAGGGAGGTACTTTAGGTCCATTTCAAAATACGTACTAAAAGTATGCTATTAGATAAAATGTGTTCGTACGTGCGTATTATACTGATGGACTCACTGCCAGCTTATCTTTTCTTTGATCATTGCAACCTGGATCTTTTAGACAATTAGTGTTCCAAACATAGGCTCGCGGCGGTCGAACAATTTTATTATTCTAGATCTAGGTCTACGGTGAGATCTTAGAAATGGATTGAAACATTCGACGTAGTGTGGTGGCTCGGTTGGAAAGAACGTCGGGTGTACAGTGTACTGAACCTGGAGGTCGCAGGTTCAACTCCTGCTCGCGGTTCGAATTTTTCTTTAGATAGAAAAGCTTTGTAATTTGCAACGCTTGCGTTAATGCGTATAATATTTAAAAAATATTACCATATCGGTGTTATTGCTTATATAATTTTTAATTTGCTTAATATAAATACGAAATAATGAGGAAAAACCGCCATCTATTGCGATGTGCGCGAACTAGTTTGTCTAATCACTAATTTAATCTACTCACGCAGCCCGAACACTGCCCTGCCTCTGTAGAACAAGCTTGATGATAATATTTTGAACTGTCCTAATTGGGTCCGCGCCAAAAAATATCTGTGGTTGGTCAAGTGGTATCACCTTTAAATGAAAGTTTCAACTAAATGTGGATAACCTGCTAACACACAATCATTTTGAGTGTTTACGTTGAATCGAGCACGTGGCGCCGGCCTGGCTTCCGTGATCGCCGGCTGACTGAAAGAACCTTATTTGTTTGTGGTTAAGGTATAAAATCGATCAGTGTACGTTATCAGAGAAAGGGTCAACTGTCAGGCGAGTTGCCTATCTCCTTTTATCTATGGACGGTAGTCTGAAACAGGTGATCCTGAATGAAGGGGACCGCGGGTGCCGGCGGGTGCCGCTGCCGCGTGGGCGTGCTCGCCACTGCGCTCGCCACTAGCACGCCGACCTTCTGTCTGGAGGGACGCACTGGCCGCTAGTTGACACTTGGTGCGCGTGCTCGGTTCAGGTTCGCGGGTGAACAGTCGCAGGTCGTTTGTGTCGCGATGGCGGGCACGAGCGTGGTGCACGACGAGTGGTGCGCGGGCTGGGGCCGCTGGCAGGCGCGGCTGGCGCTGCTGCTGGCGCTGCCGGTGCTGCTGACGGGAGCATACGGCACCAACTACGTATTCCTGGCTGCTCCCACGCCTCACAGGTAATATCACACACGTACATCATCATCATAGAGTTTGCAAATGACTGAGTTATTTTAAGTGTTGTTAACAAAGGGTTGAGTGATGATGGTTCTTAATTAGTGACATAAGATTTATTAAGAAGTTATTCAGCTGGCTGTTCCAAAAGTAACACCGTTACATTTTGATCTGAGCGTTACATCTTATTTATGTGCGACAATTCGAAGTCGACTAAAAAAGTTTGCCTTCCTGGACAAGCCAGGAAGGCAATCTTTTGCGTAAGGAATTTTAATGTAGGTGGCTTTTATTATGTGTAATATTAATAACAGGAAACGCCACTAAAGTGGTCGTGTTGAAATACATATATTTTAGATAGATGTCGTTGAATTTTAGTAAAAACATTTATTTAGTTATTTATTTGTGTCAAACAGTAAGCAACCGTGAGCCTAGTTCGTGATCTCGACGGATTTATTTAACAACACGACTAGTTTATGTACTGAAGCAGGGCCCCCGTAAGGTCTACTGGCGCCCGTGTGCAAAAAAGGATTATGGCGCCCCTTAAGGCCTTTTGAATTATCTTTTTTTTTATGGTAAATCGGTCAGTGGCGTATTTTAAAATTCAGCGCCCTGGGTCTGTAAAGCTTGCGCTTCGGAACTTAAATACAAAAAAAAACCATCAAATGCTACTCAAACTTCACACCCAGAGTTCCGTACCATCTTGGAGAAGACTTTCATTTTTTGTAGATAAACATAAGAAGCATTTGCTATTGGTATCAAAAGCGAATGACAATCCTAATTGAAGCGCGAGCGAAGCGAGCGCGAAATTTTTTAGCTTTTTGGAATAGGACAAGGTGAGCAGTGAGCTCCAAAAGTTTAACGTTTCCGGGCTTCAAGTTTTGATCTAAAATTAGTGAGATCAGATATTTGAAGTCTTTAGTAGGTACTTAAAAGTAATCCTAGTTAGGTTCTCAACTTTTCTTTAAAAAATATATTTGATTTTTTTTTCATTTTTTTCTGGGCCCTTGATTTTGGCGCCCCCTAAAGGATGGCGCCCATGTGCATTGCACACATTGCACATATGGTAGCGGGGGCCCTGTACTGAAGTGTCCGAATTAAATTGTTAGTAAAACTTGAGGCCGCGGTAACACTGTGCGGACGATGAAAGCTGTGCGTGTGCGTGTGAGCGTGCGGGTGGCGTGCATATATGTGCGGCAGGCGCATGTTCATAAAATAAAATATTTTTATGTTTTATTTATTTATTGTAGACAACATAATTTATCATACTACTACTACCTAATCATTCTTAGGTAATATAGAACAAATCTCCAGTTGGTCCAGTACCGATACATGTAGTATCCTTGCAAGAAAGAGATTTTTTTTTAAAATAACAAAATTTTGTCCTGACTTTTAATTTTCAATCCTAAATCCGTCGATCCAGTTGTAAATGTGACAATTGATTATCGTGGTCATCAGTTGGTGGCTTACCTAAATGAATAGATACTACAAAAAGTTAAACGTCTGTTGAACACTTGTCCAAAAAAGTGTGACTGCAAAACGACCCTTATCAACGTCAAATGCTGTTTTGTAGCTAACAACTTTTTCAGAAAAGTGTGCAACCTATGTTTATTTTTTTGTAGTATTACGGATCACGTTAAACACTAGGGCCACACCGCACCGGGAAAGCCGTTAATTATCGCGTTAATAGACGTTTAGATGAACATTTAAAGACCCGGCTATTAAAATACTTAGAGCACTAATATTAATAATTATAAATTATGTTTGTAATGTTTGTGCATATTTTGCATAGGTACCTAAGTACACCTCTGTGCACTGTTAGCCTCTTGTTTCAATAGTAGCACACTGCGCACCTGTTCCTTCTTCTAGAGGGCACGGCTGTGTCTGTCCATTGATTCTGTGCTCGATAAAATTGGTTCGTAGCTGTTCGCTAACAGTCGTGCTACTGTTACAGTGTTATCGTACCACTGGCTAAAACCAGCCCCGACTGCACAGTACTCGCTAGTCTGATTATTGGTTCAGATACAGAGACTCAATGCTTAGACATCAACTGATATTTTTAAGGGAGTCCGTTACTATTTTTTATCGTGCATTTATCCTCAAATGAGTCCTCTCGCAGTGGTCGGAGCGGAAGGACTGTGAGATTCATCCTGACTAATGTCCACGGTGTTCCTTCAATAGGTCCTTACGTCTCAGGGTCACGGTTATCTGTTTAGACAGTCCCGCGGCCCAGGGAAACAACAAGGAAGGTAGACCCATATACTAACAATATGCATCGTAAAACGAAAACAAAAGTAAAGAGGTACATAACTTTAGATTACGAAGTAAAAAAAAGTGAGGAAATATAGTACCCGAGATGAAACATATTTCTGTGTTGTCAACACTCATCAATGACCTAGCTATCTTTAAAAGGAATTTTAACTTATTTTCAAGTTAAAGTTTTATAATTATTTGGCGTGTCGACTCTGCACCAGCGGCACCCAGCGGGCGCAGCATGCAGTCCTAGCAGGAGTTGCTTGACTACTTACGATGAAAATAATGTTGTAAGTGCAGCTTGTCCTACAACTGCACGGACAGCTATTTACTGTTTGTTCCACTAAATAACAAGCAGAACCACTCCAACTAAGCTTGATCTGAAACCGTTGAACAAGAACATAATATCACATCAGCGGGTGTAAATGCTTAGCAATATTCCAGGACTGGCAGGTAAGCTTGCTTTGTGATAGCTAATATCGAACAATACACTAAGTATATCGATGAAGGAAGGCCCGCATTTCGATTTTTAAATCATTCTAGTAGGAGTTTCCTGCTTTGGCGTTTCTATGTATTTGTCTAAGTATAGTTGCTTATTCCTCAAAAACATCTTCAGTGTTGTGTGCATAAGTGTTAATGATTATGTAGGTGCATACGATACATTAACTAAATCGATAAAATACTTTGAAACTTTTTTGACTACTCTGCAGTAGTAGGTAATACTCCTACTACGCGGACTACGCTGTAGTAGTAATACTCCGTAAATGTTATGCAGAAGTAAATAAGCACACCTACTACGCGGACTACGCCGTAGCGGGCGCTCACATCGCATATAATCGGCGTAGCGGCGTAGCTCGTAGTAAGCTTAATTTAATTGTTCTAAAGCTAAAGATTTTTGTTTAGTTGAATGCACTAATCTCAGGAAATACTGGTTATTGTTCGAATTGTTTTGTGTTTATTGGTACCTAGTTTGAATTAATCATCAAGACAGGCTATATAACATCACGATATGACCAATAGGAGCTAGTACTTTCATGGGAACAGAATGATCATTGATGTTCCTACTTATCTGAGTCGCTCAGTCACCCACACACGTCGGGTGCAAGCCGCGGGACTGTGACAAAAGGCGACTGTGCATAATTTTATCGCTGCGTATCGCACTAATTATTATCAATAATAAACAATTTTCGAGATATGAATAAATGTCGAGCATTTATCTCGCGACTGGATTACAGCGGTGTTTTTTATGACTATCGATACCTCCATAATAACGGCTGTTTGCTCTAGTGCAGGCAGGCGGCACGTGCCGCGCACTGTTCTAAAAGAGTCTAGGGTTACATTAGGGTTGAAAATCCAGAGGAAAAGTCTAATTTCCATTGAACTGATTGGGTCTGTAGAGTCCGCAGCACAATGCGTGAAGATACCATTCACTTCTCTCACAGGTTTCATAGATTTACAGTGTTGATTTTGTTTTATAATCCACATGGTCAAGCACGATATTTTTATAAGTTATTAATCTTTGTAAATTAAGGGTTAAAAGTCAATTTTTTTTTTAAATATCAGAGATTTCCAACACCTGGCCTTAATCCTGAGAAAAACCTAAAAATCTATCTCATCATCTGCTTATAGCCTTTTCCCAACTATATTGGGGTCGGCTTCCAGTAGAACCAGATGCAGCTGAATATCAGTATTTTACTTGGAGCGAGTGCCTATCGGACCTCCACAACCCACTAACTGAGTAATACGATACTCCATGGTAAGACTGGTTGTCAGATTTAAGAGCTTCTGACTAACAGTAACGACTGTCAAAGATCTACAAATGACAGCCGGGACCAACGGCTTTACGTGCTTTCCGAGGCCGGAGGAAACTCGCTATGACAGATGGTCACCCATCCACAGACCAACCTCGGCAAGCGCGGCTTAACCCGAAAGGTCGGCCTATTCGGCTGTAATTATATAGCCACGAGCTCCTCCGTCCGAAAAATCTATCTAATGATGATTATTATGGTAACCTTGTACAGGAGGTGTTTATAATCGGCCGAGGCGTCCTGTCACGAGATCAATGTGTGTACACATTATTACTTTCATTATCACACACATGGCTACGAGACAGGGTGTCCTAATAATAATGTACGCAACGAGTTTGATAAGCAGTGGCGATGACCGACTTAGAGAAAATATTATTTTTTAATCAATTGGTTATCTTGTTTAGTCTATCACTGAAGACTCAGTGTACGTGGCCGGGCCCTTCGGGGTCGGCGCGGCCGACCTCGACCTCGACCTCGACGTCAGCGAGGCCAACACTGGCGGCCAAAAGGAGGGCCCAGGAAGATCGCCGGCCGCCCCAGCAGAAGCAGCCTACTCCGGAGGCTCCTCCGGCCGGCGCCGACTGGCAAGTGGCCGGGGAGAGGAGGAAGGCTGCCAAGGCGGCCCGATCCAAAAAGCGGAGGGAGAAGCGGCGACAGCGCAAGGAGCGCAACGTCGCGGCGCGATTGCGCGCCCCTAAGACCGCGGCTGTGGTCATTTCACTGCAGCCGGACGCGGTCAAGAGGGGTGTGTCGTACCGCGACGTGCTCGCGAAGGCGCGGGAGGCGATAGACCTCGGGGAGCTCGGCATCGCCGGCGGCCTCCGTTTGCGGGTCACCGCAACGGGGGCCCGCATGTTGGAGCTCCCCGGCGCGGCCAGTGGCCCCACCGCTGACGCTCTGGCCGAACGGCTCAGAGCGTCCCTAAACGCGGAAGAGGCCCGAGTCTCCAGACCCACAAAGCGCGCAGACATGCGCATACTGGGTCTGGATGACTCCGTGACGGCGGAAGACGTGGTGGCTGCCGTTGCCAGGACTGGGGGGTGCTCCTCAGACGAGGTGAGGGCGGGCGCCCTGCGTCCTGGCTTTGCGGGGCTGCAGACCATCACGGTTAGCTGCCCCGTTGCGGCGGCCAAAAAGATTCAGGAGGGCCGAAGGCTCCTGGTGGGATGGGTGTCGGCGCAGGTAAAGATCCTGGAACCCCGACCCCTGAGGTGTTACCGCTGCCAAGTGGGTAACCACGCGGCATGCGTCTGCACCTCGGAGGTGGACCGCAGCGATAGGTGCTTCCGCTGCGGTCAGCCCGGTCACAAGGCCGGCTCGTGCTCCGCCCCGCCTCACTGCTTCGCATGTGAGGCGGCTGGCAAGCCGGCCGATCACCGGGCTGGGGGAAAGTCCTGCGCTCCACCGACCGAAGCCAGGCGCAGAGGTAGGCCCTCTGCCGCCGCCGTCACCGCCGCCACTGCCACCGCCGCCGCCGCCGCTCCCGCTGCCGCCGCCGCCGTGGCTGCGCCCTCGCAGGGGGCCCTGGAGGAGGCCGCAATGGATTCAGAATAATGTCTCCATTGCGCTTCCTCCAGGCGAACATCAACCACTGCGCCGCTGCTCAGGATCTTTTGCTCCAGAGCATGGCGGAGTGGTTGATAAACGTCGCCGTGGTCGCCGAGCCGTATTTTGTCCAGCCCAGGAACGACTGGGTTGCGGACCTGGACGGCTCGGTGACCATTATTTCGTCGGCCGCCGCCGGTACCCCGCCCCTCGATCGTGTTGAGAGAGGGCACGGGATCGTCGCAGCCCGGTTCGGGGAGATCGTCGTGGTAGGCGTGTATTTCTCCCCGAGCCGAACTCTCGCCGAGTTCCAGGACTCCCTTGTGGAGCTGGGAGACGTCGTCGTCGCATTCGGTTCCCTCTCCGTGCTCGTCCTCGGGGACTTCAACGCCAAGAACGTGGCTTGGGGTTCCCGGTACACGGACGTTGCGCGGGGCAGGTTGCTCGAGCACTGGGCCCTGGCGCAGGGCCTGGTCATTGAGAACCGGGGTTCTGTCCCCACGTGCGTGCGGTGGACGGGCGAGTCGGTGGTAGACGTAACGTTTGCCAGCGCCGCCCTGTCGCCGCGCGTCACCGACTGGCGCGTTGTGGAGGAGGCGGAGACTTACTCCGATCACCGGTATATCCGGTTTGACGTCTCCGCCCAGACCCCAGACGCGCCGGTCCGACGGAACCCAAGTGGTCCGCGATGGGCGCTGAAACAGCTGGACCGGGAGCTATTCCTGGAAGCCTCGATCGTGCAGGCCTGGGTGTCACCACCGGACAGGCCTGCTGACATAAACGACGAGGCCGAGTGGTTCCGGGAGGCCATGTCCGATATCTGCGACGTGGCCATGCCCCGGGTCCGGCAAGGACGCGCCCGGCGTCAGCTCTACTGGTGGTCGCGCGAGCTAGCATCGCTGCGCGAGGCGTGCGTTGCCGCGCGACGCCGGTACTCCAGGCTCCGCAGGCGCCGCATCCGACCTCCGGATGCGGCCGCCTTGGAGGCGGAGCTGCATGAGGGCTACAGGGCAGCGAAGGCCGCCCTCCGCGACGCAATCTTGCGGGCCAAGGAACAGGCCCGCAAGGAGTTGGTGGAGACTCTGGACAGGGACCCATGGGGCTGGCCGTACAGGTGGGTGCGAGGAAAGCTCCGCCCCTGGGCCCCCCCGTTGACGCAGAGTCTCCAGCCACAGTTCGTGGAGGACGTGGTGAGCGCCCTGTTCCCACCGCGAGGGGACCATGCTCCCCCGCCCATGGCAGCTCCGCCTCGGACGGAGTCTGACAGCGAGTGCGAAGCTGACGCAAACGCGGACCACAGCGACGACGACGTCTACGATGCTCCAGAGGTGACCGAGGTAGACCTGAGAGTGGCGGTACAACGGCTCAAAGCCAAGAATACCGCCCCAGGACCCGACGGCCTGCCAGGAAAAGCCTGGGTCCTGGCCTTCGGGACTCTCGGGCCTCGACTGGGGGGGCTCTTTAGCGCGTGTTTGGCGAGGGGCCAGTTCCCGCTTCGTTGGAAGACGGGGAAACTGGTCCTCATCCAGAAGCCTGGGCGCCCTGCGGACTCTCCGTCCGCATTCCGGCCCATCGTGCTGCTCGACGAGGTGGGCAAGCTCCTTGAGAGAGTAATTGCAGACCGCCTCGTCGGGCACCTAAATCACGTGGGCCCGAACCTGTCGGAGAGCCAGTATGGCTTCCGCAGGGGGCGCTCTACGGTGGACGCCATCATGCGCGTTAGAGCCCTCACGACGGGGGATGCAGTAGCCCGGGGCAGGGTCGTCGTGGCGGTGTCCTTGGACATCTCCAACGCCTTCAACACCCTGCCCTGGAGTTGCATCAGGGAGGCACTCCGGTATCACCGGGTGCCGACCTACCTCCGTCGCACGGTCGAGGACTACCTGACGGACAGAGCCGTCATCTACCCCGGTCACCGGGGAGAGTGGAACCGGCGAGAGATGTCGTGCGGTGTCCCACAGGGATCGGTCTTGGGACCGCACCTGTGGGACATCGGTTTCGACTGGGTGCTGCGCGGCGACCTCCCTCTAGACGTCAGCGTAATATGTTACGCTGACGACACGCTTGTCCTGGCGGAGGGAGTGTCGCACCAGGCGGCGGCCGACTTGGCGACGCGGGCGGTTGCGATAGTCGTCGAGAGGATCCGGCAGTTGGGACTCGAAGTGGCGCTGCACAAGACAGAGGCCATGTGTTTTCATGGCCATCTGAATGCGCCACTGACAGAGTCCCACATAACGGTGGGGGGGGTTCGCATCGGCGTCGGCGGTACGATGAAGTACCTGGGACTCGTCCTCGACAGCCGATGGAACTTCGGGGAGCATTTCTCGCGTTTGGCCCCAAGGCTGAACCGGGCATCAGCCGCCCTCGGGCGGCTCCTGCCCAATATCGGCGGGCCAAACGCCCCCTGCCGGAGGTTACACGCCGGCGTCGTGCGGTCCATGGCCCTCTACGGGGCCCCCGTGTGGGCCCTGAGCATTCGGACGCGACCACAGAAGCTGGTCGCATGCCAGAGGGTCATGGCAATCCGAATGATCCGAGGATACCGCACGATCGCCGGCGAATCGGCCAACCTCCTTGCCGGATCACTGCCCTGGGATCTGGAGGCGACTGCCCTCCTGCGCGTCTACGAGTGGCGCGTGGAGGCGCGGAGTCGGGGCGTATCCCTAATGCCTCGAGAAGTCGAGACGAGGCGGGAAGAGCTCCGGCGCGATCTCAGGGCAGTCTGGAGAGAACGACTGTCGCAACCGAGGTACGGGCTAGCCGCAGTCGCGGCTGTAAGACCCCTCTTTGAGGAGTGGCTGGATAGGTCCCACGGCGTCCTCACCTACCGCATGACACAGGTCCTCACCGGACATGGCAGCTTCGGGAGGTTCCTGTGCATGATAAAAAAGGAGGAAACGCCCGGGTGTCACCACTGTGAGGATCGCCCGGAGGACACGGTGGAGCATACGGTGCAGGAATGCCCAGCTTGGGCGGAGCACCGCCGTGTCCTCACCGCGGCGATAGGCGGAGACCTCTCGCGCCCGGCATTGGTTGCGGCCATGCTGCGGGGCGAAACGGAGTGGGAGGCGGTCGCCTCCTTCTGCGAAGCAGTCATGCTCGCGAAGGAGGAGGCGGGCCGCTTGAGGCAGAGGATACCGTCCTCTCTCCGCCCGAGACGCAGTGGTAGACGCCCACGGCGACGGATGTCGCGGGACGATCTCCGGCCACCGTAGGCGCGGGCATGCGGGCGGCGAGTAAAGGGCAACTCGCTGCCCGACCAAGGACCATGCCCGGGTCGACGGCGCGTTGTGTCCCACGCGCGCCTCAAGGAGCGTCAGCATAGTGACGGGGCCCCCCTATAGAGGGCCACAGTCCTGCCGGAGTTGCGGGACACACGTATACCGCGACTCCGGCACACAAAGGGCTACCGAAGGACACCGTGGATTTTAGTCAGTACAAGTCTGACAGTCCCTCCCGCCCTGCCCGGGGTTGGAGGACTCATTTGATGATTTTACCACGTAAAAAAAAAAAAAAAAAAAAAGACTCAGTGTACGTGTCAGGCCGGTGGCTGACGGTACACGGCTATATCAGGGCTCCAGGGTACTCACGGTGCATGCACGGGACACTCACGTTGCATGCTCGGGACACGTACACTGGCTACAAGTTACAAGTGGGACGGACCACAAGAGGCTCATTTGTATTTATAATTCCATTTAATAGGTCAGCTCAGTTGCAAGCTCGTAGTGGCTTTTGCCGGGTCGGTCTGTGGATGGGTGACCATTCATCAAAGCGAGTTTAATCGGTGTCTCGAAAAAAAGGTAAAAAGTTCGAAAGTCTGACAACCAGTCTTACTAAGGGATATCGTATTACCCAGTTACTGAATTGTGGAGGTCCGATAGGCAGTCGCTCCATGTAAAATACATGTGAATACTGATATTCAGCTGCATCCGGTTAGACTGCAAGCCATCCCGAACATAATTGTAAAAAGACAGACAGATGATGATGGGTCAGCTTAGGATGTTGACATAATTATGACACTGTATAACATTTTTAATGAGTGCGTGCTGCCACCACTGAATAGATAACAGTAATTAGCTACATACCAGTTCCCGCCGGTGACACCGCCCGCCCCCGTGGCCCGCGCCCGCGCTTACCTACCAACACTTCAGCTACAGAATTTTGATTGAGATTAAATTCGTAACATGGAATGTTCCATTCTATTGCCAGAGATATAGAGTATTATTTATTGATAAAGAACAATTTAAGCAACATTCATGTTAGCAACGGTGACAAAGTTTGAGATTTTAGACGCGTTCCGCTGCTGGTGCCGGTAACTGTTCATCTTTATGAGTAGCATTATTAATTGAACTGCTTGTAGGTATATTTCTCTATACTAAGTAATTTCTGACATATGCAAGTACTTCAATATAGTATATTAGGGATTTTAGTAGTTAGATACCCATCAGTCTGTATCTTTCACTTATTTATATTTCCTTTGAAGCTAGTTTGATATGCTATAGTGGTGGAGCTTTCAGATTTTCCCAGTGCAGCTCGCCACTAGTACCGTGCCGTGACTAGCTTTTTATGCGAGAGTGATACTTTAACTGCGCCCTAATCTGGCCAATTGTGGTCCTGATCTGTCCATTCCTTCGCATCGTTGGCACACCCCTGTTTTCGGCACTGACTGATCGATGCTAATAGATTATGCTTATGAGTCGACGTGTCACGTGTTGCTACAACTCTACAAGCTTGTTATGGCTGGTCAGTCCTCCTCGCGCAGCCCAACGAGCTGCTTGTAGGTACTCGTTCACCGTTGATCAACCTGTTCCGCGTCCGACTACATTTGTGTCCATTAAAGTAATGATTGATGACAGAAACGCCACTTCAAACATTTACATTTTCATGAGCTCCGGACAGGAATTCAAATATACTAATTATAATAAATTATGCCGTAAAGTTAGCAAACAGATTGAGATGTTAGACTAATATTATGAACAGGTAAAGTTTGTACGTTTGTAGATGGCTTAGGTAGATATAATGTAAAGGCCTGCTCTACACCGTAATAGCAATTCTGTTACAAAGTTTTTCTTTCGGTAATGTTCCATTGTCATAACGAAAGCCACTCACTATCACTGTTACCGATATCTTCCAGAAAACTTTTGCACGAATTTTACGAACATAAGGATACAGGGGTCTTCAGTGGGGCACGCTGCATATTGCCGAATGTCAGAGGTCTTAACTGTTTCACCTATTTTCTGGGATTTACGACCACGACGCGAGCAGAGTCGCAGGCGATACCTAGTGTAATGTAAAGCTCGTTGACATTCTCAAACATATTGTAGTTGTTCCCAGAACCCTACAGCTGGCGTGCGCTCGGCTGCAGTTAAAAATAATTAAACTAAATTATTAATAGAGTGCTAAGTCAGGCTAAAGGCCGAGAGAGGTCAAGGAACATGAGCACATGTGTGTCTGTGCGACATGTCGTAAGTGCGTGCGCAGTCGTTGACAAAGCCGCGCTGTGTGTCGGACAAAGCTCGCTTGTCGCAGTACTACTGCGCGCTATGAGCGCAGGGTTGTTGGTGGCACGCGGCTCAGATGTGCTGGAATGGAGTGCGTCGTTCTATGCGTCCATCTCAGATGCAACAATAGTCAATTCTTGCGGCTCGCGGATGTCTGCTCCACATGTGCGCGCCATCACTGACCCAAGTCAATAGCGCCCAGCGTTACTCGTACCAATGCTCAGCACCGGTGTATGTTTCCACAGAAAAGTATCTCTAAACGCAATAACAACTTTGTTTACAAACATCATTCTTCACGAAGTTTTTTTGTCTCTGAACTAAAATAGTAAACCACTTAACTTTTTGCTCGCCGCACTCGTGTCTTGATTGCTTATTACCACAGAATACATAATAGTACCTACTGCTATTACTTGATACAACAATAATAGTATACCAGAATTAACTGTCAATTATTTTTTTCTCTTCATTAAACGGTGGCAAAAACATGACCGTGAACTGAGTTAATCCAATTTCTCATTACAATGAGAATGTAAGTTAACCGTTGTTTTTTTTTTCTAGTTCAGTTGTAGTGGAATTTTCTCAATGTACCCGTTCCCTTGGCCGTGACGTTTGTTTACAGTCAGGAGGTAAAGAGTGGTCATATCACAGGCGGCCGGTGATAATGTGGCCCGGTGTCCGCTCACAGGCGTGTCGTCGGTTGCGGGCGCGGGTCAGCACTCCGTGCTCATTCTGTTCTATTTGGGTGCGCACCCGAGTGTCTATGCTTTTGAGCACAATAACAGTTCACGGTACACATTTTATGCGGAAGTTACATTCGAGGATGCTCGAGAAGAAATAGCGAGCCGAGACACCGCGTCACCATATGTAGCTGACCGTCTAATGAGTCGCTGAAGTGTGTGATTCTCACTCTCCACTATGAAACATCACTCTGTAACTAACTGTCTCATAATTAAGGGCACGCTCATTAATGTTGACACGGAAGTAATTAACAAGTTGCTTTGGTAAAAAAAAAATACCAATTTAATTTAAGCAACTTTATTTGTTTATTAATCAAAATATACGAGCAACATCGCCACATTTAACTTGTACTCTTACTAATGTTATAAATTTGTTACTTTTCCCAAAAACTGCAATTCGGAAAATAGCCCCGCAGCATGGCTGGAACAAGCGTTAGAGCGGTGCCGTGGGTCGCCCAAGCGGGGCAGATCTCCGCCGTATGTTCCACCTCGTCCAACAACAGTTGTGACGTCCGGGCGTTTCCTCTCCCCAATTCGACACAGGTAAACCCCGAAACAACCGGTGAGGATTTGGGCGGAAGGTGGAAGGTCTTGTACAGCCTTTCTTGAAGAGGGGCCTTACGCGATTGCGGCATTCCAGGCGTCGAGTACAAGACCGATTGATAATTCTTCCTGAAGGCTTTCAGGAAGAATACAAGCCTATAGAAGAATACAAGCGGATTTTTGTGTATTTTTTGTACCTATAGCTTTTTTGCGTGTTATCAGATTATCACTTAGATAGAGTTTAGAGTTTACTTAATAACAGTCGGCTTTTTCGATTGTAGATAGTAATATGATGGAGGTAACTTTTACGTAAAACAAACAATAATCTTGTCATGTGATCGCACAAGAGTTACATTACAGTGCGGTTTCATCATCCAATTTGGGTCCACTGCTCAACGTAACCAAAAGAGCGCCATATGGCGCAACCAGCCCGGTCTTGGGTAGTCCACATTTAGTCGTTGCCAGCCATCTACCTACTTCAAGTTATCGATCCAGCTGCCTGCATCATCGACCGTTTGTCTGTCTGCTGACATGGCCGGAACATTCCCTCTTCAGCCTGCTAATTCTAAGTACAATGTTGGTGAGTTTAGTTCTCTGGCGAATGAAGTCTATCCACCGAACCATTATTCTCTCCTTTGCACGATGAATGAGCATGAATTTGTGGACGACAATTACTTAGGGGTGTTGGAGTGAAAAATGGACCATTGAACATGGTTTTGCCTTGAAGAGTCGCTTAGGCTGTTTAGCCCTATTTCCACCCAATTTCCAACTCCTGTACAGGTTCTGCCATGACGGCAATTTCATCCGAAAAACGGCGTCTTTACCAAGAAAATGTTTAAGTAGCGGTGTTTATCGCGTTTAGAGTTCAATTCATTCATATTTATATAATCTTAGAATACTCGCAAAATGCCTGTCTAAATATTCCATAATCTTGACTAGATTGTGGAATATTTATTTTGGTAAACAAGAAACTAGTTGAGTAAGTATGTAAAACTTGAGTGAGTCATGTCAAAACATTGTCGGGTCCTTTTATTGCTCGTGTGTGCGTGAGCAGAGCATGCGAGCAGGGGCGAGGCGGATAGCACGAGCAAACTAGGCAACGCACTGTTGTTTGGGCAAAAGCATCGTTTCTTTGGGCAAAAGCTTGGCAAAAGATAAAAATTGTTGAAGGAGGAATTGTGAACAGATAGTGAACCAAATAAATGCTAACAATGTGAATTGGTGAGCCTCGTGTCCTGTGTACACACAATTATCATCTATTTGATACACATCAACATGCATGCAGTAAATATTTGTGCACACTAAGTGATAAGTATGCTAAGTTATCAGCATTACCTAGGTGCAGTTTATTTTGAGTTTTGGACGATTACTGTGCAGGTAACATTTTCTGTGCTTCTTATCCGGACAAGTAAGTTTAGGTACACGTCTGTTACATTCACTTGACAAGAGCAACACATTCGCGACATGTGTCTACTAGGAAAGCTCTAATCAGCGTGGGGAGCGGTTGCCGGCGGCGGCGCCGGCGCCGGGAAAGTGCTACCGCCACGTTGAAGTAATTGCTAAGCGCCAGTGAAAGTGCAGGGGCCAAACGCCCTGGTACATTAACTTTGGCTAACGATGTCAAGTAACTGAGGGGCGATATCCTCATGAGGCAGCCAATTTGCCAGTAGGTGTGTCGTTGGCATGGTTGTCAATGTAAAATATGTTTAACAACACTTGATTCAAGTTTTCGTGTTGGATTTGGTTAGTGGATCGTCTACGAGGTGAATGTCTTCGAAGCTGCTGTGATCAACTTTTGAATGTAGGTTATATATTCCGCCTGTAACCACGAATAGAGATCATTCCCGAAAGGTTAAACAATCGCCGCAATGTAACAGGACAGGACGTGAACTTATTGCCATCAACCTTAATCATGGTTTTCCTTTACCGAACGTTGTAACGTTGTCATCAGATGTCACGTGCCGGAGTGCGAGGGCAACTGGACGGCGGCGGCGGGCGTGGCGAGCGCGGCGCAGTGGTCGGCCGAGTGGGCGGCCTGGGCGCTGCCGGAGCAGCCGGTGCAGGCGCGCTGCCAGCGCTGGACGGCCGGCGCGCAGGCCTGCCACCCCGCCGCCTTCGACAACACCAGCGCCATCGCCTGCGACCGCCTCGTCTACCAACATGGCAGCAGCATCGTCTCTGAGGTAACACTACCTGCTCAGCTTCTGAACTCTTTATATTTTTGGGCACTTTAACCCGTTGTTCAATTCTAAAATTCTCTAACTATAAGTTTTGGGTAGGCCGCAAATTCTGTTAAAAATGTCAACACCGAACCTTCGATCAGACACTCAACATAGGTAATGAAATAAAAGTTGATAGTTTAGACAAATGAGCAGCCGTGCAAGTATGGTACGTATGTAGCGCTCCCAGAACAGGTTGGATAGTATTTCTGTATTAGCGTGTCGCGTATGCTTGTTTTAGACGCGCGGGTTCACTAGAGTTCGTAGGACTTGAAAAAAAAATTGCAGTTTCGAGTACATTTGTGTCGCTTGTGAAAGGAACAGGTTCCTCCGAGTGTCACGTGGTGTGAGTCACGCGGTGGACTCCGTCATTAGCGCTACATGTGGCCATGCCCCATGTGGGCAACACCCCGATCCGTTGACCCTCTGTATCCAATATCACGTTAGTTGTCAAGTGCTCACACGGTTCTGACTTTAAATATTTCTCATTTCAGATTTGAAATGTATGTGTTGTTTCCAGTTTGACCTGGGATGCCAGGAGTGGAAGCGCTCCCTGGTGGGCACGGTGCACAACGTGGGCATGCTCATCTCCTTGCCCATCATGGGCATCGTCTCGGACAGGTAATGAAACATCTCCACTTGGTGCATTTATTGTATCCAACGATGAGTCTGAGCAGTTATTTATAATTATATCTATTAGTCCAATCCAATCACAGAGTAATCAACCCCATTACCGCCCATTAGTGATAGGTATCTATCGAATTTTGTGATCAGAACCAGTTTGTGTTTATTGAGGAGACCGAATGGCAACTTATAATATATTTGAATGAAGGTTTGTATTGAATCCATTTAGAGAATGTTAACTTGTATTAAATCTTGTTTCGGTACGGAACACTAGTCATGCGAGACACGACTCGTTCAACTGTATTTTAGTAACGATGCTTATATTATTTTTAACCACTGACCGCACTGTTGATTGATCGATAATCAATCTTGTGCACGTGAGTCTAAAGTTGTTAATCTTTTATACGCCTTCCCATCAAGCATGGGACTCGATAACATTATGTAAATAATATTCACAGCTAGGTGATGGCAAATTTTGAAGTTCATGTTACTGGCTAGTTGTTTATCTTATTTGGCCTTGAATAAAGTAAATATTAAGACAGGTTCAGGAGCCTCTCTCTCGGATCAGGGTCATTCATATAAATGTTTTGATTATTTAGGTACATATTCACATTTATTTTCCATGGATACTCGCGCGTTTATCTAGCGTAGCGACATCTATTGGTTGGTCAAGAAAACAATATATTCCTCCTCCCTAGCCACAAAGTTACATTATACCAGTTCAGATAATTACTTCTTCCATCATACTGTATCGATGCATAGTCTAATGAGTCGAGTCTACGTGATCACGTTATGCCCATGCCGTCGCGGTGCCAGTAGCGGGCTAGTCGTTTTATTGTAGGGTATCTAATATATGGAGGTGATGGTGAGTGATGAGGTTCCTCATGAGCTTACTGACGTCCCGGCGCTGTGTGGTTGCAGGTGGGGCCGGCGCTCGGCGCTGGTGGTGTGCGGCGTGGGCGCGGGGCTGCTGGGGCTGGCCAAGTCGTTCGCCGGCTCCTACCACACCTACCTGCTGGGCGAGCTGCTGGAGACCGTGCTGGGCGCCAGCGTCTACCCCTGCGCCTTCGTGCTCAGTTAGTATAGCTATGCAGTTTTTTGCTCATTTCGGGCCGGGTACGACCAGTACATTTCGGTCTACATGCATATCTGGTGATGTCTGCTAAACACACACAATATTTATTTTCATCTGCAGTGTTACATAAAGTTACTTATGGTGTGTTTGTTTCCCAGTGATAGAATGGCTGGGCGTGGAGCATCGCATCCTGGCGAGCCTGGTGCTGGGCATCCCTCTGTCGCTGGGCGCGGCGTCGCTGGCGCTGGTGGACTACCTGGCGGGCTACTGGCGCACGTGGGCGCGCGTGGCCTACCCGCCCTCGCTGCTGCTGCTGCTGTACCCCTGGCTGCTGCCCGAGAGCGTGCGCTGGCTGGCGGCGCGCGGCCGCACGGTGGAGGCGGCGCGCGCGGTGGAGCGGGCGGCGCGCTGCAACGGCGTGCGCCTGCCGCCCGGCGCGCTCGACAAGATGCTACTCGAGAAGGAACAGATCGGCGCCAGCGCAGAGTCCAACATTGACGAGGGATTGTTCACTGCGCTTCTCAAGTGAGTTACAGTTTCATAATAGCTTTATCATTCTTATATAAGACTAGCTTTTGATCACGCCTTCGCTCGCGTTCATTTAAAATTTCACACTCAATTTGGATGGCCATTTTTTTTTTAATAATTGTTTTTGAATGACCTAAAACAGTAAAGGTGTTTGTATATGTACCTTTAAATGTTTAAATGTTTGTTAACGCACCAAAAATGCAGGATAAAATACTAAGGCAGCTTTTATTTTTAAATAAATAAAAAATAGATTAGCTACAAAAAGCTGGAATGTTAAGAATTACGTTTATTAAACCAATTAAAGAAATAAAATAAATATGTTCATTGTAGGAAAAAACATGTTTTTGTTAGATTTTGCGCAGTTTAGTCACGCCACGTGTCGTGTCCCCCGCTTCGGTAAGTTATTAACTCAGCGATGCGGGCCGAGGAATTTGTAATGAATAAATCATAATATCACATACTTACACATAGAGGTGTACCTTATAAACAAATAAAGATATTAATTTAATTTTATATTCATCATCATCATCATCATCATATCAGCCGTAAGACGTCCACTGCTGAACATAGGCCTCCCCTTTGGACTTCCAGTAGAACCGGTTGTAAGCGGCCTGCATCCAGCGTGATCCTGTGGCCTTCATAAGATCGTCTGCCCACCTAGTGGGTGGACGTCCTACGCTGCGCTTGCCGGTGCGTGGTCTCCATTCGAGAACCTTACGGCCCCATCGGCCATCAGTTCTGCGAGCTATATGGCCTGCCCACTGCCATTTCAACTTGCTGATTCGTTGGGCTATGTCGGTTACTTTGGTTCGTCTACGAATCTCCTCATTTCTGAGTCGATCGCGCAGAGAGACTCCGAGCATAGCCCTCTCCATAGCTCGTTGGACTATACTGAGCTTACTAATGAGGCCCATAGTAAAGGACCACGTTTTGGCGCCATAGGTCATCACTGGTAACACACATTGATCGAAAACTTTCGACTTGAGGCACTGAGGTATTTTGGACGAGAAAACGTTACGCAATTTCCCGAACGCTGCCCAGCCGAGTTGGATTCGGCGGTTGACCTCTTTCTTGAAATTGGACCTACCTAGCGCGATGGCTTGTCCCAGGTAGACATACGAGTCAACAACTTCTAGAATAGAGTTCCCAACTGACAATGGGGTGGGCACAACATGGCCATTACACATTACTTTTGTCTTGTCCATATTCATTTTAAGACCCACCTGTTGGGAAACTCTATTGAGGTCGCCGAGCATCGTGCTGAGATCTTCCATCGATTTTGCCATGACAACAATATCGTCGGCAAATCGAAGGTGGGTGATGTACTCGCCATTAATATTGATGCCGAGTCCTTGCCATTCTAGGAGCTTGAAGGCGTTTTCCAAAGTGGTAGTAAACAGTTTCGGAGATATCACATCTCCCTGTCTTACGCCTCTTTTTAAAGGAATCGCCTTCGAACTCTGCTCCTGTACTCGGACCGACATAGTGGCATTATTGTACAAGCACCTAAGCACTTCGATGTACCGATAGTCAATACGGCATCGTTGGAGAGATTCAAGCACTGCCCATGTCTCCACCGAATCGAAGGCTTTTTCATAGTCCACAAACGCTAAACACAAGGGCAAGTTATACTCTTCGGTCTTCTGTAAAACTTGACGCAGCGTATGTATGTGGTCTATGGTACTGTAGCCTTTTCGGAAACCGGCTTGTTCGGGAGGCTGGAAGTCATCAAACCTGCGGTCGAGACGGTTCGTGATGACCCTCGAAAACAACTTATAAACGTGGCTCAAGAGCGAGATGGGTCTGTAATTCTTCAATAAGGTGTTGTCACCCTTCTTGAAGAATAGAACCACCACGCTCTTGTTCCATGCTTCTGGCGTTGTACCCTCGAGCAAGACGGAGTTGAAGAGCTTCTGAAGGACTTTAAGTACTGGTGTTCCACCCGCTTTCAGAAGCTCTGAAGTGATTCCGTCTTCACCCGGCGCCTTATTGTTTTTTAGCTGATTAAGGGCCATCCTAATCTCGTACAGGCTGATGTCCGGGATGTCTTCGGTATAGTGTCGGGTCAATTTGGCTCTTGGGTCTTTGGCTGCGCTGCTAACAGGTTTTGTGACCGAAGATTTTATATTAATTTATTATAAATAGCAAAAAAAAAGGCTAAAGTAAACTAATTACCGATTCAAATTGAGATTCTTTAATTGATCACAAGATTTCTGTATTTTATTTTACAGCGTATTTGAAGTATTAATTAATAGTATGGAAAACCGAAAAAATGCCTCTACTATACGAACGAGGAACAATTCAATAAGTACAGTCATTAATTTGCGCCAAGTAACACGAAAATCGTTGTCATTTTCCTGTCCTCAACCATGAGACTTGTGGTCGGCGCAAGATGTTTTCTTTTTCCATTCTCCTCTGAGTCGTCACGCTCAAGACATCATTTACTCCTTGTTAGTTCTTGATATTTCTTATACCACCCATCCATCTATTCTTTGGTCTTCCCCTTCCTCTCTTACCATCTTCATTCTTACCCTCACAAACTTTGATTCATAGAAATCAATAAATTAACCACTTCCCTGTCCGATGAATCACATGTGATCCACGACTATTGTTTAGGTATTGTGTCTGCTGCGCGGACAGTGAAAGTGTTAAGAGTAAAAGTTTGCCGTACCAAGTAAATAGTTCGTTTATCATGGGAATCCAGTTGATCTACTTTTTAACTTGATTGAAGCGCTAATAGCAGCAGTGTAAGTGTATCGCTGGATGTTGTGGTTGCAGGTACGGCGTGCTGCGGCGGCGGCTGTGCGTGTGCTTCGTGTGGTGGATGTCGGCCGTGTTCGTGTTCTACGGGCTGGCCGTGCAGGCGCACGCGCTGGCGGGCTCGGCGCACGCCAACTACGCGCTGCTGGCGGCCGCCGAGCTGCCGGCGCTGCTGGCCAACACGCTGCTGCTGGACCGCGTGGGCCGCCGCCCGCTGCTCACGGCCGCGCTGCTGCTCACCGCCGCCACGCTCATCGCCAGCTCCGCGCTGCCGCAAGGTACTGATTATCCATGCCATCAGTCCTCATAATAGGCTCAGTCAGCTAGACACTGTCGCCGCAGTAGCTGAGCGATTGGACTGCTGTGTGCCTGCGTAGCGTGGTGTCAGCACAGATTACATAGTGTCGCGCCGGGTTCCATTCCCGCACAGTACAAATGTTTGTATGACCGAGAAATAAACACTCGTGGCTTTTCCGAGTTTGGGTGTTTGTGAGTGTCTATGTTTATAAATTCACCCACGATACAGGAGAAATTCTAAGTGTAGCACAATGTTTAAAAATGACCTTTGCGAATGTGGTGATGTTGGCGATTTAAATCATATGTTTTTTTCCTGTCCTCTTCTTAGTCATGATTCTTTTATATCTACTTAGTTTATTTTCCTATAACATTGCTTTTCCCACCTCCATCTCTTTTTTACTGGCTTCTAATGACTCAAAATATATAATTATGTATTGTATATATCATCATTTATCACTGACAATAATATACGCGTATAATATTTACTTTTGTAGGAGCAGTGGTGGCCCAGTGGTATCGGCCCCGACTTACGAGTTGTAGGTCGTGGGTTCGAATCCCGGCAGGCGCATTACTTTGTGTAATTTATTTCATCACCACTGCTCTCAAAACGGTGAAGGAAAACATCGTGAGGAAACCGGCATGTCCTAGAACCAAAAATTCGAAGACATGTGACATCCACCAATCCGCACTGGGCCCGCGTGGTGGATTATGGCCCACCCCCTCTCACAGAGAGGAGGCCTGTGTCCCAGCAGTGGGAACATTAATAGGCTGATGATGATGATGATGATTTACTTTTGTTAATGGTTTCCCTAATAATCCTATCCAATATCCATCCAAATTCCGTGTCCTAAATTAACCTTTCAGTTTTTACCAAGTTTCCTCGTTTTTTGTTAGTGGCATTGCGCAAATAGCGGCTTGCCAATAAAAAAAATGTTTAAATAAAAATATCATGCCTATTAAGGCTGGTCCAATCAAGCCGATGATGCTTTTCAAAAAAATTTCATACTTGTCACATTTTTGTAATACTTAGGTATTGAAGTTTTGCGCAAGGTAGGCAATTCTGATGCGCAATAAGTATTGACGTTTTAATTAAATGTACCACGAGTAGAATTATTAAGATGATAAACTAATCGCTTACTCAGGAATGTGGGTCTGATTCGTGTAATGATCGTGTTTATCAACTTACCGGTCTTGTTAGGAGGTAAACATGAATTCGTTGAATATAATGAATAGATAAATTAAATTGATAATTATGGTTGGTTAAGTACTTGCCTGTGTGTTAGTAATATGTATAAATCAATAAAGCTAAAAATAAATGCGTGCGACACGAGCGAGCGTAGTTCATCAAGTTCAGAGATTGACAATGATATTGATGTCGCGTGTTGCAACGGCAGAATGTTCACATCTTGACTTAAGCCCTTCCGATATCTTTTTTGCCACCTTGACCTGATAAGATAAGTCCTCGGCATGCGTGCACATGTCGAACGATATCGATTAGAAGTAGGTACACTCACAAAGCATCCCTCACTTTCTTAAACCTATAAATTAATCCAAATATCAAAAATATCATTAGGCAACTATATATGTATTTAACTTGACATAGTAACAGCACGGATAAAGCAAATGTCCTAAATTGTCTTGACAATAAAATTTAACCAACAAAAACAAAATGTGTATTAATGGGTTACCTACAATAAGCTTTTGACGTCGACGTGAAGGTACAACTCAGAAATTAGCCAACTTTGGTTATGACAGTTGGATAGATGGCGCCACTTGTATCTATTACGTACTTACGTAGTCAAGTAGGTACTACCTATTCAGAAAGCAATTTGAATGGTTTCCAGCAAGCGGTCTGTGGGGCACCGGGCTGTACCTGGCGGGCAAGATGGGCGCTACCATGACGCTGAACGCGCTGTACGTGTACACGGCCGAGCTGTTCCCCACGAGCGCGCGCCAGCGCCTGCTGGCCGCCTGCTCCACGCTGGGCCGCGTCGGCGCCATCCTCGCGCCGCTCACGCCGCTGTTGGTGAGTACTGTACAATTATTCTTTAAAAATTCAGCGTTGCACCACCTCAGAAACGCGCCGCTCACATGGTACGCATTTGTTCAATTATTAAGAATTGCACCACAAGACCTATGTATTTAAAAGTGTACGTTGCTTCTGTATTGCAGGCTGTGTACAAGTGGTGGCTGCCGACGTTGCTATTCGGCTCGCTGCCGCTGCTGAGCGCGGCGCTGACGCGGCTGGTGCCGGACACGCTGCACCGCCGGCTGCCGGATAGCTTCGCGGACATGGACGAGTCCACACAGGAGCCCCCGCCATCCCAGGCGCCCCCCACCCCCCTGCTGGCCTCCGTGTGACATATTCATCATGTTAGCTCCAACCATTTCATTCATGTGATCCATAGCTCGCTCTATAGTGCGACAGTATAGGGCATTTCTACGGACACGGTGATTTTTGCTCAATTCCGTGGGCAATTTTTTTTTTCACATTATGACTAATTGTATATCACCAAAATAAAATGCATATTTTTTCAAACAAAATGGTGCTAATTTGCCAGTAATTGCTCCAGTAGTTTATGAAATAAATTTTGAGTGCCATGGAATTGAGAAATGTGACCACAGAATTTAGAATTACACATATTTTACGTAACCGGGAAAGACAAATTCAATTTAAAAAAACATTCAAGAACATATTTTAGCAGTTTTTGGTATTTTAGGTATGTAAGTTTACATTGAGTCTGCCTTGAGAGAGATTCCTTGAGTTATCATGCTTAGTTAACTAACTTTTAGTCAAATCATTTAAATGAGCATTTTTATTAAACTTGTATGGTAAAATGTATTAATGTTAAGCATTTTCGTTAAACCTTTAAATTACAAACAAGAGACATTAAGTATAGACGTCAAGTCAGTTTTATTTATCAAACCGCAGAAAGTAATAGACATAATCGAAGTTTTCAGCCGTATATTAGTCAGGTCAATTTTTTACTCAAAAATTACTGATTGTATTTTAATGAAACTTTGCAGCAATATAGTTTATACATCAGAATAAAATATAGGCTATCATAATACGATCTTCCGAGGCTCGAGTAGCTAGTCGCGGTAGTATTAGCTAAAATCAGATCTTGCAATTGCAACGTCAACTCTAGATACTTTAAACCTTTTATACAACATTATAGACACATAATATATGGCGTTAACTATTTTACCATGACAAATTGTGAAGTAAATGACTTTAAACCTTATATAAACCGAGATTAGTTACATGGGTAAACCATCGTTCTCAATTCCGTGGACACCAGGGCACAAAATTGAGGGCCACGGAATTGAAAAAATATCGTACTAATCAAAATAACTTATTACTGTTACGACTTCAAACAAATTAAACGAAAAAACCATGCTGGTGTCCAGTTAAACTTCAGTCTAGGGAAACAAAACATTAAAAAAAATAAAACTGTCAGAAGATATCTTTGACACGGTATTGAGAAAAATCCCCGAACTAAAGACACGGAAACAGGTTCTCACCTTCGAAAATCTAAAAAAACAGCAGCACACCACACATGCACTCACATGGCCTGCTCGGGAGCACCTGATAGTTTACAAGAATCGGATGGTGATGTCCAGTTCGCGGGTATTTAGTATCGTAATCAAGTGTTTTTTGTGTGACACGGAAATGACTCATTAGACTGGGACAAATCTTTACGCATCCACAAATATAACAAAATAAGCAATTACAGGTTTATTTATTGTCAATGTCTCTTGGTTAACTATCCAAATACCCAAGAATATCAAAAATTTGCTTGAAATTCAGCTCCATTAAAAAATATAAAATATTTTACACTCGATTTCGGAAAAGGGACAGGTCAAAATCAGTGAAATTACCCCCGTTTTTTCACTTCAGATTTTTTTTTTAGGAAAATTAAGAAGTAGTACGGAATTTATGTTATGCTCTCCAGTTAGAATATAGATTAGGACGTCCGTTTAAAAATTTTGGGATGTGTATGTAACTTCTAACCATGATTTTTTTAAAAGGACAAAAAAAATGCCCTCTTCGTAGAAATGCCCTATACTGTTAGAAATTTCAGTCAGAAAAAGTTGATCCAATCGGCCCGGCAATCGGCAACTTTTATTATACAAAGAGCATCAGAAGCGGACGGTTCATCCGAATTTTTATTACAGTGTGTGGTCTGTAAAATAAAAGCGGTCGCACTTATGCGCATTCATTAATGTCGTTATCAAGAGTGCACTAGTTCGCGCCGTATGATCCAAGACGCGTACTACACATTTTTGAAAATCATTGGACTATGTACACTAAAAGACTTGCATTGTGTCCAAAAGGCTCGTTAAAAATGTTGTTAGCATTAATTCTGTCTCAACTGGAACAATAAATTGTGGTAGTTTGTTTGGCTCAAATAAGGGAATGCATTGGCGAGATTGAGAAGGATTTTTAGAAATTAACGTGCGGGATTAAATCCCCTATTTTAATATTGGTGATGGTTCTCATGACGTGTAACTTGCAACAGCTAATTGTTAAGGGCCCTCCTGTCAGTTTTACAGAGTAAAAGCAGAAATTCCGATTCCGAAAGATAACTTAAGGTTCTGAATAATGGATTTTTTATGTTTAAGTCCACAAAACTGATAGGGCGTCTGAAGATGAGTGCGCGTCATCTACTTTAGAAAGACTGTGCAGGGGACCAAGCAATATAATGCTTTTTCAAGCTGAAATATGATTTCAACTTGAAAGTTGCATTTTAAAATCAAATTTTGTTTTAGTTGTGAATTCGAGTGTCCACCTCGTTCTAGAGGTTTCTTGAATATCACACTAATACGTACATTGATGTTGTTTTCTCTAATATGTAATTGTATTAATAATTGAAACAGTGTAAGTACTACTCGGGGACCTAAAAATAAGTTTTTAAAACATCCCAGTTATGAGATAAGTATTTGTTTTATTTAAATTTGAACAGAAACCGTTGTGTGACATTTCTACAGTTTTGACATCACATAAATAGAAAGAAATGAAAACTTTCAAGACAGAAAAAAGTAAAGGAGAATTAAGAAAAACATATTATTAATTAAATAAGAAAAATGTACAAGAAATAATATTGATTACTGAGTACTACTATTATCAGAAATGAATAGTAAATATTCGACTTTGTACCAATGTTTGAAATAGCATCTTTTATGTCTTTTATAATGAGTGAAAAAACAGAATGGTGATAATCGGCTAAGCCACTTTATATAATAATTAAGATTCGAAGTTTAAAGTTAACAAAGTGCCTAGCTTGTGACAAGCTGAAAGCTTCGGAGGTAAGCAACCGTTATAGACTTATAAAATTATGCTAACATACAAATATTTAAGTAGGAGTCCATCATGTTGGACGGTAGTTCTAGTAGATTTATGTATTTTTTAACCTTGTACATTCATCTCTAAGTTTAACATCTTTCAAGGCAACATTAGGTAGCTTTTGTACAAAATTTTGCCGTATAGAGGGTGCAAGTACAGTGGTACACAGAGACGCGACGCTGCTCGAAAACTTTAATAGAACTACTCAAAACTAACTTTATTTACAACGCGAAAAGATGTGAGTCTCGGTGTAAACTATCCCTATCAACTCAGTACAACGATCTCAAGGAGCTGTTGTATGACACGGCTTCAGGTTTACAAATCTCTATTCTCCATTATGTGTAGCAGTACAAATCTCTTTCTCTCTTTCCCAAAATACGATAAGGTTTAACCGAAGGTAATGGGATGTGTGACAGGTAGCTGGTAGCCTGATGTCAGTACACATAGATATAATGTTAAAGGGTTTGACAAATAGAGGGCTCGACGGTAGCGTGGCGCTGGCGGGACGCGAGTTTGGCGGGTCGTAAGCACGGTGCGATAGTCACATTACAAAATAAGCCATCCTCGTGCCCCGTCTGCAACGGTGTCCGTGTGTATACCGGTTGTTATAGAAACACGTAGATACGTAAGCGACACGTACAGCTCCCTGTTTGACAAAGCCTTAATGATCGCACTTGACAATCCGCGACCATTTAGTGTAGTGTATAGTATTAGTAGATTGTATCATTAGTGCCGGTCACAATGACCGACACGAGATATCTTACGATAGTATAATAAGACAATTAACAATAAAGTGATACGTATTAATTTACTCAAGAGTGTGTGGTTTTATTTTTATGATCGAACTGAATATCCGGTTTACTTGACACAGATTTATTTCATCCAACGTTTATCTTTTTACAACTGTTTATGTGTGTGTAGTGAGTTTTAATAAATCCTAGAACAATCAGAAAATGTCGTGAATCTCTGCGACGACGGCTGCTTTGAGCGCGACACTCACGGTCGACAATGTTTAATTAAAGATTAGGACACTGTGGCGAGTGGTACTACTTGATCGAGTTGTTATTGTTGGGCTAAAAAGTTAATTATGTTTTACATAACAACGAAGGTTGTTCAGAACAGCCATGACAAGAAGGTCGCGAGTACGAGGGAGTGACAGTGGCCCGCGCACAGCCCACTGATACCACAAGCTGAGGTAGGAGTTACATGATTTGAACCACCAACCCAGCTGTGAGGAATGTATGGTAATGCATTGCTTACTGCGTCTACAATTATTTTTCAAAGCAGTGTTTCGCGAGTAAATAATGTACCAATATTACCGGCCAACCCAAGTTCAGGACAAATTAGTTTGGCCTAGGCTAAACTAGTTCTTTCTTCAGAGGAGCAAGTCGACGGAGCCCCGCTTGGTAGGGCTGCTATTTCTAGGTGGTTTAAAAAATAACCATGAAGAAGATGGCGGGGTCTTTCACTAGTTAGCCTAGGCCAGGAATCGGCAGGTAACATAATTTACAAGATTTTGTATTGTATCTGGGTGTTGTGTGTATGTGAGTTTCTATGTTTGTAAACGCACTCATGAATTCACGATACCTACAGGAGAAATTAGAGCAGTTTCTTTTTAATAACATTTTTTTGAACAACAGTCTGCTCTTTTTTTCAAAAGTTCAGTGTGTAATTACAAAGAAGTTTTAATGACATGAAAGTAGATTAGAATGTTTGAGGAAAATAATTATGAGAGCTAGTGATGCGGGTAGCGTGGCATCCGAGTGCAAGACGTCATCGGCCGGGCGCGAGCGCTGCGGGCCATAGCTTACGTTGTTACGTAATCTACGAATAGTATATGGCACTTATAATAGGCAAGGTGGGATGACTGAAAAATGGCATCCAATGTCAATAATTAGATTACCAAAAAAAAAAATTCCTGTTTTGTGAGTGCGTTTACAAACATTGAAACACCCAGACTTTGAACAACCACTTCTAGGTCGTACAAATAAAGTTCGAGTGTTCTTTTCGAGGATCGAACTCTCGACACGTATACGCTGTGAAGCAGTGAAGCACTCAGCCACTGCGCCAACCTCACCGCCGTTGTTTCCACGACTTTTTCTACGACTTAGGAATACTTCTTGTTCAGGTGTTTAGAAATTCGTAACAGCAGCAGTTTTAACCTGTTACGAGTGTGACAACTAGGTATTAACCGTACCTACATATCTATCGGAGTTTAGTTAAAAATCTCTCGCTGGAATTTCCATAGGAATGGTTGCATAATACCGTAATTATAAATATGGAGGGCTACACGGCTGTGAGGACTCTCACGTCGAGTGTTGTCGGCACACCACACAGAGACCGGCGCGTATTCGCAATTGCATCTCGACTGCGGTTTGATTGACAGCGGACCTTGGCCTAGTATCGGCTTTCTAATAGATCAGTTGGTTGTCGCGGTGCAGTGTGGTGGAGGAGCAGTCAGCGACGCGCCGCGGACATGAGTGTAGCCGCGGGACAGGTGGACGCGGAGAGCGTGCTGCGCCAGCTGGGGCAGGCGGGACGGTTCCACAGACGCGCGTATTTCCTGCTGGCGCTGGTAGCCGTGCAGGTGGGCCTGCTGCACACTACCTACATTTTCCTCGCGGCAACTGTGCCCTACAGGTACGTACCCACTACAGTCTCTTTATAGCCAATCAGTGTTTCCGTAGGGTTTGTAGTCATCCTCATCTCTCCTCCACGTTTCCGTTATACTAGGGAGACATTTTCTTGTATGAGTATAGGTAAGGAGGATGCTCCTTTTTCAAAGTGTATTGGTAGTAATGCGAAGAATATAGTAGATTTCTAACTCAGACTGACAGTTAGTAATATTAATGAAAACACCAGCCTTTTACTGTCTCACTGCTTGATGGGCTGTAGCCTCAACTCATACAGAAAAGGCACGAGCATGGATCATATAATTTTTGGATGGTAACATTCGAAAATGAGTCCTCTCACCTTGAGTGGAGTGGAAGGGACTGTTAGCTACACTCTATTACAGACACCATTCTGTTCCTACAATTGTCCTTGGCATGCCAGGGTCACGGTATACTGCTTAGATAGTCCTGCGTCCCGGTCATTCATCATTATGCTTGCTCAAGATAGGTTGGCGATTACTTACATGAATTGATTGAGATTTCCTCACCATATTAGGTACATTCAGCAATGTCAATGGTGTCCAAAATAAACTTAAAAATGTGCATTTGAATAATGAAAAAGTCACATAAGCACCTATTCAGATTTAAACCAATAACCTCGTGTTAGAGAAGCTAGGACTTAGCTTCTGAGCCATCACTTCAACGTAGATCACTTGACTTAAATGAGCATATTTTGGCAACATTGGATCGCGCATCAATGGCGGTGTTGCAACAGTACAAACATCAGCTTGTCATGGTGCCGCCCGTCACGGTACAGTGACACAAGTGGTCACTGAGAGCCTCGCGGCTGCAGAAGGTCGGCTCTTCACAACGAGGACAGTTTTTGTCAAGCAATCTTAGAGTGCTTGCACACTAGCGTTTGTGCAGCGAAACGCCACAACAACGTGACGCCTGAGCCGTGTTGTCGCTGCGTCTGTGCTGCGCATACGTTTGTCGAATGCATAAGCTGGACTAGTGTGAAGGCACTCGTAATTTTTTTTAACAATTGTCGAGACTGATTGTTTAAAAACATTTTTAGAAACTTTAAATAGTCACTTTTGTAGGATAGGATATAATATCATTGGATAAGATTGGGTGTTGTATTGGAAAGTAGCGAAACGGGATGGATGATGCCTTTTTATAAAGTAATAATATCAACCTATTGCCGTCTACTGCTGAATATACGTTTCCCCAAAAGAGCAGAAATTCTCTCTGTCCTGGGCATTCCGCATGCATCTACTGCCAGCCACATTCTCCAAATCATCGATCTTGCCGCAGGGCGTCCTACACTGCGTTTGCCCATTCGCTGTCTTTCTCTAGCATCATCATGTATCTCCATCTACCTTATAACAAAATCTGGTAAATCAGCTACCGGTATCAGCCGGTAATGGTTACTGAATTAATAACCAGTCAGATTCTAGTGAAATTATGGAAGTTCAAACTTCGTACGAGAGATGTTAGTCAATATATTCACTGCACTTGATGAAACGGTTTGTGTGTGTGTGTTCATGCGAGGCGGCTCGTGTCTAACGCTGGTGAAGTCGAGCAATAGCTTCTATTGTTGTAGATGTAGTTCATAGTGCTGCATCATTGTACACTAACAATACGTTTTATTACAATTGTACCCCGGGTCAACACGCTGTGTTGAAATGTAACAGTTAATTGGACAGCTATTGAGTTGAGACCAACTGATTTTTGCTCGGATGTAATCAAAAGGCGCTTTTAATTTAACAAAAGTTTGAAAAAAAAACAGCATTGCCTTGACAACAGAACTACATCATGGATTTAGATTTATAATTATGATTCTTATAGGATATAGCTGATCACTTAATACTAGCTAAATAAGTGATCAGTAGTGCTCTAAAAGATTCTACGATGAATCCGTCGATGAGCTTTTAAAAATGTTTAAGTTTATGCTTTAGAACGTAATGGTAAAAATAAACTAGAACAAATTGAAGTTTCGAGTCTTTAGACAGACAGTAAGTACTAAGTACAGACACAGGTACTAGACATGGGTAGTTCGCGAACGATTGAAGGAAATGAACTAGTTCATTTCCCAAAATGAACTTTTCATTCATTCACTTTCCATTCAAATGTGTCTTTAGTTCAGTGTTTCTTTTCGCTTAGTTACCTACTTTATTCACCCTAATAAGTATGAACTTTGTAATAGAAATATAGTCTTCACGGGAAACGGTAGGTCCGTTTCCCGTAAAGATTACATTTTTAATAAAGTATGAAGAAATATCGATATTCGTATAAAACTGAACTAGTGATTTAGTGAAACGCATCATTTCTCTAAATCACTAGTTCAGTGAACTAGTCTAGGGAACTAGTCCAGTGAACTAGTCCAATGAACTAGGTAGTGAAATAATTCAGTGAACTAGTCCAGTGAACTAGTCCAATGAACTAGTCCAGTGAACTAGTCCAGTGAACTAATTCAGTGAACTAGTCCAGTGAACTAGTCCAATGAACTAGTTCAGTGAATCATCTCATTCAGGATCTCGTTCTGATTTGCTGGACTAAATGAAGTACTGAACTAAATGAATGAACTACTTCATCAAGTGAAAATATAAATACTTCATTCATTTGCTTTTTACTGACACATTTTGCGCATCTCTAAGAGGTACAGAGAACATTATGCGCCGCCGTAATAGTTCAGTGCGGTAGTAACAGCTGTCGCCTCAACGAATTGTATTGCTCGAACATTTCAGTTAGGTGCTAAGTAACCACAACTAATTAGGTTTGTAGGTTTTAGGAGCTTGTACAGACGCCAGCACTTAACCTACCACGATCTATAAAAATTTAATCGATTTTCATCCTTACCACAATAGTGGAAGGTTAGTGTTCAAATCGTACAATTTGACAGATTCAGGTAGGTTGTCCTGCTGGCCTCTGTACATGTACATAGTTAGGTATGTACATCATACATACATTACTTTTCTTACGAATTTTCCACTGGGCGTGGTTGGCAAAGATATAGAATATAATAACTAGCTATAGGCATCCGAAACTAAGGGGAATAATGAAAAACATTGAAATGAGTCTCGAGGCCGATTTTGACGAAAACTAAAACTGCATAATTGTATTTTTAGAAAATACAATAATTCTGGCAAGGAATCGAACCCGAGGATTTTGGAAAAAAATATCACAGCCTGTATTATTACACCACGAGAAACGTCCATTGAGATTCCTTTTTCATTGTTTAATGTTTCATTTAACTACGCATTCATTCAAGTTTCGGACCACACTCCCAACGGTGTGGTGATTTCTATGTTAATTAGTTGTTGTTACTCATCACACGTCTAGCATTCAGATAAAGTAGACACTATTTGCTGACACAAACATTGACGTATTACTAATGAGTGAAGAGCGATCGAAAGTTTCTAGCATCCACACATTGTAGGACAAGTAAATAAACAGTGAATGTGCTGTGGACACAGCTGTTCCAATCAGTACGTATGCATTGACTGCATTGTTGTTTATTTATAAAAGATTCCGTCGCTCACGATTGTTGTTGCAACGAATAATTAGCAGTCTGTTGCTAGACTGACGCGCGTGGCTCGATGCTGCTGTCGAACGCTCGAGTTCTCAAGTGGCTATTGAACATAGTATTATGTTAGTTTTGGCATTGTACTCGTTTGGTGTCTCATTGTGATCTATCGGGTGACTGGTAAATTCGGTGTTTCTTGAAATGAGTGATACTAGACCTAATTATTGGCTTAATTTTAACCCCGACCAGGGGGGGTATCGTCTTAAAACCAGGTTTGTTCCAGTGAGTGAACGAGATGGGGCTAGACGACTTGTATAGCTCTGTCACTTTAAAACAACTTGGAATAAGCTTGGTTTTAAGACGTTGTAATACCCCCCAAGGGCTTCAAACCATGATGGTTTGTTTTGGAAGTACCTACCGAAAGTTTTCTTCGAGCAATTTTTACATCCTTATAAACTGGTTATACTCGTAGAGAGAAATTTACCACCTGTGTTTACCACAATGAATTCAAAGTGGTGACTGTCGTTTAATAACAACATTATGTCCCATGTTGTCGGAGTCAAAATTGTTGAAAATCTAGTATCATATGGAATGCATAGAGTTACCAATCACCCTGTATACTTATATTAAATACTACTTTACATAATTACATGTTCGGTATTTTAATGAAATATCTGAACGTGTCGAGGTGAAGGTTGCTCTCTCTATCGAATGGTTTGCATGGTATCAATCAATCGATTCATTTGTATTGATTTGCATAGATCATTAGACCCTTATACACCGTGACTTTTTAGTCGTCTTACAAAAGCAGCCCAGTTCACGTATCCAATGACTAGAACACATTTTTAATTAAAAAAAAAGGTATTTTAGGTCGGATACGTTAAGTGTAAAGTGTACCACTTTTGTAAGACGACTAAAAAGTCACGGTGTATAAACTTTAACCCAAGTAGGTATAATTAATTTTATTCAATAAGTGCTAAACCAGTTGTTTAATCAATCGTTAAACTATTGTTAAAATCCCACAAAAAACTAACATGTAGTTGAAGTAATGTATGCATTAATTTATCGAATAGTTTGATCTACTACTAACGTAGACTTCACTAACACTTCAGTTTGGCTTTGTCACCTCGTGTGGAATAGGTCCGTGGAAGCGATGGAATACCACGTCCTCTGTCGAAAAGCTTTAATTATGGACGACAGAGATTTGCTGGAGAGCTTACCACGACGGTATACTCCATCTCATGTGTTTGTTGGAGAGGCAACCGGATTGCGAGTGACTGCGCCTTGTACAACATTCCAACTTGTGACCACTATACAAACTCTGTAGAGAGCCCTTGCATCGGACAAATTGACCCCAAGTGGGCTGGGGTCGTTGATATCCCCGTATCACTACCCTAGGGCATCCTCAGGGCTGGGGTGGTCATATGGGGGTATCACCGCCTCAGCCCGCCGAATAATGAATATAGCAAGACTTGGTTAATAAAATTATGGTTACTTATGTCAATAGAAACCTGGCAATGGCGGTTACAGAACCTCTTACATACTGGTGTTAAATTCACACTTGATGTTGATGAATGTTGGTAGACTAAATAGAAGTTGTTGTTTAGAGGTCAAAGTGCCTTCGTCCATTATTTACATTAAATACCTAAAATTTTCCCGGAAAACAAGACGCTTCTTCGTCAGTTGGTGGAACACGGAAGGGAGCAGGCAGTAGGCACGTCTGAGGAAGGCCACATATTATCTAAATCTAAGGAAGGCTTCAGCGCTAAATATGTAAACAGAATCTGAGGGCGCACATGTTTTGCGGGGCGGTGTGTCACACTGAGCTGCACCGGCGGCGCGCGCGCACGGCTCACACGCAGTAAAGTCCTACAAAACGAAATATTTCGCGATCTTTTACGGAAATAAATTTTAGTGTTGGGCTTGAGTTAAATCGCTTCTACTACTTTAATAATTAGTGATGTCGAAACCCGAGTCAGTGATGGAACGGAAGGAGACGTTCGGTGGCAGCGCGGGGATTGACACGGAGCAGCTGATGAAGGAGCTGGGCCAGGGCAGACGGTTCCACCTGATCAACTACGTGCTGCTGGCACTCACGGTGTACGTGGCGGCCTTCTACGCCACCAATTACGTGTTCCTGGCAGCTGACGTACCCTATAGGTATGCACGAACTCTCCATGAGGACATTCTTTGTATTTTGTGGTGGGTTTGCTCTTCACTCTTGTCCAGGTCAAAGGAAACAAAACCTACGATGGAGCTAGCATACCCAGAAGAAGCCTGTTAATTCTAACTTTTAATAGCGGCTCCACATTAGTGCCGTGAATTCACGCACTCCCCAAGAATTGTCGGTGCAATACCGGCACTGATCGAGGAACAGGCCCGAACACGCGTGAACCCCGCGAAAACAATCCACATTCTCGTTCGCGCCTGTTCACGGGGGTTCACGGCACTAATGTGGAGCCGCCGCGCCGTAAGAGATTCGAATTGTATGCGTGCGGAAACAACAACGCAGGAATATGAATTTCGAACCCACTGTTCATAACGGGTAGAACACGGAATCCTGATGGCCAAAACACCGATGAATTTGAATTCGATGATTTAAACATTAATATACTTAATACCATTATTAATATCCTAATGATATAAAGTTCCTCATTTGTCTAGCTGGTGCTGGTGCTACTATTTCGTGTAGATTCGATTTGAGTGTGAGTGTGATTGTTTTATGTATGTTCCCCTATTAGGTACCTACCTACACAAAGACGCCAAGGGACTGATACGGAAAATTATTTTTGTTGTTTGAATGGGCATGCACCTAAGGTAGTCGCATGGACAGGTTTTTAATAACTGATATATAAAACTAAACACAAACAAAAAACTTTTAATTCAGAGGTCGATGTCAAAACGAAACGAAAGAACAGTTCATTGGCACTGTTTTTTTTTTGAAATTATCATTTCGTAACAAAAATACCTGGTTTACGGTAATCTAGGAATCGACCTTTATCACTTGAAACTTTAACTTATCTGTAAGATGTATAGCACATCTGAGGGAGGCCTGAGACGTGCCTACGTCCTACCTCTACCTAAATCCAATCAATTCTAAATCCATCCTATCTAAACTTAAGGAAGGCTTCATCTCTAAATATCCAAACAGTATTGAGGGCACGCATGTTATGCAGCGGTGAGCCACACCGAGCTGCACCAGCGGCGCGCGCGCATGGCTCACACGCACTACAGTCGTACCAAACGAAATAGTTCGCGATCTTGTACTGCATTTAGTTACTCAGTTTAAATCGCTTCTTGTACGTTAATAATTAGTGATGTCGAAACCCGAGTCAGTGATGGAACGGAAGGAGACGTTCGGTGGCAGCGCGGGGATTGACACGGAACAGCTGATGAAGGAGCTGGGCCAGGGCAGACGCTTCCACCTGATCAACTACGTGCTACTGACGCTAGCGGTGTACATGGCGACCTTTTACGCCACCAACTACGTGTTCCTGGCCGCTGACGTGCCTTACAGGTATGCAGGAACACTCCAGAAACCCTAATGCTAGTGCCTTCGAACCCATTGCTCATTTTAAAGGAATATATCTTGTTGATATAGCGTTAGTGCCTCATTGGTCTAGGTTTGATTTGAGTGTGTTTTTTTTTATATTATGTTCCCCGATTAGGTACACAGACTATACGACTACTAGACACAGAAAATAGATTTTTTGTTTGAAAGGGAATGCACCTCAAGTAGTCCACCTCATGGTCATCATCGGTCTTTAATAATTGATTTCTAAAATTAAGTAGTTGATGTCAAAACACTCAATGAAATAAAAACAAAGTTACCCACTAACGAAAGAAAAGTTAAACTAATCGTACCAGGTGACTCTGTGGCATGTGCCTATTCCCAATTCATATCCAACATAGGTATGCGACCACTGTAATTGTCCTACATTATAGGACAATTAGATCGCCTATCTTTACTTTCAAAATGTGGAATGGTGTTTCTTGTTTGGATGATAAAAGCTAACATTTGTGTGTGACAAAGTATTCTCACCAACTGGATTTAAGTAACGAATTCACTAATCTTACATTAGAACCCGTTCATATTAGGAAGTCATTTTTACCCGTGGTGCTAGGCAACTGGACTTCTCCCAGTTGTAATGTCCCTTTGTGCCTTTTGTCCTTGTTTTGTTCTGTCCCCTGCTTGTATGGAGGGAAGTGGAAACATAATATTTTTCCTACTCCTCCACTATTCTTTTCTGATTAATTTCGTTGCAGGATCCAAGGCTTCATTGTCTCGGCGCTTTTCTGGTGGTTGCCAACTTGCCACTGTTGATTCTGGCTTTCAGAAGTTGCAGTGGTTTGGGAATAGAGTGGTGGGTTTGTCCCAAAAAACCCATACCTATAAATTATTGACATTCTTTAAATATGAATTTGTTTCAGCAATGTTTTGATTAATCATAATTGTTTTACCATGAATTTGTAGCTATTTAATTATTTTACTATAATTAATACTATGATTGATTCAAATGTCTGTCCTTTGAGTATAATACATATTATCAACAAAGCGCCTTGATCTTTATAATTTATTTTGCGATTTCTAATTTGCATGCCGCGCCGCAATGATTCAATATTTAATACAGCGATCTTCACTCATATATTAATTTACTTTTAATTTTAATTGCAGTGTTTGTTGTTTTTCCAAAATTAACGATGTCAGGCCAAAAAAAAATTTTTTTTAAATACAGTTATTCAATTATATCCGTCTCCTCCCTCACCCAGGGCAGGACAGACTTGAACTAACTAAAATACCTTCCGTTATTACATCTGTTATGTCTGCCCCGCAACCCTGGCAGGCTTTGAACGAGGGAACTCTTAAATAACATTAGCTTCATAGACCATTAAACCATGTTTTGATTAATGTTTGATGTGTAGCGAAATAGCTACATGTTTAAGTTCGATTCAGTTATGTAATTAATCTGATTAAGAAACTCGAACTTCAAGAATGTGGTTCAAAATACGCAACGCATAATAACTGGGGAAATGATGGTCTACTTTTAATAAGTATTCGATTATAGTGAAAAGTTCAGTGACACTGACGCTAGCACGACTACTCAAGTTTTTGTGACGTAATCTGTGAAGTTAATTTGAAGGGAAAAATTACTGTTCCAAATACGGAAAACTCGTGATAAGGGCTCTGATTTTGTTAACATTATTCGCCTCCCCTCCCGCCGCCCGGCCGTAGCAAACGCCGCGCCGCTACACGTAGGGAGGCGCTACGAGCCTACGGGCACCGCTACGGGAGGCTACGGGCTACGCCTGAAAACAACGCGCTACGATACGTCTACGGGAAATAGACGCGATGTTTCCTCAACTTATAAAAATAAACAATAGAGTACGGAAACATTCACAAAGACAACATAATTATTTTCTTTAAGTTTGGAATTTAAAAAAATGCAGATATTAGTATTAGTATAATTAATAATGAATAAATTCTACCAATTAATTATGTCAATACGAGTATTTCATTTTTCGTTTTAAAATTTATTTTTAGTAACAGTTTTAAAGGTTTCGCCTGCAATCAAAATGTTAGTTTTCTGTTTACCACCTCTGTTAAATAACTTATTTTTCACTTTCTTCGGTTAGTTTTTGACATGGCGGACGTGTTTTATATAAAGTTGTAGTGCTACGGGCCAGTTGTTTGATTAAAGTAACTATATTAATGAAATCCCATACATTTTTTAACAAATGGATAAAAAATTGTGCCAGGCGTGAGTGCCATAACAGAAACATAAATATTTAACGATACTGTGTCTCTCGGATACATTACGTGGATTTATCATATCGGACAAGGAAAGGTATTTAGTTGGGAATCCCCAAAGGAAAGAATAAATGAATGAGTTAAGTAACGGGAAAATATTCAGTATCATTGAACTGGTTATCTTTCCTCAACGTTGTGCGCATCAGTGTATAATACTTTCACGAAGAGATTCCCGGCGATGTGAGGTGTGGCGCCGACCTTCCTCACCTGTACGTCACCTGCGTGCCACCTGCGTCATAGCAAAAGACTTGCTTGCATTTTTGCGAAAGCGCTTGAGACACACTGAAGACTTGTCCAATACTTCTTCAATAATCCCTCATTACAGACATAGACCTGGCCGAGAAGAAGTGAGATTGAACCAAGCAAGACGTATTTAAAGATGCAATTTTTGGGTAGTTCTTCAGAGACAAAATTTTCGATGTCTGTGGGTATATTTCTGTAACCAACTAACAAAACGGCATGTAATATTTTTTTCTGTACAGTTTAGCTTTAGCTCTACCTGGGACAAATTCTATTTTTTTAATAGTAGCTATCTAGATACAAAATAAAAAATTTTGAAGTCTGTTCTCCTGATTCATATAGGGCGTCCGTTTCCCATTTTCCGGAACAAAATGGTCGATGTCGCATTTTCCTTTTGATTCATCAATATAAATTATAGTTATATCGAAAGGTAATTAATTGACCTCTTACAAAAAAATTACATATTAGATGTAACTACGTTAGTGTAATTTTAATTTAGTAAATAAGAAGTGTCCGGCGTATAATACTGATTCATGTGGAGTAAGCTTTGCTTGACTGTACTTGGTCGAGGAATAATGATGAGAGTCTGGGATCCCACGTGGGGGGAAACCTGTCGTACAACGGACGTGCTAGAAGGCGGACATGAGGCTGGTTGGCTTAGAACCTGATGAAATACAGGTAAATGTCTGATTCATCTGTGCTTGGTTTAGGTACCTTGCTGATTACAATGCCTAATTTATTAATTTTATTTTGCTGTTTTAAGACTTTAATCTGAGTTTCGTGTGATGCTTTTGGGTTACAGATTCGTGTAGAAAAATGATAATACTGAAAATCTGTATGAATGATGAGTTAAGCATGATTTTAGGCAAAATCATGATTCATCTGTGCCTGATTTATATGTTCAAAAACCCATGTGAATCTGAAAATAAATTAGTTTTCCTCTTTTCCAGCCAGAAAGGAGCACTTTTGTTTAGTTTATTTTACTTTTTCATGTCATGAGTGTGTGTGACATAATTTTGACATTATTCTTAGGTTTTTATTCATTAATAAGTCAAACTCTATCTATTTTTTTTATATTGCTGTTTACAACAATGCCACTATCAATAGTAGAAAAGATGGAACAAAATATAATTATGTATGAGAAAAAGAGACTCACAGGACGTACGAATTTTTCATCCTTCTAAGATGGAAAATAAGAAAAGTTCCAGGCAAGTATGCTGCGTGGAAATTAGAAATGAAAGAATTATATTTGAAAAAATAGAGAGAAAAACAAAAGTAATAATAATAATATAATAATATTTCACGACTATCACACAACGCCATCTAGTCCCAAGCTAAGCAGAGCTTGTGTTATGGGTACTAGACAACTGATAAACATACTTAAATATTTCTAAATACATACATATTATAGATAAATTATACCCAGACACAGAACAAATGATCCTGCTCATCACACAAACATTTGTCCTGGGTGGGAATCGAACCCACGACCTCCGGCATAGCAGTCAGGGTCACTAACCACTAGACCAACAGGCCAGTAAAAGTAAACAGAGAGAATATTATAACGTATCATTAAAATAACTATCTAGTACCTATTTATAACAAAATTCTCGCTTTTCTGTAAGTATTTATTTCTGTAATTGTTAGTTTAAAAACAAGAATTTTATTGTTGAATTGACCAGATTTTTTCCTTGATAATATGATCACTGTTAATAAATTAATTGTTTTATAAAAAAATAATATTGTTGTTATAATATTATGATTATTTTCTTATTACAAAGCCCATTTTTATTTACATCTGTTAAAAATTCTGATTCATCTGGGCACAAAATTTTTAAACGTCGATATCTTAAAAACTACTTTGTAAAAAGAAGTCCCTCAAACAAATAAATGTTATTTGGAATATCTATTTTCATATGAACATGTGTTACTGAGCTGAAAGTGAAATTAAAATTTGACCATATGAATCAGTCAAAGAATCAAATTTCGAAGAACTACCCTTTTTTGGTGTCAAGAAGTTCTTCAGTCTGTGAAGCTCCAAAATTGGTATAGGTATTAGAATTCGCGAACCGTTTTTGACAATTATAAAATGTTAGCAAGTTTTTGAGAAAACTTTTTAGTAGGATTTAATTGATTTAGTACTAAAGCCTTTTCATTATTTTTTAGTAAATAATTATGATCTTTTTATTGTACTCTCATCATTTATCCATTTACACAACTGTCCAAAAAAGCAGTGTGATGTTCTTTGCTATTATATACTAATGAGCTGGTTACTTCGCAGGATTCACGGAAATCCCCTAAGCCATCTATAGGCATTCAATTAGTACATAAACCGCAAGTGTATTTAGATGTGTAAAGAAAAAAAAACAAAAGATATAAAAACATTGACCGCAACTCTTGTTTGTGCTGAGTTTGTATAAACAGAAACACGCGGCACCAGAGGACGACTGCCATGTTGACAGACACAATTAACTACTGAGATATCAACTCATTTGTATTTCTTAACATTTGTTTTTTTTTCCTATTTTAGCTACAAGTGTAGTTTACTAACATTTATTCTCACTCAACAAGACTCAGAACCGGAACCACACTGCGCTAGTCGCACCCGACATTGTTTTACTTAACATCAAACTAACCTATGTTCCCAATCGAACATAAATAATTTGAATAATAGTAACATCAATTCTTCCTTTGTGACAATGAGAATGAATAGAAATGTATGATTTACAACACTGTGCCAGGACACTGTGTATATATTATGATATCGCGCTCCAGCAGGCGTAGCATGGCGCCGTAGAAAGGGGTTTTGTCGACGGGAGAATAGACAAAATGACAGAACATAGAAATATTTTTATCGTTTTAAGCATGGTAATGTAAAAATTATGAAAAATAAACGTTCTTTTCTTCAATAGTGTACGAATGGTGTCATATTTGTGCAAAAAAACAGTCGATTTGTGTAGAAATAACGATAAATAACTTTGTCTTTTCTTTGTAGAATAGAGATAGAATCGCCTTAATACGCGTGCAGACAGGCGAAGTGGCATGACCTACGCTTACCCGGAACTATGTTTAATTATATAGTCACATTTTTCCTAAAAAAACCGGTGTTTAGACAAAAGCATTAAGATTCGATGCTCGTCAACTGATGTAAAACAACCGATCGCTTCCTTCCTGTTCCTATGAATGACCGCTGCATTTCCTTCCTGTGTCGCATGTCGCAGAGAGCTGCGCGTGCGCACGGCACACGCTCATCCGTCGATACTACGATATTGCCTTTAAGGTCAATTCACACCGAGTTATGCTGCTGAGCGCATCTTTCAACAGAGCGACTTTATATCTAACTTTATTTACAACACGAAAAGATACACATCCAGTATCGTCGCGTCACATTGCGTCGTGTGTACTGACCCTTAAATGAGCTAGAATCAACGCACATTGTAGGTTTCTTTTGCCATCTTTTTTATCAGAATTATAATTAATAATTCGTGATGCTGGGCAGCTGAGCTTATCTTATCTCAGTTGTAAACGTCGTCTTCTGTCTCTCGGCCTTCCTCATTTCTTTTTCTTGCTTGATTTGTATTATTTTCCGATTGTGATCGTGATCTAAAAAAAAAATAATTTAATCGAGCAGTCAGTCGTATCATCCCGCGCGGCCATTAGTGCAGAGATGTTATCTTGTCTACCCACAATATGATTGTAGCCATTGTAGGTTCCGCGGCCAACATCCGGTGGACTGTAACTTTGTATGAAACATGTCTACGTCTACGTCGAATCGTGAAGTTTACCTATTTTCAGTGCGGAAAATAGGCACGAAAAGGGCTGTTGAAAAATCACTGTGGATTTTAGTCAGTACGAGTCTGGCAGTTCCCTCCCGTCCCGCCCTGGGTGGGAATAGTAGATTGTTATACAAGGGTGGAAAGGAATCAATTCCCATACGAGGTATTTAGACGCACGAGCGAAGCGAGGGCGGCTATAGTCCGAGTGGGAATTGATGACTTTCACCCGTGTTAAACACTCTACTTTTCATTTCAAATATAAGGAAAGTAAAAAATAGTAGTTTTTCTATATTTATTGATAGTAATAACACGAGCAGTACCTATTTAATAGTCTTTTTTAATTTAAATTTCAAATATGGAACACACCGCCCGCGTCACCGCCGCGGGCCATCCCACTATAATATGTTTTTTTTTAATTCACATTGGCCGTATACACTCACAAGACCGCAGCATTTTTTTTAATCGATATTTTTCTTAATTATTAAAAAAAAATTATAGCCGACTAACAACTACACTCGGTTCCAAAAATAACGGGTCAGTCACACAAACCCGAATATCTCCCGAACTACGTAGGTATGCCATCCTAATGAAACGAAGACTGTTTAATTGAGAATTTAATTATACAGATAAAAATTAAATTAAAACTTAGTTGCACCCACAATATCAATCTCTAAATTAAAAAAAACTAAAGTAGTCATATTTTTCTTAAGATTACATTTTTTTTTATGATTGTTTTTTTTGCTTTTTTTCATCACTTTCTTCATTTAATACTTTGCATTGCCTCCACGAGCTCTTCTGACAGCTTCCAGGCGATTAGGCATGCTGTAGGGAAGATAGACAACTGGTGGCTACAATGCTCCGAAATCGTTTTCAAACTGCTGTTGGTCTAAAAACTCACTTTATTCGCTTTAGAGGTGGCAATTTAAGCGCTGAAACAGTAAGAAGACGTCTTGATGAAGCAAATTTGAAACCATTGAGGCCCGCAAATGGCCTCAAACTGGAACGGGGACATCGAATTGCAAGACAGAGATACGTGCGCGAGCACCTAAACTGGACACTAGACGATTGGTAGGGTAATGTTCACGGACGAGTCTAAATTCATGCTTTATAAGCATGATGGTAAGCAGTTGGTGTACAGAAGACCTGGGGAGCGCTTCCATCAAGCGTGTGTGGAGTAAAAAGTGGCGTACGGTGGGGGCTCCGTACAAGTTTGGGCTGGGATTTCTGCTGAGGCCCGCACCGAGCTGGTACTCATTCAAAATGGAACTCTAAATGCAGAGAGGTACGTGGAAGAGATCCTCAATGAACATGTAGGTCCTTTCATGGCCAGGATGGACCGGTTTGGCATATTAATTCATGATAATGCGCGTCCCCATACCGCCAGAATTGTACATGACTACCTTGAAGAGGTCGTTATAGAACTCATGCAGTGGCCAGCGCGAAGCCCGGACTTAAACCCCATCGAGCACGCCTGGGACGAGCTTCAGAGATGCGTGAAAGGTCGAAACCCCCCACCAATCACGCTTCCCGAGCTCAAACAAGGAATGGGGAGGTATTCCTCAGCACCGGCTCCGAAATTTGGTGTACAGCATGCCTAATCGCCTGGAAGCTGTCAGAAGAGCTCGTGGAAGCAATACAAAGTATTAAAATATGAAGAAAGTGATGAAAAACACCAAAAAAACCAACTTAAATCAAATGTAATCTTAAGAAAAATATGACTACTTTCGTTTTTTTTTAATTTAGAGATTGATATTGTGGGTGCAACTAAGTTTTATTTTATTTTTTATCTGTATAATTAAATTCTCAATTGAACAGTCTTCGTTTCATTAGGATGGCATACGTAATTCGGGAGATATTCGGGTTTATGTGACTGACCCGTTATTTTTGGAACCGAGTGTAATTTTAGTTCTATTTTTAAAATTCATTCCCGCCCTAGGGAGGGAAGCAATTACTATGAGTCTTTCCCGCCCAAGGGAGGGAAGCATCATTTTCGACCCGCTACTCTGATCAAACAAACACTACTTTCCGAATATGAGAAATGAAAACTCTTTTGATGATTTTACCAGGTTAAAAAAGAATCGCAATTGCGCAGACCACGACACAGTTAATTACGGCACTGTCAATTGAGAGTGAAGCAGGTAATTCATCAGCTACTGCGCCAACCATTCCGAAATTTAACGTATTATTACGGATCCACTTACCGATGTTACAATTTGTATTCATTTGTTGCAGTTTGTTTCCATGATGTTGTTTTACGAACACACTTGACTAATAGTATCTTACTCATGTAGAGAAAAGGCATGTATCCCAACTGTGGGAATGTCATAGGCTGGTTATTGTTGTAGTAATTGTTTCAGTCGAGCACGTACGCACGGCATCGCGCATAGTATCGCAGTCGTAACGAATTCATTCGACGCGCCGCGCATTCTTAATTCAAGGGATTTTAATTAATAATTTAGTTATCTAACGGAAAGAAACAGAGTCTTGGATAAGTGAAAGCAGGCATGCGGAAGGCGAGTAATGGGTGACTTGTCGTCTGGTCATAGACTATACCCTGGTCGATGGAGCGTCAGCAATCTGATGCGGCCTCTAGAATGCCAAATTTATGCCTGCAGGGGTCGCTGGTCTGTCCAAACAGGTAGCCGTGACTCTGGAACGTAAAGGACTGTTGAAGGAACACCGTGTGTGACAGTCCTTCCAGTTCCATCAGAAATGGATGGATAATGGAATAAATAATTTTAAGTTAACGGAAAGAAACAGACGCGTGGATAAATACGCACTGTTTGTTGAGAAAGTCAACTATTTGTCAGGAATATTAACATACTTACCGATACAGATACTGTAATGTTTGTACTCGTGTGTCAATTAGTTTATCTTAATGCGCCGCAGCAAACAATATTCATTCATAGGAAAAGTTTTATGACTGCCCCAAGTCAATGTTTGTCTTTAAATAACACGCGTATCCATTGAAAAAGTGTAATTAGTCCGTCACGTCAGTTTGATTATCATTAAGTATAAAATATAATATAAATATCATAAATTGACGAAGATACGATGCTTTAAAAATTAAAATAAGACACTCTGTTACCCTTCCCGAGTTTTGATTAGTTTTATTGCTGGAAAACGAATCAAAACTCGGGAAGGGTACGTTTTTTTTAGCGTGGTAATATTATCAAATGAGTTCTCCCACCCCGGGCAAATCTACGTTGCTCTTTGGCAATGGATTAAAAAAAAAAAAAACGTGCCCATTATTTTTCAATACTCTTACAGCGATGGACTAAATACATTGGCAATTGATAGTTTTTCATTTAACGACAGGCTCACGTTTACCAAAAAATTGCAAATAATTGTGAGCGAAGTCTGGTATAATTCCAGTTTTATTTGGTGAATCCAAGTAAAGCTGGTAATAAACCAGAATTCGTCTTGTCTTACTATTTAGCTGCATATTTCCGCGCGTACGGCCGAGTGGAATGGTCGCAATTGTCTACATCCGCTTGTAATAAATAACCAAGAGGCGCAGGCGCACGCTGTGTGCTACTCGCTTGCAGACAATCTTCGTGAGCTCTCCCTGCGTCTCGTGCACAAAGTAGGTACCGTTCGTGCATGGCGTGCATCCTCAATCCGTCTAACAATACCCATGCGACATGACCTTTATTTTTTGAGATGTGTTATTGCATTATACTCTAAAATATCATTGCCTATACCTGAAATTCACAGTTTTATAGCAAGTACAGTACATGTACCATAAATACGAGGTAGCAGCATAGATATTGTGTACTATTTTTTTTGGAAACCAGTTTTTTCTGTAACTTTTCTTTTCGTTGATTTCATGTATACCCACATTTTTCATCTTGTATTTTATTGTATAACGGGCTGGTATCCGCAACTCCTCGTGATATGCGCGTATTTGCGTGCCATTTTTCATCTTTTCAAAACACAGAGCAAAAATATTTTTTTTCCTCTGACGTAGTCTATATTTCACTATTTTTATTTAACATACCTAGTTATGGCGTAATAACGATTTCACTCAAGTTCCGGAACTCGCATTGCGGAGGCATGCTACACGCATGAATGAAATGGTCGTAAGTGATCATAATGTCACCAGACGGTGCACGGTGGCGCGCGGCTCTGTCTATTGAATGAGATGGTCGTACATAAAGTGTTGCACATTGGAATTCGTCTCCGGTCGAGCGTTGACCTGCTTCCAGTAATCGCGCATTACCGTATAAATACCTAGTCTGCCCACGCGCCTGTCTGTTTGTTCATCATCATCTACTTCTGCTATTTGGTCTTAATTCCTACAGTTTTTACGTTCATTAAGACTGTGCATCGGTGTAAATATTATAAGTACAGTAAGTTCATCTGTTTAGATCCGAAGCCGCAACTGTTAAACGTAAGGTCTTGCGTTTTACATTGAATTTACCGAAAGTGCAGATGTTATTCGCATTTTCAATTATTCCAATAATTTCTTTTTAGCAACCCTTTGGCCTGAGCATTCGATTGATGTAAATCGTTCCTGTTTAGTGAGCATCAATTCAACGATGCTTGCTTGACGTGTAATAAGATTAATGGGTCAAGTTAAGTACTCATTACCGAAAATAATGTTTTGTGGAAAAGCCGACGATTTGCTGTAGACAGGTTTATTCGATTTGCGAAGTAAAAAAGAATCGTATGTTATGAAGTGTTACGTTCAGTGGTCATCACGCGGATGTGCTTCAGGTGTACATATAATGTAGTGGAGGTCATTGTTTGTACAGCGTGGAGTGTTCAGAGGTCACGTGTCATTTTTTATGCGATGGCAACTAGCGTTGAGCGCACTAGTATCATTAGTTTTGTGGCAATTTTATCATTAAATGCCAATTAATAGTAAAGTTGCGGGACAATGTACTGTCCCGTGTTGGTTTGCCATAATTATGGTCTGATATTCGAGACAACCCGTAAAATTGTAACTCCTATTTGTGGAAGCTTGAAAATGGCAAATGTTGTCAGTGTGATTGTTGTTACTTACTTTGTATTCGTCTCTATTTGAACATTAAATAAGAATAAATAAATAAAATCGCACCTTCGGTGCAACAAAGTCACAACAGCTCATTTTTAAATTTTACAGGAGACGACTTTTAAATATTTTTTTGCATGTTTTTCCTCAGTTCTGGATAACTATATAAAGAAGGTTTGAAATCTTTACATAATTAATTGTTCAATTTGGCATACTTAGGTCGATTTTGCAGTTTTGGCTATTTGTGACTTTGTTGCACCGAAGGTGCGAAATATCGGGCATCTGGTCACCCTGAGTTGCATAGACAGCTACAGAAGAGGCGTGGTCGTACGTGTCGTGTCTAGCCGAGCGCTAGACTTAGGCTGTTGTCGACATCAAGTAGGCGTGAGATGAACCATCGAGTGTCGCGACCCTCACCTACTTACATACAGCCAGCGCTAAGAACTGTACGAACATTATTAAAAAATATTAATGTAAATGCACAGGCTGACAACAATATTTCACGGGTGACAATCTCATTCTATTTTTTATTCGCGTAAGTTTTAAGTTTGTTAAGCTTTAAATTTGAAATATTACTGTGTGAGCTTGTATTATTGGTAAAGATGGACAGACGACTTTATAAAGATCGCCGGAAGACGCTGGATGCAGGTCGCTTCCAACTGGTAGGTATAAGTGGAGATCTAAAAGCGAGGCCTATGTTCAGCAGTGGACGTCCTATGGCTGAGATGATGAAGCTGTATTAGATCCTTGGGTTATAAAATCGCCACTTTATCAATGTCGCTTATTAAAAATTTCGAAAATCTTTATTAATAATATTCGTACTCTGTTGCTTGAGCAATAGAACGGCCATTCTCCAAATAGGTGTTATTTGCCTAATTACCGTGCCGTTTTTGAATTTCACTGATATGAACTTAAACACATTAGAATATGAAACACATTAAAGATAGGAATACAATAGTTATTTTGGCATTTTACTATTACTGATGGTTTTCTAGATATTGAGATTTAAAAAAAAGTTGGGTATGGTAATTAGACAAGTTGAATATTTGATGCTACGGTAATTAGAAAATATTTTGTATCTCCATATTTGTATCCTTATTTTCTTTCATTTGCTCAATATTGCTTAATAATGACAAAGTGCTAGTAGAAGAAGATGAGAGAGCACTAGTTGGACGCGGAGTTGATGATATTATGGTAAGTAAGGAAGTGTTGGCATCACCTCCGAACTCTTAAAAACTACGGGCCAACCTGTGCTCGGCGAGCTTAAGAGGCTGTTCAACTTCGTCAAAGCCAGTGGGATTACCCCGGAGGCGTGGAGCAGGACCGTGGTGACATTTTTTTTCAAGAAAGGAGACAAAAATCTCCTCAAAAACTGTATAGACCAATCCCGTTCCTGTGTCACGTCTACAAGCTGTTTTCGAGGGTCGTCACAGATCGGCTTTCCGCTAGATTTGACGTTTTCCAGCCACCGGAGCAGGCTAAGTTTTACAAAGGTGATAGCACCTTAGACCACAAACATACAGTGCGGCAGGTTTTACAGAAGACAGGACAGGGGAGTATAACCGGCCGCTGTGTCTATATAGCCTTTGTGGACTACAAAAAAGCCTTCGATTCCATCGAAACCTGGGCTGTTCTGGAATCCTTGAAGCGATGCCAAGTCAATTGGCGGTACATAAAGGTACTAAGGAACCTATATTATAGCATAGCGTCGATGTCGGTCCAAGTACAAAACCACCATCCAGCTGCTAAGAGGTGTGAGACAGGGAGTTGTAATATCCCCAACTAAACTGTTTACCAACGCGCTGGAGGATTTGTTCAAGAAGCTGGACTGGAACGGAATGGGTATCAAGTCCACGGTGTATACCTAATGCACCTTCGTTTTGCCGACGATATATTTATTTATTATGGGGAAATCGCTGCAAGACCTGCTGAACAGTCTCAATGCTGCCTCGAGACGTGTGGTTTCGGGATGAACCTGGACAAGACCAAGGAATGACCATGTCGTCTCAGAACCAATTTCTGTCGAAGGTATAACACTCGAAGTTGTCCAAGAATACATCTACCTTAGGCAGGTATATATGGCCCACCGACTTCATGTCACGCAGCTATGAAAAGGTCTGTGGGTCTCACTAGGGGATAAAATCTGGAATGAGGTACGGCAAAAGACCAAAGTTACATATATTTTCCAAATCTGCAGCAAGTTGCAATGGCAGTGGGCTGGTCACGTCTGCCTTGATAGGTGGAGTAGGACGCCCCCCGGCAAGATGGACCGATGACCTGAAAAATGTGGCTGGATGAAAAAAGCAGGAGATCGTGCGCTGTGGACTGCTGTAGGCTGCCGTAGGCTGAGATGATAAATGGTGTTGACAGAGTTTCAAGAGGATCTGATATGCTGTTATCAAGCACGTCTAGATCTATGACTACTTCTTCCTCGATTGTTTCCAAGTTTCCCTTTTCCTTTTGTCTTTTATTACTCTCTACTCTGATTTTTCTGTATAAGTTTTTCATACAACGGTAATTATTAACACATGGTAATTAGTATACGGTAGTTAGAAAACGATAGACTTTCTTCAAAATTTCGAAAACCATCACAGCCTGCAAATACAGGCTTATCATAACATACGTAAGCCATAGTACTGTTTCATTTACATTATCAACTAGGGTCTAACTTAAAAAATTGAGTATATAAATAAGTATAACGGTAATTAGAAAAGTTTTGAACCAAGGGCTACGGAAATTATATACTCAAGTGTTTTGTTGGCGCTACAGTAACGTTTGAGACGTACGACTGCTAATGGGCTGCAGCACACCCTGAGGACATTCGACGCGTGCGGTACTGATGTGCCAAATACCGTTATTTAGGGATGTGCACCCAAGAACAGATACTGTTACGGTAATTATAACTTTCTATCGGACACGCGGTTATTCAATTATAATTATTTATAGACTGGTTCTATTGAGTCCATATTTTGGTAGGTGATACACGTTGTTTCGTATTGTTTAAAACGTTGAATGGATCAAAGTAAATCTGCAGGTTTGAGAAATTACAAGCAAGTTTTAACATTAAGTTGGAGTGCGGACAGGCCTCGGTAATTAGAAAATAGTGCTTTTTCGAACAGAGATTCAATTAATTTGGGCTTACTAGTTTAAAACAGAACCCAATATTTTGTATACAGCTAGATACGGTCGTAATCTAACATATAAAAAAAAACCACGCTTGAATATGATCGTATTACGGATTAAGTAAGCGCGGACAAATAAAAACTTGTAACCGGAGAATGGCCGAGAACAGAATATTTGATGCTGATAGCTGATGTTACTAATTTTGAATCCAACAAAATTCGATGCGATTAAATCGAATGTTTTTCCTTGTATGCTCTTTAGCCTAAATTTAAAAGCACGTGCTTATTTTTTTATTTTCGGCGTTGTTAAAACGTGAGCACAAAGATGTCGTGTTAGATTCTCGACATTAATCTTATAGACACAACATTATTCGTATTTTGCAACACCTTTACATAATGGGTGATGCTGTTATTAATGAAGTTCGTTGGTCTCGATGACATAGGTTGTGTTAGTAAAATATAGTGTCCGACCGAAACTGATTTTTCAGCCGAAACCGAAACTTTCCGATTTTTTTTTTGTTTTTGTTTTTTATATTTATTGACACAAGAAAAAGTGTCAAATACACAGAGCGAATTTTTCAACTGGGCGTGGACGGCTATGTTTTTAACTATGAGGAATATCGAAAAACGTTGAATAGAGTCTCGAGACCGATTTTGCCGAAAACTAAAACTGTATCATTGGATTTTAGAAAAATCAATAATCGTGGCCAAAAATAGAACCCGCTAATTTTGAAAAAAAAAACCTGTATTAATACACCATTTGAAAGTGTTAATAGTAAGGATCAAATTCTGGGTAATAATGAAATACGGCAAACTTATGGATAGATAGATAGATAGATAGACGATCTTAAGAATTGCTATTTTTCTATGTTATTTAACTTCTACTGAGTCCATAATCTATTCGAAATTATAAAAAAAATCATTGTTTCCAATGTTTCACTAGATTTGAAGTCTCAACAATCGCACTAGGTATATTAATTTAGCAATACAAAATAACTGAGACATTAGACTAAAAAAAATGCATTATTTCAAAAAAGAAACCGTTAACTTAATTATGTTTCGAATACCGCCTAATCCCAATTCTAATCGCCTTGACGATTGATAAGTTTTTAATCATTAACGTAGGTACGTAACAAATATTTTTTATTATGACATGAATATACAAGACTTACGTACTCTTGGCAGTAAACTCAAAAACAAAACCTCGTCTCACAAATAAAGGGACGGTGGCAAACTGAGCTGGGGGCCCCGCCGGCGAGCAAGTACGTGTTAGCTATGAATTTTACCGAACGACGCACGAAAATGCAGGAACACTTGAGTTTCGGCGGGGCCGAAAGTTTCGGCAATGTTTTGGCCGAAACCGAAACTAAGGCCGAAACTAGAAATATTGGCCGAAACCGGCCGAAACCGAAACCGAAATTTCGGTCGGTCACTAGTAAAATATCTTTTGGCAGGCGTGGACTTTCCCTGAAGCTAAATGAATCGTCAACACATTGAAACCTGAGCATAAATGTAGTGTTAGCGGTGCATTCGAGCCTCTTTTCCTTAATCAGTCCTTAGGCTTCTCAAAACCTGTTGTCAGCTGATCGAGCGATTTATCACATTAGAATTTATTAAACGCTGGACTTCCTTAATCGATTATTTGTTTTCCTGCATAATCTAGAAATTATTTGATCCGTTGAAGTCACTCGAAACAGATATAAGTTGACAGTAGTTGTTAGCCTAGCAACAATAGTCGCATAATTAGAAAAAAAAATCAAATTTTGTGGTAAAATATTTTAATGGTGTGATTATTCAGATATGAATAACAATGTAAAAATATAAGGAAAAATTTATTACATCTTCTGAACTTAATCTGGGACATTACCTTGTTAATATTCCTACACCTATTCGGTTTTTGTTACAATTCACATAACTACGGAATCCGTCGCCTCAAGTAAATAAAATAGATTCAAATTCTAATACTTATTTACTTAACAATTTTACAATAGGGTGTGGGACACTGGATCCCGCTCTAGGATACCCTGTATTGCAGGTTCCAGTCTGATATATTTTCATTTACTTATTTTTACAGTTGAGATAGGTTTGTGCTTATTTTTATCATGTCCACGTCATGATCATAGTCAACGTCATGGCCAAAGTATAGTCGTCGCCGTCAACGTCATCGTCATCAGACGCGGACAGCACGGTAGGATCAGTAGTCAGGGGTTCGATTGTCGCATGGACACGAGGGCTGCCACGTACTCACTCGAATCTGAGCGCCATCTCGAACCAGTCGTGAAGCAACGATATTGTACGATATATAATGAGGGAAACGTGGCCATGCCCTCTACTGTCTCACATTGTATGAAACATCTACATCTACATCTTCAATGATGTTGGTATAGAAGTGAACAGTAATGTGGTATTGCAATGCACCTTCTCGTATATCGTCGGGGGCAGTGGAGGGTATCGCCGTATCGCTGCGTCTGGCGCGCTCGCTGCGGGTCATCGCGCGGTCTGTATCACTGGCCTGGGATGAGCGATAGGGAGCAGCCTGGCAAGTAAACTCTACCGAGAGGTAAAGGTCCTTTGCCTCTCATATTGTTAGACTTTGTATAATTAGTTTCTAAGGTTTGTAGCATTTATGGTTAGATGTTTCTTCCTTCTTTTAAAATATTTTACAGGTACTCTGCATTACAGAAAGTGGAGCAGAAACCTCGGAGTAATCGGTGTGCATATTAATATCAGAGAACCTCTTCCTTTTTGAAAGTCGGTTTTAAAACTATTGAATGGATTTTGATGTTTGACAAACTTATAGTTTATAATCTGGATTAACACACATTGCCTGCCTGCCTAGCCTTTTCCCAACTATATTGGGGTCGGCTTCCAGTCGAACCAGATTCAGCTGGATATCAGTATTTTACATGGAGCGACTGCCTGTCGGACCTCCACAACCCAGTAACTGGGTAATACGATACCCCATGGTAAGACTGGTTGTCAGACTTAAGAGCTTCTGACTAACAGTAACGACTGTCAGAGATCTGCAAATGACAGCCGGGACCAACGGCTTTACGTGCTTTCCGAGGCACGGAGGAAACTCGCTATGACAGATGGTCACCCATCCACAGACCAACCTCGGCAAGCGCGGCTTAACCCGGAAGATCGGCCTGTGCGGCTGTGATTATTTAGCCACGAGCTCCTGCGAGCTGTACATTATTAAAAAAAATTAACGTCGCCTTACATTAAAGTTCGGCCGTTCAGAGAATGCGTTCCTGACACCTATCAGATAGTAGGTACATGTATTTGTCATAAAATTATAACATTCATTGATTATTGGTATAATAATGTTGTTTTAATGCTCATCAATTGTTAAAACGGTAAACAACCAGCAAAAATGTTGTTATCGTATCCACAGTATAAATATCTACAGTAGTGGATCTCGGCCGCATGATAGAAATAAATACCTACAGCCGCGCGGTACGTAAACATGCGCTAGGGCTGTTCGACCCAACTTTACTTTCTGTATCTATTTAGTTTTGTGATTGTAAATATACTTTTCTTATATCAGTAAACAAATAAAATACTTTGTATATTGAATAGGAAGGATTTTAACACAAGCGTAAGTACCTACCGTATCATGATTCATTCAGAACTGCCTATAACTTACCTATTTCACTCGTTTCAGTAACTTTCCTTTAGTATATTCACTGTATTTATTAATCCAAATACCCTTTTTTTTGTGAGATAATAGAAAATATTTATCCATTAAAAAGTCATACCTACCTGCCAGCTACTAGTAGGTACTTGAGTAAAATTATTTTATAGTCAGTACTTTTCAGAGTTTACAGGTATTTAAAACAAAACTTATGACTGGATACGTTATTGACGAATTCAAACACCCAAAACAGCACAATATTTCCTACTCGTCATATTAAATTATGTCCATGAACTGATTTTGTTAAAAAAACAACACACCGTCCGTTCATCACTACGGTACGGCCGTGACTGTCAGCGCCCCGAGTGCGCCGCGACATCGAGGCACGTAGGTATAGCTCGCGTTTCGTCCGTTTCTATGAAGATCAAGTACTGTAGATATTATTACCGTGTCGTAACTGCAACGCCATTACAAAGTTACGTCGTCAGTTCAATCGCGACGTGTCAGAAACGCATTCTCTGAACGGCCGAACTTTAAAGGAATTGAAACACACATTGAAATTCACAAACACGAACAGCCAAACCCGGAAAAAAGCCTTGCAGGCTATGCACATCATACTAATATTGCACGCGGGATGAACCCCAAGACACGTTGCGTAGGTAGCATTCGATCTCTCAACTCTACGCCAGCCATGCTGTGAAGGTAGAACTATTAGTAGCAGCTAGAACTAACACATTATCATAAATAATTATATACTTAAATAAGTCCATAACAACTGGAGGACAACACATCAAGCGTTAATAAATGTTTATGGTCACAAAAGGATTTAGTTATAAGATAAGGAAAGAAACAAAATTAATGTCACTTTAGATTTAGATACGCCTTATTTAGATTTTATTTAGACAATAGCCATGGAAGACATGGGCCGCTTCCTGAAGAGTTTTCCGCAAGCGATGATCTTGTGGAATACCAAGTAGCGCCAGCGGAAGGTCACTGTATGTTGATAATCTAATGTGTTTAGTGATAACCTTAATGGAACAGCTTTGAAGACATTATTCTAAGTACTCTCTATGTAATGATTCCACATTATAATCAAAGTGGCAGGCCTCGTGGTGCAGCGAGGACAATGATACTCGAGACAAATAACTTAGTACACACGGTCTCGCTTTGTATATGTTCATTCACATACAACAATCAGCTTATAATGGTTTTGTATAGCTTAATGTGAAGCCGTGTGTACCTAGTCAGGTTTGTTGTTCATAGATTTAATCGTAAAAATCAAAATATGCCAAGATCACCAGATATACAATATTTGTCGATGTATCATTACTATTGATTTTGTGTCGCATAAGTTCGCAATAGCATCTGCTTGTGAATGACATAAACTACGTGTTGTTCTCCAACTGTGCACCTGTCAAGGACCCATTGTTTGTAACTAATAATTACCACAGTGACCATATTACATTGATTTAAGAGACCACACCTTGCTAACTGCCTAATCTAAACCTATACTCGTATTAATACATGAAGTAAAAACTACAAAAAAAAAAAACGGAAAATAATTTGTCCTGTACAGTGGGTGTGATTTACAATACATTTAAATCTCACACACACAAACACCCAGACCAACTAAGTGCAGATTTTAAATAGTTCCTGAAGTTTCATAATTTCAGTGTCTTTTATTACTATGGTCGCGCGTCGTGGTAACCGGTTTCATCAATCATAATGCCACATAATTTTAGCCAGTTTGTGAGCAATCCGCTACTTCAGCAACGAAATTGCAATTAAATTCGTAAAATGGAATATTCTATTCTTTTGCTCAAGCAATGGAACAGACACAATACAAAAGAACAATATTGTTAAGCTTTTCTCACAAGCTGGCTAACATTATGTGGCACCATGACAACGCCGCCACCATTGCCAGTCGGCGGCGCGGGCGCACTCGACCGCGACTGCAACACAACCTGCTCATTACAATAATTGCATTGTATACGTTAAGAGCGTGTCCAGCATCATTTTGATTTCTGCTAAGATCAATTCTAAAGAAAATAAACTGAGTATTTAGTACTAATAATATGAATATTCTACTATTTTAAAAGCAACTTCCATAAACCGCTTCCTGGTTTGTAGTCTTTCTTGAAATGGGATTTTGACAAGTTGCAATTTACATGCGGAGCTTTGTCAATCAACATTTCCAAATAATTACAATCGTTCTAGAAACATGATCCATCTTCCCAATACCGCGTATGCTGACGATGCTCAGGAATGATCCTCCCTTTAAGACTATAGTCTACCGAGCTTTCGTCCATACAAAAAGAGAAAACGTTTTCCTCCCCCTAAATGTTATCCTATCTCAATGATTTTTTACAATGCATCTGACACAGTAAAAAACTAGGTTTATACGTTTTCTTTTTTTCAAAATTTATAATAGTTTGAAAGTAACAGGCGCCTAAATGTTACTATTTTTATGACAAAATCTTCATTGAAGTAAAACCTTTGTATTTAAAAAACAAAGAAGTTTAAGAAAAAAAAACAAAACGTACAAACCTAGAATATAATATGCTGAAACGATTGACACCAGAATCTAAGAGATTGGTCGTGATTTAGTATGTGAAAAACGTTTTCTCCCGAGAGACAAATTTCATATAAAAAATACTTACATTCAGTCGCGAGTTGGAACGCTCTCTATCGCACGATCGGGGTTTTTTCAAGGCGTGAGAGGGACAGTACGAGTTTTTCTAAATACCAATTTTTTGAAATGGCAGCAGCTATTCTTTCCTCTTAATGGGGACTTGTTTGCTGATGACTGGAAAACGATAACGTTAGAACGTTTGCGGTTCTGTTAGGAGACAGAATGCAAACGAACCTCCCTCTTCATTCATTGTTAAAAAACCTCCCTTGACTTAGTGTTAGGTATTTCAAGCTGTACTGTATTAAATTAATATACCATGAGATCTCCGGACCTCGCCTTTTTAGTGTCCGCTAAAAGGCTGAATTTAAGTCGAAACGAAGAAAAATATCTGCAAAAAGAAAACGCCGACCTCTGAATAGTTTCGATGATGTAAATGTTATCCACGCCATGGTGTTCATGGTTATGATTGTCGACCACAAACATTACACGCCACTGAGACTCAAGTCACACCACATCGTCAACTCGTATTAAGTAGTTTTTGTTTATCATGATTTTTATTTGACCACTATGTAACATTCTAACTATGTTAGATACCAAAAATGTTATCGAAAATATTACGAGCTGGTCGTGACTCCTGCGACCATTCGTGGTACCCGTTACTACTATGACTGTGCTACTATGTTGCATCTTACAGATTCTATTGCATAATTATTACTTATTTTTATTATATGTTATGTATTCATTAGTAACGGTAGAAGATAGAAGGGCGTAAAGGGATATTGAAGGATACCGCGCATTTTAGTCAGTACGAGTCTGTCAGATCAAGTTCAGACTCAATTGACGATTATACCACGGTAAAAAGAAAAATCCGATTTCAGCTGTGCCGATTTTAAAGATTTCCCCTTTCGTTCTCAGATGCGTGGTGCCAGAATGCGAGGCGACCAACAGCACTGAGTACAGCCCCCCCTGGCTGGAGGGGGCGCTCCCCACGGGCAACATCGAGTCCCGCTGCTCCCGCCGCGCGCCCCTCGACCCGCAGCTGCCCTGCCAGGACGGCACCACCTTCGGCGAGGAGCTGAGCACCTGCGACCACTGGCTGTATCAGACCAACAACACTATTGTTGCTGAGGTATGTATGTACTGGCAGTACTGCGTTTAGTTGTTGGTTGGCACTGATCTATAAGGATTGAATCAGGACATGGTGGCCGGCCATCCTATATCGTATACAATAGAATTAACAAAATTGTTAGACAGCTTTTAACAATAATGTGAATTGTAGTAAGGGTACAATGTCTTTACTCTGTTAGCGATATCTTCCAGACCAACAACTTTTATAACCTTATCATCAATAAAGTCAGTAAATATATTTTTGATCTTCAAAACATGTTTACATAGTAATTTAATAATGATTAGTTTTCTGTCAGTGGCCGAGTGTTAAATTTGCTGGGAAACAGTTTGGTCTAGTTAAGCTAAAAATCACGGGCTCGAGGGGTGACCATGAACAGCCAAAAGGTTGGTTTGTTATTCTAAGATCTCGTTTTGTGACTAGTTTCCTCGCTGGCTCTATTATTAGCGGCACGTGAGCGGCAGCACCGCCACATCAGCTTCACACCGGAAGTCGGACATTACTCGTGCGCAATATCATCATCATTTACACTATAATGTCATCTAGAAAATAATACGGGCTTTTTTATATTCAGTCCTATTGAAATTCACAACTTGACTGAATTCAGTGAGATTAATTTAAATGGTGCAATTATTTGACGCCTCAACTCTTCCAAGTACGGATGCTTATGAACAAAATAAGCGTTTATTCGGTAATTTTTAAATATATTTAAAATACTGACTGGACCGGGTTGGGGGGTCCACCCTATTCATTTAAGAAGGTTATATATATCAATTGTGAGAAGTAGGTTAGACTACGCAAGTTTTTTATATGACAATACCTCGATGAGTAATTCTTCAAAATTAGACAAAGTTCAAAATCAGTATATGCGCATTATAGGTAGTTTCATTAAAAGCACTCCGATACACGTTATGGAGTCAGAGTTGCAACTCCAACCTTTATTTGTTAGACGTGCATATTTAGCCGGTAAGTTTTGGTTAAAATCAAAATCATTAAACGACAAATTGATACATATTCTACATGATCTTACCGATCTTTGTCAAAATGCATACTGGAGCAGGAAGAAAAAACCGATCTTAGTAACCATTCATAATAAATTTCAGTCACTACCAATTAAGTCGAGTAAACAACTTGAAATGTTTAGTTTAGATACCTGACTCACTAACATCAACATACCTAGTTTTGTCAAAAGTAGCATCTCAGTTGTAGACAAACCAAAAAAATCGTATTCTAGCCCTAATTTGCTATTACTATGTACCAATTTGTTACAACATGAATATTCGAGTTTAGACAAAATTTATACAGATGCCTCCAAGGACAATGAGGGGATAGATGCTGCTTTTACTGATATGCAAACAAAAGACTATATGAAATTAAAAGTCAATAATTTAAGCATATCTATTATGTATGCGGAACTAATTGCCATTGCTGAAGCGATTTCATATGTAACGGCCATTCTCCGGTTGCAAGTTTTTATTTGTCCGCGCTTACTTAATCCGTAACATGATCATATTCAAGCGTGGTTTTTTTTTATATTCTAACATATACATATACACGACCGTATCTAGCCGTAAACAAAATATTGAGTTCTGTTCTTAACTAGTAAGCCTAAATTAATTGAATCTCTGTTCGAAAAAGCTCTTTTTTCTAATTACCGAAGCCTGTCCGCACTCCAACTTGATGACAATACTTGCTTGTAATTTCTCAAACTTGCAGATTTACTTTGATCCATTCAACGTTTTAAACAATATAAACCAACGTGTATCACCTACTAAAATATGGACTCAATAGAACCAGCCTATAAATAATAATAATTAAATAACCGCGTGTCCGATAGAAAGTTATAATTACCGTAACATTATCTGTTCTCGGGTGCACATGCCTAACTATTGGTATTTGGCACATCAGTACCGCACGCGTCGCATGTTCTTAGGGTGTGCTGCAGCCTATTAGCAGTCGTACGTTTCAAACGTTACTGTAGCGCCAAAGAAGCACTTGAGTATATAATTTCCGTAGCCCTTGGTTCAAAACTTTTCTAATTACCGTTATACTCATTAAATATTTGATTTTTGAAGTTAGACCCTAATTGATAATGTAAAATGAACTTACTTACGGCTTACGTATGTTATGATAAGCCCGTATTTGCAGACTATGTTGGTTTTCGAAATTTTGAAGAAAGTCTATCGTTTTCTAATTACCATATACTAATTACCATGTGTTAATAATTACCGTTGTATGAAAAACTTATACAGAAATAATCAGACTAGAGAGTAATAAAAGACAAAAGGAAAAGGGAAACTTGGAAAGAATCGAGGAAGAAGTAGTCATAGATCTAGATCTCTTGATAACAGCATATCAGATCCTCTTGAAATTCTGTCAAGACCATTTATCAACTCATCCCATTGCAGTCCACTGCTGGACATAGGCCTCTCCCAGGGAGCGCCCCAGAGCACGATCTCCTGCTTTTTTATCCAGCCACTGCCAGCCAAATTCTTCAGGTCATCGGTCCTTCTTGCCGGGGGGCGTCCCACCCTATAGAATAGAATAGAATAGAAACCATTTATTCGATAATGGACACACACAGACATATAAATAATAAAAATTCAAAAAACAGTGAGAATTTTGCTGAGCATGTCCACACCAAAAGGGTAACCAACTCAGCATATGCTGGGCGAAAGACACCCAGCGCTGGTTTTCAGTTGGCACCACGCAGTGACACACGGACGAGGGTAGGCAGAGAAAAAATAAATAAATAAGTGTCAAATAACATAATCAGTAAAAGTGTTAAATAACATAAACAAATAGAAATGTGTGTACGGAAAAATGTATGTGCTTAAATAAAATTTATATTAAAATTTATTATAACATTAAAAACGTGTGCGCTTTTTAACGATTTATATAAAAGTTTTTTAATATAACGCGCCCAGAATGACGCCACCAGTAGCCGGCAACCGACCAATAGGGAGCGCTGCCTGCACTATGGCGCCAGACAGGCGCTAGGCGAACAGACACAAAAAAACTCGCTGCAGTAGGTGCGACTTATACTTAAAACTCCGCTTTTTTGATAAAAATAAGTGCCTAACAAATTCCTAACACCTAATCAAGACACGGTTAATCAATTATACTCCGTAAAAAAGGAAAGAAGAGTAGGTATCAGTGTAAAAGTGCAATCACACAGTTCCTGGCGACACAGACACAGGCCCAAACAAGCTCACCACATACAGCTCAGCTCGCATCCTTTCGTTACCTAGCATTAGGTACACAACTTTATGGTGAGTTCAAGATTAATCATTCAAATAAAAACGTTTAATAATATTCAATTGTTAATTACATTCAAAATAAAATTATATATATACATTAAAATAATTTAAAATTCTAAATACCTACATAAAACTAGCGATTCGAATAAATAAGTGCAATAACTATCCTAGTACGATAGCTAGGGCAGCATAGCTATTGTAAATAAAGATTGAAATAACTTAATACTGATTAGATTATAAACATGAATTATATTAAAATTGTAAATAATAATAAAATATACCGTTCATATATTTATTTATTTAAATGAATGATTTGTCAATATTAATATTTTCAAAATTAATTTGCGAACTAAGAATAAAATGCTTTAGTCTGATTTTAAAAGTATTTAAATTGTTTAGGTCCCTAATCGGAGGAGGAATATTATTCCAACATTTGGAGGCTGCGTAACGAAAACTGCCTCGAAAAGCTGCAGTACGATGATGTGGGGTAGCCAGCTGTTGGGCGCAACGCCTGGCCTTGCGCTGCCGGTGATCATTTATCCACGCCAGTTTAGAGTACAGGTATGACGTTACCTACGTTTACCTACACGCGGTCTCCATTCAAGAACCATCCTACTCCAACTTTCGTCCGTTCTGAGGCAGACGTGGCCAGCCCACTGCCACTTCAGCTTGCTACAGATTTGGAAAATATCGATTGGTTAGGCAACTATTACACTTTATTCCAAATTATTTACATACACGAGTATTTATCTATAAATCTAAAACTTAAAACTAATATTTACAAACAAACATAATTACAAATAACAATACAATTAATATACATTTATTTACATTTAAACACAATCACTAAACACCATCATATCTACACCCTTACCAGTTGGTCGATAAATTTTCTATCGATAGTCGATAGTCACTGAACTATCGACCGAGCCGTCATCACTAATTACCGATACCTTTTAACTACTCAATAGCCATATACGGCCGGCTACAGCTGCGCGGGCGCATGCCCTTTCACCGTGCAAGGTCGAGCCAGTCAGGACCTTGCCTCGACGCGGAGCGCACGCTTGTCGCCTCAATCTCATAATCACGCGGTATTGCGAATTAGCTTTGTTTTTCATTGTTAGATATCATCTGAACTTTTTCATCTGTCTATCATTCTTCTACTTTCATCCTTCCGCTATCTGTACTGTGCTTCTGCTTGTGCTTGTGCTTGTGAACTCTTCTCTATTGTGCCTTCTGAACTTAGTGTATACGGTGTACTACTGTGGACAATAAATCCTCTGCAACGTGAGTTACGTGTTTACTTCTACCACTCCACACATACCCATACCTATACTGGTGACCCCGTGAAGAACGATGGAAGGAGACACGTTCAAAGACGCACAAGGCACGGCGGCGTTGCCGCCACCTGGCACTAGTGATGTACCGATGTCGATAGACCCCAGCAACATTTGTAAAGTCGGCGTTCGAGTGCCTCCATTTTGGGCTGAAGAACCCGAGATTTGGTTCGCCCAGGTCGAAGGCCAATTCAGCATAGCTGGAATAACCAGCGACGTTACCAAATTTAATTATGTCATCGGTCACCTGGACAACCAGCATTCCAGGGAAATAAAAGACATAATTATTTGCCCGCCTGCCACTAACAAATATGAAAAGCTGAAGACCGAGCTCATCAAGCGACTTACCGCTTCAAACGAAAAAAAAATCAAACAGTTGTTGATGCATGAGGAGCTTGGCGACAGGAAGCCGTCGCAATTTCTTCGCCACTTGAAAAGCCTGGCAGGCTCAAACGTTCCTGACGATTTCTTGAGGACGATATGGGTTAGTCGCCTACCGTATGGCATCCAGACTGTGCTCGCAGGTCAACCAGGGGCAGCTTCTCTCGAGGATCTAGCTGACTTAGCCGATAGAGTGAACGACCTGGCTACGACAACTCCGAAGGTCGCCGCTGTGAGTGACGCCACCCCTAGTTCAGGCCTGAGCGAACTAACTAGGGAGATAGCTGAGCTTCGTCGTCAGTTCCAGCAAATGTCTACTCGGAACAGCCGTTCACGCTCCCGTTCCACGAGAAACACTCGCAGCAGTTCGAGGCAGCGCTCTCAATCGAACTACAAAAAGTACCCCAATTGTTGGTACCACAGCAAGTTTGGAGGAAAGGCCAACAAGTGTATCCGGCCCTGCGACTACAAGGCGGAAAACTCCAAGGGCGGTCGGTAATGGCGACTGACGATTGCCCTTTGTCCGTTTCTGGTCGCCTGTTTATCACTGACCGATCTTCGAAGACGCAGTTCCTGGTCGACACAGGGAGCGACCTTTGCGTGTTCCCACGGTCAGCGCTTTATGATCGTCGTGCTCGTACGGACTATAGTTTGTGTGCAGCTAATGGTTCTAGCATAGCTACATATGGTTGTATAAACTTAGATTTAGATTTTGGTTTACGCAGAACTTTTCAATGGCGATTCATTGTAGCCGATGTAACAAAGCCCATAATAGGCGTAGATTTTTTAAACTTTTATAATCTTATTGTTGACTGTCGCAACAAGCGCCTAATTGATAACCTAACATCTATTTCTTCCATTGCTACTGTAGCCAATTGTAATAACATTTCTTCTGTTAAGGTCGTGACTGGTGAGACTCGGTATCATAAAATTCTCAACGAGTTTCCGGAAATTACTCGACCAGCTGGTAAGCCACACTGCACACCACACAAAACAGTACATCACATACGCACGACACCAGGCCCTCCAGTTTGCTCTCCACCTCGTCGTTTAGCACCGGACAAGCTTAAGGTCGCCCAAAAAGAGTTCCAGTCCATGCTGTCCCTTGGCACAGCTAGACCTTCTGAGAGCCCGTGGGCTTCACCTCTTCATCTAGCGCCAAAGAAAAACAATGGCTGGCGTCCTTGCGGCGACTACCGTAAGTTGAATGCCCGTACCGTGCCTGACAGGTATCCGATTAAGCACATCCACGACTTTACCCATAGTATAGCTGGATGTAAAGTCTTCAGCACGCTCGATTTAGAGAAAGCTTACAATCAGATACCTGTCAGCCCCGAGGACATTCCTAAGACCGCCATCACGACCCCATTTGGTCTATTTGAATTTCCTTTTATGACGTTTGGTCTTAGGAATGCGGGCCAAACTTTTCAGCGGTTCGTCGACGAGATGACGAGGGGATTAGACTTCGTCTATTGCTACCTGGACGATTTTCTCGTGTTTTCTAGAACTCCTGAGGAGCACGAGGATCACCTTCGTCAGGTTTTTAACAGGCTGAAGGAATATGGCATGTTGGTGAACACTTCGAAATGCGTTTTCGGTATGCAGGAGGTAACGTTTCTAGGCTACCGGATTACCGAGAGCGGTACCAAGCCACTTGATGCCAAAGTTCAGGCGATCAAGGAATTTCCCCCACCAACCAACGTCCGCCAGCTCAGAGGCTTCCTCGGCATGGTTAATTTTTATAGGAGATTCCTTCCTCATGCAGCCGAAATCCAAGCCCCACTTCACGCCTTACTAACAGGCTCCGTCAAAGGCTCACAGCCAATTTCCTTGACAGGCGACACACTTGCTGCTTTCGAAGCTTGCAAAGAAAGCCTGACCAAAGCTGCTCTTCTAGCTCATCCGGACTGCACCGCTAAACTTGCTGTGGTTACAGACGCTTCCGACAAAGCTGTCGGAGCAGTCCTGCAGCAATTTAAAGATGACGCGTGGCAGCCGTTAGCTTTCTTTTCGAGGAAATTGAGCCCTTCACAGGTGAAATACTCACCTTATGATAGGGAGCTTCTAGCAATTTATGAAGCCATTAAATATTTTAGGCACATGCTAGAAGCTCGCCATTTTATAGTCTACACAGACCATAAACCTATTAGTTTTGCCTTCAACGAAAGGAAGAACAACTGTTCGCCTAGGCAGTACAGGCACTTGGATTTTATATCCCAATTCACGACAGATATCCGCCACATTTCCGGTAAGGATAATGTGGTTGCAGATACCTTGTCGCGAATTGAAGAGCTTGCAGAACCCGTAGACCTCGAGAAATTAGCTCAAGCTCAGGCTTCTGACTCAGAACTCTGTAAGCTTTTGAGCGAAGGTTCTTCTCTGCAGCTTAAAAAATTCAATGTCCCTGGAAGCCGAATTCCTCTGTACTGCGACGTCAGTACTTCATCTTCCAGGCCATACGTGCCTAAATCACTCCGAAGGCAAATCTTTAATAGTTTACATTCTCTAAGCCACCCTGGTGCCAATGCGTCGGCCAAGCTCATAGCCGAGCGATTTGTATGGCCGGGTGTGCGGAAAGACTGTAGGGACTGGGCGCGTGCTTGCATACCGTGTCAGAGGACGAAAGTCAACCGTCATGTGACTTCCCCTCTCGGCACTTACAGCTTACCACGCGCTCGGTTTAAGCAGATCCACATTGATCTGGTGGGTCCTCTTCCACTTTCTCAAGGTTATCGGTACTGCTTAACGGCCGTGGATAGATTTACACGGTGGCCAGAGGCAGTACCGATACAAGATATTACCGCGGAAACTGTGGCCAAGGCTTTGCTGTCCATGTGGATTTCTCGGTTCGGTTGCCCGACAGATATTGTAACCGACCGTGGTCGCCAGTTCGAATCGGCTCTGTTTCAATGTCTGTCGAGGATAGCCGGATTCGAACATAAGCGGACGACAGCCTACCATCCGGCATGCAATGGGCTTGTTGAACGGTTTCACCGTCAGCTGAAGGCCGCGATCGTCTGCCATGCAAACGATAGGTGGACGGAATCTTTGCCATGGGTCTTATTAGGCGTAAGATCTGCCTTTAAGGAAGACCTCCAAGCCTCTTCTGCGGAACTGCTCTACGGGGAGCCGCTAAGGTTACCCGGAGAATTTTTTGAGCCAACAGTCAGCGGTACAGTGGACACGTCCGAATTTACTGCAAGGCTCAGAAATTTCGCCGAGAAACTGCGACCGGTACCAGCTTCCCGCCACTGCAATCCCAAGGTATTCGTGTACAAGGAGCTAGAAACTTGCGATCACGTTTTTCTCCGTGAAGACGCATTGCGGGGTGCTCTCCAGCCTGCTTATTCTGGGCCATATAAAGTCATCACACGAGGGGACAAGGTGTTTAAGATACTTGTTAAAAACAACGAAGTGACGGTATCCATTGACCGACTGAAGCCTGCCTTCATTTTATCTGAGCAGGTGGAGGAACCCTCACCAGTAGCGCCACCAAGTTACACTACACGATCTGGGAGGCGAGTTAAATTTACAGACTTCTATCGCCCTTGACGGTCTCTGGAGGGGGGTGGTGTAGGCAACTATTACACTTTATTCCAAATTATTTACATACACGAGTATTTATCTATAAATCTAAAACTTAAAACTAATATTTACAAACAAACATAATTACAAATAACAATACAATTAATATACATTTATTTACATTTAAACACAATCACTAAACACCATCATATCTACACCCTTACCAGTTGGTCGATAAATTTTCTATCGATAGTCGATAGTCACTGAACTATCGACCGAGCCGTCATCACTAATTACCGATACTTTTATAACTAATAGCCATATACGGCCGGCTACAGCTGCGCGGGCGCATGCCCTTTCACCGTGCAAGGTCGAGCCCAGTCAGGACCTTACCTCGACGCGGAGCGCACGCTTGTCGCCTCAATCTCATAAGCACGCGGTATTGCGAATTAGCTTTGTTTTTCATTGTTAGATATTCATCTGAACTTTTTCATCTGTCTATCATTCTTCTACTTTCATCCTTCCGCTATTCTGTACTGTGCTTCTGCTTGTGCTTGTGCTTGTGAACTCTTCTCTATTGTGCCTTCTGAACTTAGTGTATATGGTGTACTACTGTGGACAATAAATCCTCTGCAACGTGAGTTACGTGTTTACTTCTACCACTCCACACATACCCATACCTATAGTCATAATAACTATGTCATCGGCAAAACGTAGGTGCATTGGGTATTCACCGTTGACATTGATACCCAGTCCGTTCCAGTGCAACTTCTTGAACAAATCCTCCAGCGCGTTGGTAAACAGTTTATTTAGGGGATATTACAACTCCCTGTCTCACACCTCTTAGCATCTGGATGGTGGTTTTGTACTTGGACCGACAGCGACGCCATGCTATAATATAGTTTCCTTAGCACCTTTATGTACCGCCAATTGACTTGGCATCGCTGCAAGGATTCCAGAACAGCCCAGGTTTCGACGGAACCGAAGGCTTTTTTGTAGTCCACAAAGGCTAGACACAGCGCGAACGGCCGGTAATACTACTCTGTCTTCTGTATAACCTGCCGCACTGTATGTATGTGGTCTAAGGTGCTATAGCCTTTGCGAAACCCAGCCTGCTTTGGTGGCTGGAAAACGTCAAATCTAGCGGAAAGCCGATCTGTGACGACCCTCGAAAACAGCTTGTAGACGTGACACAGGAACGGGATTGGTCTATATAGTTTTTGAGGAGATTTTTGTCTCCTTTCTTGAAAAAAAATGTCACCACGCCCCTGCTCTACGCCTCCGGGTAATCCCACTGGCTATGACGAAGTTGAACAGCCTCTTAAGCTCGCCGAGCACAGGTTGGCCCGTAGTTTTTAAGAGTTCGGAGGTGATGCCAACACTTCCATACTTACCTTAATAACATCAACTCCGCGTCCAACTAGTGCTCTCTCATCTTCTTCTACTAGTACTTTGTCATTATAAAGCAATATTGAGCAAATGAAAGAAAATAAAGATACAAGTATGGAGATACAAGATATTTTCTAATTACAGTAGCATCAAATATTCAACTTGTCTAATTACCATACACAACTTTTTTTTAAATCTCAATATCTAGAAAACCATCAGTAATAGTAGAATGCCAAAATAACTATTGAATTCCTATCTTTAATATGTTTCATATTCTAATGTGTTTAACGTCATATCAGTGAAATTCAAAAACGGCACGGTAATTAGGCAAATAACACCTATTTGGAGAATGGCCGGTAAGATCTTTTAAGAACCGGCATAACTTTGTTATCCTCACCGACTCCAAAAGTGCATTACAACACTTAAATAAATGTTCAGCTATGGCTAGGGGCATTCCACTGGCGTACGATATTATAAAAAGTTTGTATGAACTTAAATCAATAAATATTAATGTTATTTTGCAGTGGATACCTTCCCATATTGGTATGGTAGGCAATGAAATGGCAGACAAACTTGCTAAGGAAGCCTCAGTAGACGGAATTAACCATGATTGCGAGTCTTATTACACCAACCATATTAGTGATATTAGGAACTTCAGCACAGAGTTATGGTCAGAATATTTTGACAGAAGGTCATTAACGAAAGGTATTTGGTACAAAACTTTGCAACCAACATTACCTAATAAGCTATGGTTTGAACAATCCAATATGGGAAGGTATGATATAGTAACGAGTTTCAGACTTCGCTCGGGACACATTCCATTAAATAAATTTGCTTTCATGATGGGTAAAGTGATTTCATCAAACTGTACAGAATGTGATGTAGTAGAAGATGTTTACCATATTTTGATGGAGTGTGTCCGGAACGAAACCCTCAGATAATCTGAAATTGATCTCATTCCCACTGATGTGGGCTGGTGTAACAGCATTTTATCCTTCCCTTTGACGAGGGGGGCCAGACTGCTGTACCGGCTTGCTCAAATGGGCATTAAAAATAAAATAGCTTAAGTGAACCTACTGTATGATTTTGCTTTATATGTATTTGGATTTTGTAAGCTGTTTTATAGGGGTGACATCTTCAAATTGAAAAAACCCCTTTAAATAAATAGAAAAAAAAAAAAAAAGCGTTTATTCACTGTAGCTATACTTAACAATTCACTAAAGATAAACAATACAAATTCCCTACATTGAGTTGCACATTGGTTGCTCTTGCACACCTTGTCTTTTGACAATTCCTATTTGTCTTCTCTGGCTTTGTCACATCTGGTGACGATCGGGAAAAAATCCTAATATCGTCACTGGCGATAAAAGGGGAAAATAATATCCCATTTGTTGCCACCGTTATACAGGGTGTCCCAAAACTCAACGTCAAGCCGAAACGGGGTGACAGGATTGATCATAACCATCACGAGAAAAATCTGAAAAAAAATCTATCCCATGCAGTTTGAAAATTATGGGCATTTTAAGAAAAACCTAGAAATTTGATCAAACTGTACCATTTTTCGGTTATTGTGGTTATTCTTTTTAATTTTTGTTCATTTGAACTTTGGAAACGTAATCCTAAATAACGTTTCTAGAATCCTAATAAAAAATAATGACACAATTGCCTCAAGTTTCCGAGAATTGAGACTATTTGTTAAACAACGAATTTAAAATTTTCAAGATTCGTCTACTTTGACAGGCCTTCCTTTAAAAAAAATGTACTAAAGTGCCTTAGCAAGTGGCATCAAAAGTTAGCGCATTTAATCAGCATTCTGAAATGGTACAATACTTGTTAGTTCACTACCAGAAAAAAGAGTAAAAAAATTAAAACCTCAAGTAACTCGATTTTTGCTATCTCAGTTAAAATGTTTTTGATTCGCACAAGTTCTAGGTAGGTTCTTAATTTTAAGGCAAAAAATTAAGAACCTACATACTCTTTTTTCTGTGTGTACCTGTTCTGTATTAATGACTAGCTTCTGCCCGCGACTTCGTACGCGGATCCTGTTGCTTATGCTAGCGACAATGGGGTCGACAAAATCGAAGATCAAAAACGTCTGATGTGAAATTCTTAGAGCCTGGGAACGGGAAAACAACGGGACGCGCATGACGATTCCAGACGTTCCAGATCTTTCATTTTTGTAAGTCAACAGGAAATGCTAATCAGACTAAACAGCTCATGCTAAGACGTCATTCCTTTATATGTGATAGTGTAGCTGGGCTCTTGGAGTTTCACAACAGGTGTTCCAGATCTTCAATTTTTATACTTCAACAGAGAGTGCTCATCAGGGTGAACAACTTTGCTAAGAAGTCATTCCTGTATATGTTATAGTGTAGCTGGGCTCTTGGTGTTCCTCATCAGGTGTTCCAGATCTTCAATTTTTATATGTCAACAGAAAGTGCTCATCTGGGTGAACATATCTGCTGAGACGTCATTCCTGTATATGTTATAGTGTAGCTGGGCTCTTGGAGTTCCACATCAGGTGTTCCTGATCTTCAATTTTTATATGTCAACAGAAATTGCTCATCTGGGTGAACAACTTTGCTGAGACGTCATTCCTGTATATGTTATAGTGTAGCTGGGCTCTTGGAGTTCCACATCAGGTGTTCCAGATCTTCAAATTTATTCTCTCAGCAGAAAATGCTCATCACGTGGAACAATTTTTGCTATAGCACCATTTTGTATCTCTTATAGTTTAGCAGGTCCATTGCGGTTCTGCACCAGGTGTTCAAGTTTCCAAGATAAATTATAGCCTATGTGTTGGCCAGACTTAATATCTATACAACAAAAAAAAATCATTCAAATCCGTCCATTACTTTTTGAGTTTATCCCGGACATACATACAGACAAACAGATAAACAGACAAACAGACAAAAATTCTAAAAACTATATTTTTGGCTTCGGTATCGATTGTAGATCACACCCCAAGTATTCTTTAAAAAAAATATTCAATGTACAGTTTTGACTTTCCTACTATTTTATTATATGTATAGATCTTCCCATCGTTTCTGCCCTGCCTGTTTTACTTCCTCTTGAGTATCACGAACGCTTAATTTACGATATTGTTGCATTGGCAGGATTGATATGGCCCGGAGACCTGTTTGGTTCGGGTCAGGGGTTATACGATGATTTTTCATTTTTATTTGGAAAGATAAGTGAAGGACAATTGTCTGAGCAAATGAGCGGGGAGCAGCATCAATGTCGTCATCGCAGAGACTCAGTACAGAGGGTCGCTTGTACAGAGCTTGTGAGATATGTAGAAGAGATGTGTGCGTGTGGCGAAACATACGACCGATAAGAACACAAAGTGAAAGAAATGGCTCGCTTGAAAGATAATGAACTATCTGGCCGGCGGCGGCGTCGGCCGCGCCCTTAACTTGACACTTACATTAGTGACTTGTATAGAAAAGGATCTATGCAGAAGGATCACTTCAAGTTAAAACAAAAACGACATCATTTTTTCATATCATCATTTTCATGGTTTCTATTTTAAACGACTTCGAAAAAAGGAGGAGATTCTCAATTTGTCGGAACTTTCCTCGATTTGTTGATGACGCCCAAAGGGTGAGTATACTACACAGATGTTCCCACGGTAATCAGGTCAGGAAATCGAGAAATCTTGGGCTCAGTTGTAACCAACAACGTTGAATTGGTTATAAACATTGCCATGCATAAAACGGTAGAATCTTTCTACGTTCTGTCATTATCTTTTAGTGTACGACCGAAACTGCTTTTTCAGCCGAAACCGAAACCGAAACCGAACCTTCGGCCTTGCTCTCAGTTTCGGCCGAAACCGAAACCGAAACTTTTTAAAACATTTAAAACTTCGATTTTTTTCTGAAATGTACCTATTGTTTTATTTTGCGTTTATTAACACATAACAAAAAGTGTCAAATATACAGGCCTACTTCTTCAACTGGCCTCTATTCTTAACACTCTAATCAACGTTATTCGATATTCTTCATGAATATCGAAAAACGTTGTATAGTCTCGAGACCAATTTTGCCGAAAACTAAAAATGCATCATTGGATTTTAGAAAAAAAAAACAATAATCCTGGCCAGGAATCGAACCCGCTAATTTTGAATAAAATATTCATAAAAATCACAACCTGTATTATTACACCATTCCATAGTGTTGCTAATAAGGATCAAATTCTGGGAAGTAATGAAATACGGCAAACTTATGGATAAATGATTTTAAGAAATTGCTATTTTTCTATGATATTTAATTTCTACTGAGCCATATGAGCCATACATAATCTATTCGAAATAATAAAAATTAATTGTTTCCAATGTTCCACAAGATTAGAAGTCTCAACAATCGCACTATATTTAGTAAAACGAAATTACTGAGTTGAAAAAAGTTGCATTATTTCAAAAAAGAGAAAGCGTTAATTTAATTATGTTTAGAATACCGCCTAATCCTATTCCTAATCGCCTTGACGATTGATACGTTTTTTAAGAATTATCGTACGTAACAAATATATTTTATTATCACATTAATATACAAGACTTACAGCCGAATACTCAAACGCCACTTAAATCTCATAATTATCTAAAAGCTACTTAAACATAAGCATCCCTCAAATTTAAATGGTATACACAAACGCCACTTAAGCAATTCGAAACCATACTTAGACAAGCAGTCCTCAAAATTGTTCTCAGTTACAAAATAATTTAGTTTACGTCTCGTATTCGTTTTACGCAGTCTTATTCGAACAAATATTTTCTATAATTATTTATCGGTTGAAATATAACAGCGTAATTTAAGTTTGGTTTGAATTACGATTGAAATTATGTATTTATATTTACATAAAAATCAGATGAATATCAAGAGAAGACGTCCCTATGAAAATAACATTTCATGAGATAATTGTCGTAGATTGGAACGACACACTTGAAATTTTACGCGGGATTATTAATTTTAGCTCCAATTTTTCTTTATTACCTATAAAGTTTATTAATTATTAAGTTTTTGTTTCTTCATTCTTCTTCTTATAAAGAATGGAAGAAAATAAAAAGAAACGTGGGTGTAATTACACAACCATGGAAAAAGACATGCTATTAGACCTGGTGAAGAAGTAAGTTAAAACATTTGTTTTTTTGTTACAAAGCATTATATTTATGTGATCCTGTGTTTCAGATATCAGCATATTCTTGAGAACAAAGAAACCAACGCCAACATGATTTTAAAAAAACGACAGGCTTGGGACTCTTTGTGCCAGCAATTTAATGCTGTTGCTGTGAGTGGCTCCAGAAGTTGGACACAACTTCGCCATTTATACGAAAATTTAAAACAAAAGTCCAAAAAAAAGCAGGCGCTCACAAATGTACTAGTACCTATATCCATTACCTATCTTTTACACAAATACCTAGTGAATATTTTCATGAGTAACTTGACAATATCATTTTCTTTATAGAGAGATATATTCTATGAAAAAACTAAAGAGATAAAAAAGAAGGCGTCAATAGACAAGGTTTGTTATCCATTTATCAAACTTGAAAACAACAATACACAATTAATGAGGAATACTTTACATACCTACCAATTGGTCTGATATGTTCCTAATCATATTTTTATAGAAACAAATCAATTGCACGGGTGGTGGAGCATATAAAAGCACCATGACTGAGCAAGATGCCCAGATTTTGGCAATGGTTGCTCCTCAAATAAAACCATTGCCAAATCCTTATGATGATGCTGCTTTGTATTTTGGTTTGTACTTGTTAGTTTTAACTCTGTACATACTTACTAAACAATACTATAATTGCATTTTCTATCTTTAGGTGACATTGATCAAACTGTAGAAATTGAAGTTCAACCAGAACATTCATTTGTGAACTACAATGATAATGGTAAAACATACTTACATGTTTTCTTGTCATCATATTTTCCTTAGTCTTTTCATAATTTTAATACAACTGTAATTTCAGATATCCAGCATACCATAACACCTGTCTTACATAGAGCTAAGCCATGTACCATTACCTCAAACATGACTGGTAAATACTCACATTATAAATTTGTAATAATGTTCATACCTCCTCATTTTATACCTATGGGCTATCATGTAAGTTCATACAATTTTTTTCTCAGGTGACCATGTAGATAATGATGTACTTTCAGACACCAATATTATACTTTCTGCAGAAGTACCCCAAGCTTCAGATAATAACTTCAATGTGACAGGTAATAACAATATTGATATTTTCTCCTTACATTGTTTTTTATTTTTTGTGTAGCCTCTATTAATTTAAATTTAATTTCACTTTTTTTTCAGACAACCAAGAGACAATTACCATAACAGAGCAAAAACAAACTTTAAAAAAAACTGGTAATTTAATTCAGTCTGCTGTTAATGCATAGATCAATTAATAATTGTGAGATTATTGTAATTCTAAAATGTATCTTTCTTTTTCAGAAAATGTGAAGACAAAACAAAAAAAAGGAACAATAAAGGATCAATATTTTAGAACAAAATTAAGAAATGCTAAAATTGAACAAAAATATCTTATAAACAAAAATACTTAAAATGGAATTAAATAAATATAAAGTAGAGATGGAGATTTTAAAATTGAGATTAAAAGCACTGAAATCTACTCAAAGGCGTTAATTTTAATACTAATAATGATGAATCATCCATCATTATTAGTATTAAAATTAACACCCCCGATGGATGATGATTGTTATTGTTTACCAATTGATTATTTCAAATTTTATTCTCACTTGCAAATAAAAGAAAAGAATTTATAGACTCAGGATGGCCTATATCAGAATCTTCCATGTTTCACGTGGGTCAAAAACTCGAACAAAGTCAATAATTAATTCTCCAATGATTTATTTCACAGATTAACAAAATATTACTTGAACACACTTTAATTAGACACAGTAAATGATTGTACATCAGATCAAATCAGAAACAGTTAAAGATGGCGTCGGAAATAAGCGATTCGTCAAGCGCGTGGTGCGTTGGCGGTTCTCGATTCAAAAGTGACCAAGATGGCCGCCCCGCTCCCACCGGTGTGACGTTCCGCAAGAATGGCAGCTGACATCTGTCACGCTGCCATTCTAATCCGACGTCGTCGACAGCAAACGTCAAATGTCATGTGTAACGCCGTCACGGCCGGACTGACATTCGACCGTCCTCGGGCGTAGATCTAACGTTGTCCTAAAACAAGCAATTTTATTATTTGATAATTAGCTGCTCGTCCAGCCTGACAAACAGCACAGCACTAATTCTAACAAACTTCAGAAGCAAGATTATGAAACCATGTATCCCTTCGACCATTATGAATAATGGACCGGATGACATCTCACAAGCTCGTTATGTTAACCAAATATAACCCGGACCGGACGAGTGTGTCCTTTCGACCAGCTTCAACGCATGGACCGGACGGCACTGTCCCTTCGACCGGATCACAGACAGGGTCTAGACAAGTGTGTCCCTTCGACCAGCCCCAATGGCATGGACCGGACGGCACTGTCCCTTCGACCGGATCACAGACAGGGTCTAGACAAGTGTGTCCCTTCGACCAGCCCCAATGGCATGGACCGGACGGCACTGTCCCTTCAACCGGATCACAGACAGGGTCTAGACAAGTGTGTCCCTTCGACCAGCCCCAATGGCATGGACCGGACGACACTGTCCTTGCGACCAGTTTTAACACAGCATTTTAAATAAAGAGGAACAGAAATGGCATACCTATCAGTTACGGACAATCTTGCTCATTTTGAATTTCGACTTCGTCTAGTGCGTCGGGATCAGAGTACACGCTGAGTGTATCTGACCCGGCAGTAAGGGTTACTGAATTCGCCGAGACAGTGTCTGAGTCTGTGCTTGACCTTTCATCTCTAATATTTAGGTCATCGCCTCCCTGAATTGGGCTTCGTGGTAGCATAACATCACTACTGGATTGTAATTGCTCCGCATCATCCGGCGCCGTCTCGGCCTCCTCATCGTTCAACAAACTGGTAGTGACTTCAAGTAACCCAGCATGTCCCCGAGGTACTGCACGCAAATTCTCGTGTGCGTATTTATAAGTGCGATGTGAACCACTTACACTTTTTAGTTCGTACCGATCATTTTCTAATACGGAGGTTATAACGAACGGTCCCCTAAACTTCCTATCTAGTTTAGTTTGATTTCGTTCACTATTCTTGATGAAAACAAAATCACCCTGAGCAAATGGTTTAATGATAGCACGACCACGGTTAAACCTTAGAGTATCCGCCGCAGCTGCCTTATGAATGTTTTCCGACGCATTTTCTCGAATGGACTCTAAATCTAAACGGTTATTTCGCGCATCAGAATGTGAAGATATCTGGGACAAACCTAATGATTCTGCCCGTATCCCAAACATTAGTTCCGCAGGCGAGTACTTAGTTACAGCCGATTTTGTACTATTGAGCGCTAGTGGTATATTGCCTAACTCATCGCGCCATGTCTTATTAGGGTCGTTTTCGACTATTGTGAGCAAGCTTTTTAGTGTTCGCATAACTCGCTCAACTTGTCCGTTAGCCCTGCTTGAGCCGGTTGCAATAAAATGCAAATCAATTTTATATTTTCTACAAAAGTTTCTAAATTCACTACTAACATAGCATCGGCCCTGATCAGCAATAACGCGTGTAGGGGCCCCAAAAAGACAAACAGCCTTTTCGAGAGCTCGCACCGCGCTACTTGCATCTAGTGATATTGTGTGCTCTAGCAGGACATACTTAGTAAACGCGTCTATTATCACTGAACAATATTCTTTCCGATCGCTCTTACCACTAAGCTTCCCGGTAAAGTCTATATGGATTGTGTGCCATGGCACAGATAGTTTTGGGATCGAGTGTAACTGAATGGGTTGAGCGCCTGATGGTCCCTTCGACGCTTTGCAAACTATGCACGAATCAATAAACTTACGCACACATTTGGACATTTGCGGAAACCAGTATTGTTCGTAGAGTTTATCTAGCGTCTTATCACTACCAAGGTGTTGAATTTCGTTATGGACATGGTTGATAAGCGTCCAAATCAGAGAGCGTGGAACGACCGGTAACCAAGAGATTGTTTTGTTGCGCCCAACCTTTCTATACAGAATACCATCCCTAACATCATAGGTATGTGCTACAGTTTCCGGAAAGTCACCGTTGTTGTGCTTACTGATCAAGTCTTGGATTTCGCTATCGCGTTTTTGTTCAACGGAGAGCCATCCTTGATGTAACTCAACAAACTGGACACTTTTAGTAGTAGGGGTTTGGGACGAAGACGCGCCAGTATCCGACTGGAGGTTGCGGGAAAAGAAGTCTGCATGTTCCATGCCACGACCTTCACGATATATTATCTCAAAGTCGTAGGCTTGCAAGAAAGCCCACCAACGGTGCACGCGAGGCGTCAGATCAACCTTGGACTTTGATGCTTTGAGTGAATTGCAATCAGTGTAGACTACGAAATGTCGGCCGTACAAATAATGCCGAAAATGTTCTACCGCTCGTACGACAGCCAAAGTCTCCAACTCGTACGAGTGGTAGCGAGATTCTACCTCAGATGTACGCCGGCTAAAGTACTCTACAACATGGGGTAAGTTATTTGCTCTTTGTATAAGGATCGCACCATAACCTTCGGCACTCGCGTCTGTGTGTAACTCGACCGGCAATTCAGGATTAAAGATCGTTAAAACTGGTTCCGAAGTTAGTATTTTAACCACGTTACTACGGATAGCTTCATGTTTGTCGGTCCAATTAATAGGTCCTTTTAGTTTAGTTAAAGGGTATAGCGGTCCAACAACATTGGTAAAGCCAGGTATAAATTTCCTGAAGTATGACGCGAGGCCGAGAAACTGACGAACCTGCGTAGCTGTACGTGGTGAAGGTGCTTCAACTAATGCCTGAATTTTGCGGGAATTGGGTCTAATTTCCCCGGACTGTAAGGAATAACCTAGATAATCTACTTTTTGTTTCATGAATTTACACTTCCGGAGGTTAAATGAAAAACCTGCTGCAGTTAGAGCTTGTAAGGCCTCATCTAGGCGGTCCAAGCCCTGCGAAATATTAGAAGAATAACAGAGGACATCGTCCATATAGATGAGGGGCCTGTCATTAAGGTGTTGTAGTGCTTTTGTGATACATCGCTGGTACACAGAGGGTGCGTTGCGTAAACCGAAGGGCATCGCGAGATACTCATACTGGCCCTCTGGAGTTACGAAAGCAGTCATCTCAATTGAATCGGGGTGAATTAATATTTGGTGAAATCCGCTAGCCATATCTAATGAAGAAAAGTAGTTGGCGCCACTGAGCTGGTCTATCTGTTCCTCAATGCGAGGCAAGGGATAGTGTTCGGGTTGAGTGTTGGAATTCAGTTCCCGAAAATCTACGCACATTCTATCGCTATTGTCCTTTTTTTTTACAAGGAGTATCGGACTCGCAAAAGGTGAGGAACTCTCACGAATGATACCGGCATCTAACAATAGTTGTATTTTTTCGCGGACTGTTTGCTTCTCTACAGGTGCTAGACGATAAGGAGACCTTCGAACAATTTTATGAGGATCTATCAATTTAATGCTCAATTGCCCTGTAGTGACGCGCCTAGTAGGTATACCGTCTATGAAATAATCTGAATATTTACTAATTATTTTACACAGCAAAATTTTATCTTCTCCTTCCAAGTCAGTATCGATTGAAGAAATATCAAAAACTGCCGATTTCGTTTCGCAAAAGTGTGTTCGCTCTTTGGTCTTAAATAAGAGTTTGTCGCTATCAATTGTCACACAATAACCTTTATCTAAGATATCCCTACCTACGATAATTGGCACAGAAATAACCGTATCTGGAACGATGTGAAAAATAAGGTCAACTGAGGCATCTCCTATTTTTACGGTACTTAAAATTTGACAAGTGCATTGTACGTCATCACCTCCGATACCAGTAAGACAAACCAAATTATTACGCACAGTACCCGGAAACCGACTGCGAAAACTTTCAGTTAAAAGGGAGCAAGATGATCCACTATCAAATAAAAATGGAAATCTCTCACCGGTTGATGTCTCTAACGTAGATCTAGAAAGTTGATGGTCGCAAAGGTTGACTTCCTTCCTCTCAGACTTCCCTCCATTCTTCTTTTCTGGACAAGTAGTAGATGTGTGGCCAGGTTTTCCACACGTGTAGCAGGATATAGACGGCTTGTCTTGATTGTTTGTAGAACTTGATGGATCTTGGGTCTTCAATGATTTGGAGTCCTCCTTGCGCTTCCTGCATTCAGACTGTCGATGCCCTGGCACGCCACACCAATGACACTTTCCAGGGAATCTAGAGTCTGTCATTCGAGGTCGCTTAGAATCGTGCTCTTGGTTTAAATCGCCGACGTCCAACCGTCGCTTTAGTGATATGCCATTCAGAATCCGAAACAATTGAGCACGAGTAGATATCACATGTGCTATCAACTCTCTACGTATCAAATTATCCTTTTGACATAGCACCGATATCACGAACCCAGTGATAACTTCCTCAGGTAGGTCAGTTTTTGGTATTCGCTCGATCAGGTTCCATAAGCGCATTGCAGACTCTGATGCGGTTTCTTTGACACTAATTTGAAATCGCAAAATCTCATCAAAATGATCTTGCATTAGTTTGGGCTTAGCAAATCGCGCTAGCAACGTTTCTTTAACTGCAGCCCAGGTTAATTCCTTGAGGTTCAATCTGGTCAGGTAGGTCGCTGCGCGACCTTTAAGGGCCTTAGTAAGTGCCATCAGCAGATTAACACCTACAAGATTTTTCTCTTGCACTATTACTTCTGTGACGTTACACCAGCCTTCAATGTCAGCTTCGGAATCATCAGGATCATATTCGATTAGTTTTATAGTATTCGTACTCACATGAGTTGATGCTTGCGACATCGCAAATATCCGGGCGAACATTTCCTCCATATTTGACAGTATTCTCGTTGCAGAGATGTTTTCTGCAGGCTGCGTGTTCTCTGCTTGTGGCCCGTGGGATCCCACTTCTGATATAGACTCAGGATGGCCTATATCAGAATCTTCCATGTTTCACGTGGGTCAAAAACTCGAACAAAGTCAATAATTAATTCTCCAATGATTTATTTCACAGATTAACAAAATATTACTTGAACACACTTTAATTAGACACAGTAAATGATTGTACATCAGATCAAATCAGAAACAGTTAAAGATGGCGTCGGAAATAAGCGATTCGTCAAGCGCGTGGTGCGTTGGCGGTTCTCGATTCAAAAGTGACCAAGATGGCCGCCCCGCTCCCACCGGTGTGACGTTCCGCAAGAATGGCAGCTGACATCTGTCACGCTGCCATTCTAATCCGACGTCGTCGACAGCAAACGTCAAATGTCATGTGTAACGCCGTCAAATTTATATTAAATTGAAAAATGTGTGTTTATTATGGATGTCCTCACAACAAAATTTTGATTGCCTCCATTTCCTGGTGGATGGTTGATATGCTCCTCTTCAATATCTTCAACCATGACATTCTCCTCTTCTAAAACATCATTCCTAGCGAGTGCAATGTTGTGTAACACTGCACATGCTACAATCACTGCGGGGATGTTTTTTATATGAAGCCCCATTCCAATGTGGAGACAAGGAAATCTTCTTTTAAGGACTCCAAATAGCCTCTCTATTGGATTTCTTGTGCTTATTTGAGCTTGATTATAACTTGCTTCAGCAGGTGTTCTGGGATTCAAAACTGGTGTTAATAAATAAGGCCGGCAGGGATATCCACTGTCTCCAACAATTACCATAGTGCCAAAATCTCCACGTTCCAATTGGGCACACAATGGTGAATCATTAAAAATGGTGCTATCATGTACGGAACCTGGCCATCGTGCGATGACATTTCTAATGCACAGCTTTGCATCGCACACCATTTGTACATTTAATGAAAAATATCCCTTCCGGTTTCTATAGGATTCTGCTTGAGGCCCTCCTGTGAATAAATAAAAACATTAGTAAGAGAATGTACTCCTATTAAGTATACAATATATATTATCTACCTTCTGAGGTTAAGCATTAAATTTTCCATGTAATTCTCCTATTCAAATAAAAAATTTTTCTCAAGATTTCCATTGTCCAAATCTCAAATAACAATAAACTTTTCATACAAAGCTATTTTTTATGGTCATAATATTGTGAGTTTGTGACTAGTGTGATATTTTAGAATTAAATAAATTAGAGGTATTTTTTGAATTTTCGACATGATTGTATTCGAGTAGCACATGGCAAGGTTAATGATTATTCTCAAAAACATGTTGCAAAGCTTGTTATCACATACATACCTGGAGAATTGATTTTAATATGGGTACAGTCAACAGCTCCCACAACCCTTGGAAATCCTGCTATGGCATAAAATTCATTGGCCACATCCATACGTTGTCCAGGAGTAGGCATGCTGATAAATTGGGAGCTCATACCAGCTATTTTAGCTGTCACTCTGTGCACGATTCGGTGAACAGTCGGTTGTTCGACATGGAATATGTCACCAATAACTCGTTGGTAAGAGCCTGTGGCGTAAAACCGTAGGGTTATCAGTATTTGGTCCACTGGTTGAATAGCCCTATTTCGTTTAGTTATGGGTCTGATGTTGCTTCCAAAGACTGAATCCAAATATAAAACAGTTCCTTTGCAGACGCGGAACCGTACACGAAATTCCTCGTCGGTATATTTTTCGAACGCATTCAGCTTTTCAGCATTCCTGCGGCTCGTGGTGGGTCTTTCATTATCAGACAGGGAAGATAACGACGAAACAGACATTTTAACACCAAAAACTAATCTAATTTGAGATTTAAGAGAGCCCTAGACCACTCTTAAATTTAACACCTACCTACTTAACTCGATTTGACAGTTGATGTGACAGTTAAAAAGCGCTAAGTGACGTTCCAGTATACGGATTTTAAACAGATTTCCGTTTAAGTACAACTTAATTTGAGACCCTGTTAAATTTAATCAATGCTTATAAATGACATTTGAGAATATGAATTTCGACTTTAGGAGCTTCTCAAACGTTTAAGTAGCCGTCAAATATTTGAGAGACGTTTCAGTATTCGGGTGTTAGTCTTAGCAGTAAACTCAAAAACATAACCTCAACTCACGATTAAATGGACGGTGGCAAACTGAGCCGGGGCCCCGTCGGCGAGCAAGCACGTGTTAGCTACGAATTTTACCGATCGACGCACGAAAATGCACGATCACTTGAGTTTCGGCGGGGCCGAAAGTTTCGGCTATATTTCGGCCGAAACCGAAACTAAGGCCGAAACTAGATTTTTTGGCCGAAAGCGGCCGAAACCGAAATCTCGGTCGGTCACTATTATCTTTTCTTCCGTCGACAAAAGCCGTTTATATGGCACCTTATGCTACGTGTCCTGTCCTAAATTCCTCCGGCTTACGTCTGATAACACAGAAGACCAGTGATGTGATGTATTGTATAGATACTTTAATGTCGTCGGTTACAGGCTGAGTCTTCTGTCAATGTTGGTGTTGTGTTCTATCGGTCTCGTGCGCGGCGCGCTGCGCTATGGGTCCAATCAACTGCATACGCACACTGGCGGGAACTGCCAATAATTATCGAGATGATGGACGTTTATGCGAACATAAATAAAGTCTGTTATCGATATAATTAACGGCATTTTGCGATAGTATGGTCCTTTCTTATTCAAATATAGCATTGTACCTATAAACGATTTGTGGTCACCCTGAAAAACTTGTTGATAATAATAGACGGCTTTGAACACTGGTCAGTTGGTCACGGCTACTGAGAACTGATCGCTACAGAAGCCGCAGTGGCCGAACTGATCGTGCTCTGATAATGATGTTAAGAGGCGCGTGGTTACGGTTCACTGCACTAATTGAGCCGCCCTTCACGCGCCGCCACCAGTGCGCGAGAGACAACGATATCGTCACACTAATACACGCCCCGTGAACTGGTGATCTGGAGACATTCATTCACGACAAAGAATTTCGCAAAGTTCATTGTGTGGCGCCAACCAAAAGCTAACTAAAAACAATGGACCGACTTCAAAGTACTACTCCGCATTGCTGTCATCTGGGAACATGCCCTGAAAACTGGCAACACATTTTCTTAGTAATTTTTAGAACCACTACCAGTACCACTAGTTTTCACATTTTATACTTTCTATGTAGAGTTAGGGTTAAATATTAAGTTGTTACATTTACTTGCAGTTCAACCTGGCGTGTCAGGAGTGGAAGCGCACCCTGGTGGGCACGGTGCACAACATCGGCATGCTGGTCTCGCTGCCCATATTCGGATATATCTCCGACCGGTAAGTGACCTCATGCGCGCTTTCAATCCTAAGGTTACTCTCGGTAAAACAATGACTTCCTTTATAGCCCTTGTCGCCCTTATAATCATACATAAAATTAATAAATATCTGTCTATATACAGGCAGCTCCGGATTAACCCATAAGCAAATTAAGCAATTGCTTCGGTCGGCACATCTCAGGGGGCACTATAAACAGGTCCACAAAAATACTAACACGAAAGGCGAAAGGTCAAAGGGTTTGGAATTGACTAGCAAAGAACTCCGTCTATGAATGGACGCAAAAAAAAGTAATACATACGAGTATATCCCAAGTTCAGTACAGAAAATCGTACAGTAAACAGAGTAGCCCATGGTCTTGAATAGCTTAAGGCAAGGGGCAGATTTAAAAATGTAGGGGCAGATTTAAAATACATAAACACCTGTTTTTTTTTGCGTTTTTTCAGTTGGGGCAGAAAGCGAGCGTTGATTCTGTGTTGCACATTAGTTGGTGCCATCGGGTCGTTGAAGGCGTTCTCCATTTCATACGAGATGTACATCATAGTGGAGTTTCTAGAGACAGTGGCCGGGGCGAGCGCCTTCCCCGCCGCCTACATCTTAAGTAAGTAACACAACACTGACAAAAACAAAGTTAGTCTAGTACGGACATGCTTTCAGATGTTAACAGTTCTTCTTGGTTTTTTCCAGCGATCGAATTACTTGGCCAGAATAAAAGAGTAATCACCACAGCCTTTCTCGGCATCATGCTGGTGTTAGGAGGACTCAGTTTCGCTCTCCTGGCGAAAACCTTCCAATACTGGCGAACTTTCATTCTGGTGGTATATCCTCCATCCCTGCTATTTATTCTATACATATACTTGCTGCCAGAGAGCATTAGGTGGTTACTGTCAAAGGGAAGGAAAGAAGAGGCGGTGGAAATAATCATGAGAGCAGCGAAAATGAACAAAGTGACACTATCAGACGAGACGATGAAACAGTTGTCAGAAGAGAAGGTCGTGCCCGTGGAGAAGAAGGACGAGAAGCCCGAGGAGGGGCTGTGGATGCAGGTGCTCCACTCGCCCATCATCATGAGGCGGCTGGCGATCTGCTCGTGGTGGTGGATCACGTGCACGTTCGTGTTCTACGGGCTGGCCATCAACTCGGTGTTGTTGGCGGGTGACAAGTACACCAACTACATGCTGGTGGTGAGCGTGGAGGTGGTGGCCGTCGTCACCAACGCGCTGGTGCTCGACCGTATCGGCCGCAAGAGGACGCTGCTGTGCGCCTACACCGTGTGCGGGCTCGCATGTGTCGCCATACCGTTTATTCCTAAAAGTAAGTGATAGTTTGCACAACTGATGTTTTGAATCACTTGTTGTTTGTTGACTACACACAGTACATACGCACACGCTATTGTAACGTAGTCAAAGTCGATAATATCATTCAATCGAAATGGTATTTGATGACAAACAGTAACAGGTTAATGTCCATTTGTCAATACAACAATACTTATATTTTTTCTGTTATATTCCAGCTCTGGCGTGGCTGGCCACTCTGCTGTACCTGGTCGGCAAGATAGCCATCACGCAGGCATTCAGCGGCATCTACATGTACACGTCGGAGCTGTTCCCCACGCACGCGCGGCACAGTCTGCTTGGCTTCTGCTCCATGGTGGGCCGGATCGGCTCCATTGTGGCGCCGCAGATGCCGCTGCTGGTCAGTACCTAGTACCTACTGCGTCATACGTTGCTGCTCACCATTACTATTATCATAATACACATTGTCTTCATATTATCCATTTATTATACCGGGGTCGCGGGACTGTCTCATCTGGTAACCGTGACCCTGTAACATTAAGGGATTTGAAGGATCACCGTGAATCAGTATAAGTCTGACAGTCCCTCCCGTCCCAACTATGTTGGAAGAACTCATTTTATGATTTTACCACAATAAAAAACATTTATTTTTGGGGCATTCATAACCTTTTACCGTTCTCCCTGTATCCATCCATTAAAAGTTTTATTCATTTACAGCCCTTTGATTTCTTTGAATATTTCATTTCGTTGATCGATTGTTACTCTACCTGTTGTGGGTTCGGTACCACTACCTAAATATTTGTATAATTCGCAAGTTCACATGTCATCCTCAGTCCAATACTATTGTATTTGTTCATCTCATTGTATAGCAACAGTTGAAGGTCGCACGGTGGCATGTCATGTGTTATGATCCGATGCTCACAATACAATTAGATGTTCTCAAATTCATGTTGATATGTGTATCTTTACAAACGTACCTTCTTAATTAATTAGGCGTGACGTGACTGTTCTTGTATTTTTACACAATTAGAGGCAAACAATGATCTAGTTTTATACTTGTAGTAGTTGTTCAGTAGGTACTTATCCTCTTTAGAATTTTGTACAAGTAACGTCTTCTATCGGCCCAAGCGTTCTACTATCTAACTCAGACAACGAAGATACTGGCCCTTATCAAATCGCGTAATATCTGGAAGCTTTTGAGTCAATCCTACTCCCAATTACTATAAATTCATGAGTTTTGGCACTTCGGGAGTAGGGGCAACTGTGTTATCCTTTACCCCTGAGAAGGGGCACGCCACATCAAAAGAATGAATTAGTAATAGTGAAAACACATACTTATGGCAAACTCTACACAAAACTAACAGCACAAGCGCCAACAGGACGTCATTTTGCTAATGGCCGCTTGCAAATGAGGTCCTGTTGGCGATTGCGCTACGTGTTGTGTTAAGTTTGCCTGAAATGTGTATGTCCTTGATACGTCGCATCCCTCCTTTATAGATCACCATCACCACGTAAAGAACAATGTTCACATTATTCCGTATTAATTCCAGGCGATCTACGTGGAGTGGCTGCCGTCGGTGCTGTTCGGGTCGGCGGCGCTGGTGGCGGGCGCGCTGATGCTGACCACGCCGGAGACGCTGAACACGCGCCTGCCGGACACCATCCGTGAGGCCGAGCAGATCGCCCGCCGCGCGGCGCCACTCCCGGCGATCAACAAGGAAGACTTGCAGATGACGACTAGGGCGTGACGGAACGTCACCAATGACATGTACAAAAATAATTAAGGTTTATTTTAAAATTGGACATCGTTTTTTTTAAACGGTTTCCAGACTAGGATCACATGACTGATCTGTTTCAAGTCTCCCCCAGACATATAAAATCGCACGCGTTTTTGCGTTAAGAGCGTCTACTTCTAGTTAATATTGGAGCATTGTGATATCTCTAAAACAAAAAATACAAAATGTAGGTAAAAATAAAAAAAAAAAATCAAAGACGCACCTGTGTAGGGGAGGCTTTAATGACATAGGCAATGCAACTACTGTTATATGTATAGTTACCAATAGCCTGGCCACACTAACGGAATTTCTCGTTGATTCTCGCGATAGTGGTAAAAACTATATTTATATCAGCCGAAAATGTCTTTAGTGTTCATTGACATTTACCTATACGAACATTAATTATAGAAAATGTTCCTATAAACGTAACGCGATATTAACGTCATTTCCCGTTAGTGTGGCCCTAGTGATAGCTAAGCCTTAGGTTTGATATTGTTTTTGAAGTATTTATTTATCTAATTACAAGAACTTTTTGGTAAAATTGATAGTAGATTAGATAGGTATACAATAACTACCTAAACTATACGAATCTTAATTTAAAATAATGTGTTAGTGATATTGTAAGTTTAAGATAGTAAGTAAAGCTTTTAATGTGATAATTATAACTATAATTTATTATTTAGATACTGATAGACACAATGTACAGCCGTATTACTTCGCCAGTATAACATTTTCCAGACGCTGGGTGTTGCCCGCTACTTTGCATTTAATTACAATGAACTATTAGTACGTACGTGTTGCTAATTTAAAGTTCCTCAGATTTTCATTATAAATAGTCCAGTATCACATGGTCGTTAGCCTGTATTCGGATGTTTGAACTACCACTCATATTCTGGCATCTCATGCATTTGTTATATTACGTTGAATCAAGGAACCAAATAAGTGTGAACGTACACGTATGAATTCGAGTGCGTTTGTTTAATGCGAGCGCCATGCTGGCTGACGGGAAATGCCGTTAATTATGTCAATGATGGATGTTTATACTGAAATTTAAAGTACTGTCGGGATTTTTTTCTTGTTATATTTTCTGAAAATCTTTTTTTCTGTTTTGACAAACCCTTTTTTTGCTGTTTTCTCTTTCTTTCTCTCTTTTTAGCTTTGGGCACTTTACCGGCCAGTCAGCAGGCTACAGAGTGTTTCAAATGAAAATAATGTTGTAATGGACAGCCAATGTCACGACTATTATTTAAGGATATACATGAAATTATAAATAACTACTAATTTATTAATGAAACGTTGCCATCATGTCTTACTCATGTGGTTATACTGAGGCCATATTAACGGGAAATATCGTTAATTATCGCGATGCTTGACATTTACAACAAAAGTCCATTATCGCGATGATTAACGGCATTTCCCGTTAGTGTGGCCTCCGCACTAGCAATAGTACCTACGTTTATCGATGTATCGACAATAATTAGATAGGATTAAACTAGACTAGAATCAAAATAATATCTAGATATCTTATACTCTACCAGGTTGTATGTTAATAAGCTCTATTTATTGTGTTAACTATTAGGTATCTATATAATAGGTACCTTGGTGACGAGAAAACACTGAGCCTCTTTTGCGAAAATGGACATGAAATACGGTTCAAGTTAGTGTGGGGGAAAAGTGGGTAGATGCCACACTACTACCAGCCGCAACTCAGCTGTGCTATTCTTTATAACGGCATTTCCCGTTCCCCTCCGAACTAGCAATCGTCGAAGAGAACAACGTAGAGTCCAGCGATAAGATTTTTTATAGGGAATGGCATAGCTGCCATGGTCATGACAGCGATTGCGTGTCTTTTGAAAGCTTGTTTACGAGTCCTCACTTCACGTCATAGGACTGGCTCTATATTATTACAATCGTAGTAATGCTGCCAGTCTTCTGGGCACGTTCCCGGACAGTATGTACTTTCAGCTTAAGCACTCTGTTGTTATTTATGTAACTTTAAGTTTAGTGGTTATTGCTGTTTGTAAATAAATAATTATTTGTATTATATAAATAAATTAATTTAGTAATTTAATTGTGTTTCTTTTCGCCGATATTTATTTTAGTTTATTAAATCCAGTAGTACCCAAATGAATGTACCTAATACTATTACAATGTTTGATGAAAGCCTTAAAAAACATAAACCTAAATAAAACTATTGGTAGTGGTCATATCAATATATTATGTATACACCTTTTTAATTATAATAATAATATCATTGAGTTTATATTTATGAAAGAACCATGACCTCTCTGAGAATCGCAGAATACCACTGGATTGCTGAAATGTAAAAAGTTGTCCAATTAGGATAATTAGTGACTGTTTTTACCTACACTTAGCACTGTGCCAGACGTCCCCCGGCTGGGCGTCTGGACAGCCTGTCATTACATCATTTGTTAACGTCTACCAAATTATAAAAAATACATAATTCTTATGGCGAGGTCATGTCGAATACGCGCGTAAAACAAATCTTAGCTTTTTATTTAATATTTTTTTGTGTTTTCGCGATGATAAACGGTTCTACGCTACGTAGCATTTAAACAATCAAAGTAAAGGAAACTCATGATTCCGATTTTTCAAGATTTCAGATTCGGTCATAAAAGGTAGAAATTGGATGCTTATCAACATTCTCCTGTAATGACTCCAATTTCATTTGTGGTCAGAACAGCATGGTTTTTTACTACACCTCATCTCAGGTGTCAACGTTAAGGAATATCTACTCAATCATCATCAGCCTAAATGTTCCCAGTGTTGGGACACAGGCCTCCTCTGTGAGAGGGAGTGGGCCATAATCCACCACGCGGGCCCAGTGCGGGTTGGTGGATGTCACATGCCTTCGAATTTTTGGTTCTAGGGCAAGCCGGTTACCTCACCATGTTTTCTTTCACCGTTTTGTGAGCAGTGGTGATGATATAAATTACACAAAGTAATGCGCCTGGCTGGATTTGAAGTTTGAACCCACGATCTACAACTCGTAAGTCGAGGCCGATTCCACTGGGCCACCACTGCTCTACTCAAATGCTGTCGAAAGTTCTGTGATGAAACGCAGGGATCTTCATCTTTCTAATTCATTCCAAGCGTGTCGAAGTACACTGGTGGATATTTAATCTAGTCTGAGGGCCTTCCTCACGCGGTTTGCCTTCAGTACACCATCGCAATTGAAGGTGTTATGACGTCATTATCACAATGTTCAGCTCCTCGTGTGTGTGAATCAAAGCGCACACGTGAGCCGGCTTGTGAATGGGTTTATGTATGACGACCCAAATAACCGGCGGTTTTGATCGTAAACTCACGGATTGGGCGCAATCCGCGCTACCGCGGCTCCCGATATATCCAGCGTGCAGTGCGCTGCCGTCCGCCGACCTCGACGATAGCCCAACACATACCATAACGTGGTCTTTGGCTGAAGTGTTATAAACCAAATGTTTATCGTGGGATGATCGGCGTGTGACCTGCTGCGCCCGCGTCGGATTCGCGGCGTCGTGGAGTGTGGCAGTGCAAGGTGATAGTCTAACGCGCAGTTGCCATTGCATGTGGCGCAGCGCTGCGGTGGCATTCTCCACCACAGGACTTCGATAGGAAACAAGTGACAGTCACAAGTAATTCTGTGTTGTGGTCGTTGTGGATGCGTTATGGATGAAGTGAAGTGTTTTATGTAAGCCCCATGACGAGTGATAAAGTGAGGTGACCACACTGACTGTGGTGATCAGTGATCAGTGAGCACTGAGCATGTCTCGACGGGAGGTGCGTGTGGAGCGCGGGGAGTACCCCCTGCCTCCGCCCAGCAAGTGCGCTAAAGTAAGACTGATAAAAATGTTTCAATGATAAATATTATCCACCTGCTAAGCTTTTTAGGGCAAAGAACCCATAATTTTCGCGTGCGGATTAATAAAAGCATATTTTCGATTCGATCAGTTTGATAGAGTCAAGTACGGATCCTCCCCCCGCCAGTTCAATGGCTGTGTTTGGATTTGTGAAAAAAATCACACACAAGACATGATAAACTAGTATTAAATACAAACAGGAATATTAAATAGTTCGGGGCAAGCCAATGGATTGAACAAAACAATATAGTTTGCGCTCCTTGTAAAGTGTTACTAGCAATGGTTTGTGCCGAATACAAATAAAATATACTCGGCTTCAACTCGGCTTCTAATCTCTTGTTTTGACACATTACGACAATATAAATACACATGGCGCGTGTTTGAGTGTTGTATAAACAAACTACAAAATTTATTTTATTATGCTTGTTAAATTAAGCTGTCATAACATCAAAATGTAATTGCAAAAGTATTATAAAAGCAAAATAAAATACAGAACGTCAAAAAAAACCGTTCACATCTGGGGCCTATAGTGCGAGTGCATGTCATAGCATGCTACAGGGTCTTTTAATCTAGATTTGGAAATATCATCATCATCATTATTTCCGCATATTGCAGTCCACTGCTGGACATACTTAGACCTATCCTACGGAGTGCCACACCACACTATCTGCTGATATTTTCATTCAGCCACTGCTAGCTATACCTTCTTCAGGGGCGAGTGGATGTGACAGAGCTATACAAGTCGTCTAGCGCCATCTCGTTCACTCTCTGGAATAAGCCTGGTTTTAAGCCCCTTCCTACACTAGTCGACGCAAGTCTCCGATACCTTACCTACGATTTTGGTATCCATTGACGCGTGCCTATGTACGAACCTCTATTGGTTTGTATTGTGATAGCCGCTTGGATACCGAAGTCGTAAGGTATCGGAGACTTGAGTCGCTTTGTGTACGAAGGGCCTAAGACGTTGTAATAACCCCCCCAGGTCATCTTGCCGAGGGCGCCCCACCCTACGTTTACTACACGTTCTCCTTTGCATGCCGATGTTAAAATAACGTAAGCTTCATGTTCAGGTGCTGTACTACACATGGCGGCTGTGTTCCGTGGTGTTCTCCCACTTCGTGATGATCAGCCTAGTGGTGGCCTACTGCATCCTCGGAGCAGTCACCTTCACTAATTTGGAGGAGGAGCACGAGAAAGAGGTACTTATCATCATCAGCCGGAAGACGTCCACTGCTGAACATAGGCCTCCCCGAAGACCGCCACGCCCAACGACTTACATCCTAATGTCTAATGAATACTCACTAACGCTACTTAACTTTTCAACCTATGACAAACTGCAGCGATAATAGCTACGTTTAAAGAGCTTTACAAAGATGTCGTACACGCTGGTTGTTTAGGCCTTAAAGTCGCCACTATAGTCAACAGAAAAAAGATAGTAGAACTATACCAGTAGTATGTATTAAAAAAAAAACAATATTAGAGACAAATAGTACTCGAGACTTAATGCTTTCCCAAAAAGAAAGACATAGCTGAGCCACAATGCTTGAAAATACGTTCCACAGACTACATAACTGCGATAAAAAATTGTGCTGATCTAGTAACAAATTGTAATTGGCTGAGAATGACTCCATGATAATTATCTGTATGTGTTATCTATAATATGTATGCCATTTAGAAATATGCCTAAGTATGCTTATCAGTTGTCTAGTACCCATAACACAAGCTCTGCTTAAGCTGTTCACACGATGCCGTTGTGTCAGTAGTTAAAGAAAAAAAAGCAAAAAGAAAGACATCGCTGAGTCACAATGTTGAAATATACTTTGGCCTACAGTCTACATTTAACTGGAAAAAGAAACAATATTATGAACGACGTAGACAAATTGAAAAAGACTGCAAAGAAGGTGGTGGATGATATTGTCTGGTTTGACCATTCGTCGCCATGTTGTAATCTCCGAAGTAGCGACTTTCTTAGCAAAATTGCGTTTTGAATGCAAGATCCACTCAGTCGCGAAATCGCCGGAGAGACTGACTAGCCCGCGATATCAGCTTAATGCACGTGTCACACGCGCGCCGTGTAGCCCGAAAAACTGCCTGGCGGGCTAACGGCATGCAGCCCGTCTCCACAACGGCGGCTAAATCAAGCTGTTCACACGCACGCCGTCGTGTCACTGACAGTGCCAGAACTGGCGAGCAGCGACGATTCGGTGTTGTTGTTGCCATATCCTTTGGCCTAACTTTTTTTATTGGAAAAAGAAACAATATTATGAACGACGGAGATTGAAAAAGACTGCAGAAGGTGGTGGATGATATTGTCTGGTTTGACCATTCCGCCATGTTGTAATCTCCGATCGTAGCGACTTTCTTAGCAGCGTTAATGAAGATCCACTCGTAGGAAAGCGCGGGAGAGACTGACTGCCCGCGCGCGTGTAAGACAGTCAACGGGCGCCCGCACATTCATCCTTTGAACTTTGCTAAAAAACGATACTTGCCCGATTCGCGGCATTCACTTCACAGGCGCGTTCACGAAGAGCTCGGGCGTACCGTTTTACACGCTCGTGAATGTGAATGTGCACGTTGAATCCCAGAGTTGAACGCGAGCGTGTCAACTTACCATAAACAGTCACCGGGCGCCCGCACATTCATCCTTTGAACTTTGCTAAAAAACCGACACTTGCCCGATTCGCGGCATTCACGTTCACAGGCGCGTTCACGGCTCGGGCGTACCGTTTACACCTCGTGAATGTGAATGTGCACGTTGAATCTAGAGTTGAACGCGAGCGTGTGAACTTACCATTATGCTACGTTCACACGTGCGTTCAACTCTACATTCAACGTGCACATTCACATTCACGAGCGTGTAAACGGTACGCCCGAGCCCGTGAACGCGCCTGTGAACGTGAATGCCGCGAATCGGGCAAGTGTCGGTTTTTTGGCAAAGTTCAAAGGATGAATGTTGACTGTTTACATCGCACGCTCGTACGCGGCTGCATGCCGCGCAGCCCGCCAGGCAGCCCGCCGGGCTGCACGGCGCGCGTGTGAACGTAGCATTATATGTAGAAACGAGCCATCACTTACGTACATAAACGTAGGATTTATCATGTGTGGACTATAAGCATTCGTGTACTGCCAACATAAATTTTCCAATTGGCATTCGTATCTAAATCAAAGTCTAAACAAATCTATAGGTGCTATAAATTAAACCTTGTGGAAGCAGCTGTTTCATAACTAAGTATTTGACTAATTAAGATTAGAGCAACCCAAAAGTATGTAGGATTATGATCACGTACTGACCAGTTCTTAGCTTCACATTCAAATAAAGTAACAAAATCTTCAAAAAACGCAAAATGTAGGTACTGTTTATTTACTATCAAATCTATTTTCAATTTATTACATTGGCCGCAATAAATTTTGCTTTATAAAAGAAAAGGCACGTTGCCAAAAGCTACTCAAACTCAGCTGATTAACGAGGCAGTCGATAACGTGACGTAAGTGTACAACAGCACGCGAGGCTGGCGCCGGCGCAACACGACGCGTGGCTGAAAGATCAATAACAGAACAAGTAATAAGTGACGATCCAGAAATGAAGAAGTGCGAACTTCTTCAACAAAACAGGTATTATGTGTTGAATAAGACACACAGCGTCGCAGCAAGTCTCTCACTGGTACCTCGAAGACTCTATGAAGTTGACAGCTTCTTCGCTGAAAACCTTTTCCACCTGTCACGGTAAGAAAAGGATGCACGCTGGTGAAAGAAAGAGACAGGTATAGAACCATTTTTACTGCGTGCAGGTGGTCCACCAGTAGTTCCAGTGAGAGTGACTTTTATAGCTCTGTGTAATCTTTCCCACACTGGAACTACTCTGTCTTTAAGACGTCGACGTCGAAATCTAACGGGATCCAGTTTAGGCTGTGGGAAAGAGATGACACTAGATGACTAGTATAGCTCTGTCTTTTTCTTACAGCCTAAACTGGATCGCGTTAAGAGCTCGTGGTAAGGAGGAGGCATCTGGTCTGGGTAATTTTGTTCCAGCTGTGGCCATTTTTGCACCCCTCTACAGTCTGCGCCCTGAGTTTGTGCCTGGGCACTGTTTTGGCACATCCTATTTCCGACACTATGACTGGGTACTATGTAGGTATAATAAGACAAGTAGGTTTAATTAACCCTTTAGCTCGCAAGGAAACAAAATCTGTATTTTTGTGTTTTTTTTTAGTTTATATGTATATAAATAGTGTATATATGTACAGAAAAATGTGTTAAAAAATCTAGTTTGTGTAGTATTTGGAAAAACATACGTTAAAAATACTCAACGTTGCGATGTATTGAAGAAATAAGGTGGTACAATGAACGTTGAGTATTTTCAACATCACGATGTATGTAGGTTTATATGAATTTAATAAAATAAACCCTTATTCACATTATCACGCATTTTATATAAAAAATACAATTGAAAAAGGCATAAAAAGAACAATCGGTCATGACAATTATAAAAATGAACGATAAATCACCTTAGGTATCTACTGTAACACATGATAGTTATAAGAACTGTTCCTTTTTGATACAAAAAAAAATCGTAAGATAAGATTTTTTCTGATTTTTTCATACATTTTGACCGGCATGATATCTGCAATCGGAAAATATTTTAATTCACGACTCCAATAATCCTATATGATGATATTTCTACTACCCCCATCATAAGAGTTATGGCTTAAAAGTCCCGATAGAGATATTTGGAGAGATATTTGTCCCCATTAGAGATATGTATTTGGCAGCATCATTTTGTACAGAATTTAATTAAGTATGTTGTATGATCTTTAATTAATTATTGCCAACATCTTCAAAAAAAAAACCTGTAAAAGTAGTCTAAAGGAGACATCGCTCTTGAATCCTGCGGAACTTCAAGTACACTGTTGGTTCTAAATGTGTTGCATGTCTTAATTTTTCAACAGTTTTCCATTTACCCGTTTTCTACGACAGTTTTCTCGCTTACTTGTTGTTTTATATGCTTCAATTTTAAGTATTGTATTCGCTCGCCTTTTGGAGCGATATATTTGTAGAAACTTGTGGCGATAAGACAGATGAAACTTAGGTGACAAAATAGATGAAACTTGAGGTGATCAAATAGGCGAAACTGACTGGAGAACTGGAAAGTGATGTGAAGTTTTATATGGAGGGAACATGGTATTCATGACGAGTCTTATCCGATGAAAAAACTGTTCTATCGACCAGTTTTTTCATCGGATAAGACAGGCGTGAGAGACTCATCTGTAGAACTATCATGGTCCAAGTTATTTAGTGACTAAGGCTATGACCAGGGTTTGGAGCTAGAATAAGAGGTTTCACGTTCTTTCGTCCTGTCTTCAAATAACTTCATCGTCAGTACTAGTAGGTACTGCTATTTTCTGATGGAGCATTCTTTGGCGAAAATAGTGACATAACTTTCAGCGTTCTTTGCCATATCGGCTTAAGTCTGAAACTAGCAGAACAAAAAAACATGAAAACACATCCACAGCATGTCAATAAATAAAATATATTGGACAAAACACCAATATATATATATTTTTAAATATATATTCATGCTAAGTAAATCATTAGCAAAGCCGCAATGTTGAACATGCTCAACCTGCATATTACGAAGTACTTTTCCGGTTAAGGCGCAACGTTGAGAATATTCAACATATCACTTTATGAACTCTGTGCTCGAAAGTTAGTCAATACAATGTAGTAATTTGTAATTATAATAATAAAATAGCCTCCTAGAAATAAAATACCGGTGTCCACTATCAGAAAAAACCCTCAAAAATATTTTTTATGCAATTAAATTATTTGTAATCCGCGGTGTCACTGCGACCGTGATGCCATTTTGATAAAAACTGACGTAAAATGTCTACAGAAATGTCAAACTGTTTTCTTTTTACAATTGCTTTTAGTTATTAATTGTGGACATCAAATAAAAACTTATAAAAAGTGTCTAATTTTTGATCACCATTTTTTTAAAGTTAGCGTTGAGCCGGCTTGTCGTTGCGAGCTAAAGGGTTAAAGAAATAGCTGCGAAATGATGTTATAAAGAAAGTCCACATTATTAAGTCAGCAGTAGACTTCAAGCTATGTGCAGAATGTCTGTCAGTGAAACTCTATGAAAATATTAATTAACTGGACCTATTACTGGCTTTTCCATCCGATGCCGATCCTGAAAACACATTGATAAGGTGAAAGGAACTTTTTCTATAATTATGTATGATACATTCGGATTCGTATAAAAGTTCGTTCAGGAGCCTTACAACGAGCTCTTAACGCGATCCAGTTTAGGCTGTGGGAAAGAGACAGAGCTATACAAGTCGTCTAGCGCCATCTCTTTCCAACAGCCTAAGCTGGGTCGCGTTAAAAGATCGTGGTAAGCTTCCAGATCGTAATAGGGCAATTTGAAAATCAAATGCTGTAACTATAAATTATTATTTTTAGTCATGAAGAAGAAAAACAATTTGACGATCCCTCAAAAATTCAGCTTCCTGTAATTCATGCAGGTAATTCGTAGAATCGTGGGCGATGAGGGAAACGCGACTTGTCGAGTGAATTCCGGTGGCTGACAGCTTCACACTAATTAAACAATTCTCATAATATAAACTTGGCATAACATTAAAGCTTTTACTAGAACTGAGATCCAACAGATACGGTATTGAGCTTGTTGACTATATTATATTTCACATGAGTGCGTAACTGGTTGTAAAAATGTGAATAAAATCAATGAATTTATAAACGAAATACTCGTACTTACGAAAAAGTAAGCAAGTGTGAGTTTAAATAGGTCGCGGTCGCTTGCATCTACTTTAATGATATTGACTGTCGAAATCTGAGTGTTTACAAACACATCTGTAAATCGAACTATCTACTACTTGCTAGCAATTTTGAAGACAATTTTCATCGAGTCTTGCACTAAGTATCTATTACAACTTTATTAAGTCATTTCATGAGGGAAAATCTTCCTTCCTATGTTGTGCATTATGGCCATGCTAACGGGAAACGCGGTAAAATTATCGCGGTAATTGACGTTTATTTAAAACATTTAAAGACTATAATCGGGGTTCTATTGCTTTTCTTTTTCTTATAGAAACGTTACCCCGGACTTCGAATTTCTCCAACATTGTGGGTGCGTTTATTTACACTGACTCTTAAACAGCCGAGTCTGAATTTCCATACGGAAATCCCCGCGACACACACAGCACTAGCTAATCTCCCATTGAGTGCGAGAACTGTGCGCTCAAGAATAGGGGTGTTTAATGTTTTTTTGAAGTGAAAACTTCTTTAGCGGCGTTGTACACTTTTTCTGTAATGGGTAAAAAATTTAAAACTCGCGTCAGGGTCACGTGACCAAAACTCGCGTCAGGGTCACGTGACCCTGATCGAAAATGAGTAAGACGTCATTCAAATTAAAAATAAAACATAGTAACAAAAAAGTTTTCACTTCTACCGGCACTCCTGGAGTGCAACCTTTTTTTTTTTCTTATTTTACACAAGTGACTTCTCCTGCGTTGTGGGTGTGTTTAAAAACATAAAAACCCACATACATAAACGCCTAGACCCGGAACAAAGAACTACTTGTAGATCGAACCCGCGACACACAGCGTAGGAGTCCGTCGAAATGTTCCAGCGTCATAAACGTATGTAATGTTTGTTTGTGTGCTTGCAGGTGAAGCGAAACATCTGGAAGATCCGCAGCAACACGACGCAGACCATCTGGACCATGACGCGAACCGTGCCGCTCTTGAACCAGACCAACTGGACCTCCGAGGTCGGCGACATGCTCAAGGTGATCACAACATTACCTGCTTCTTATAATCCAGCTTCGTAAAATACAGGACATAAAGAACACTTCGGCGAAAGATCGTGAATATTGGATGAATTTGAAAAAAAAAACTCTACCTTGGCGACCGTCTCAATAGCGGTTCGTCATTTTTGCACTTGATCCCATTCGCACTTCGTAATTTTGCACTTGATCCCAATCGAGCCTCGAAAGTCAAAGTCGAAAGTCAACTCGAAAGTCAAAGTCGATAGTCAATGTCGAAATTCAAAGTCGAAAGTCAAAGTCGAAAGTCAAAGTCGAAAGTCAAAACCGAAAGTCAAAGTCCAAAGTCATGGTCGAATTTCAAAGTCGAAAGTCAAAGTGAAAGTCGAAAGTTAAAGTCGAAATTCAGTCGACTAGTAAAATAATATTATGTGATGTTGACAGGACTTCGAGAACGCTATCCTGTTTGAGATGAAGGTGCGCGGTTGGGACGGCAACGAGAGCGAACACCACACCCAGTGGACCTTCTTCGGCGCGCTCTTCTACTCCATCATCGTCATCACCACCATCGGTGAGTGACTTCAATTCTGTACTGTACTTTGATTTTTGACAAATTCAGTTCGCGTTCGGAGAGGTGGTAAGAGGCAGGCATCGTTAAAACGAATACACGTGACCCCGTCGCCCCGGGAGCCAATGTGAGATTTAGCTGACCCTCTCAAGCGAAAATTAGTAGACTACATGAGGGAGTTGTATCATTAAGATCATGGAAGTCAGCTATGGTTCCGTTGGTAGGTTATGCATATTACTGTGTCCGCAAGCAAGATATGATTTACTTTTATTATTTTATCATCATCACTAGCCCTTTAGCAGTGCACTACTGCTGGATATAGGCTAGGGGTTGCAGAACCGGTACTTTTTAAAGCCCGGTACCGAAGTTTCGGTACTGGGATGTGGAACCGGGATTTCCCGGGAAATTCGGTACTTTCGGTACCCACTACTCACGTACAAATGTCGCTATTCACTTATCGTATGAAAGGCACGAGTGCGTGCACACTACATAAAATTGTCAAATCAGTTGAAATGCTTTTTTAAGCTATTGCATAGATTTTATCGCGGGCTCTGATCGCGGCGCAGCGCGGCGACCAAATCAAGACAGTCCCAACAAAAACCTAACGAAAATACCCGACACTACGCATCGTCTAACGTCGTTTCAGTTTGGGAAACTTCGGTAATCATAAAAATATCCGTCATAAAAACAATTTACTTTATCTTATTAATTCTAAACGGCTAGCTACAAAAGGAGTTTTCACAATGAAACCTACATAAAAATGTCTCCTACAACAAAGAACTTCTATATTACAGTAGTGCATCACAAACATTTTAATTTTCTTTTAAAATAAAATAGTTATGTGTTATTTTTTTTAGCATGTTAAAATCATCAAATGAGTCCTCCCACGCAGGGCGGGAGGGACTGTCAGACTTCTCTTCACGTCTTCTCTTCTTCACGGTAAGGAAATAATCCCACGACCCCGGCAGGCTTTGGCCCTCTGAGAGGGGGGCCCCGTCGCAAAGTTGATATTTGACCGGAAAATTTCGCTACTTCGAAATTTCGAACTTTTCAAAGGTACGAGATACACACAACTTTTCACCTCACTAAGCGAGGAAATGCTGTGGGGGCGGCTCTGCGGCTCGCCTGCCAGTGAAGAAAATAATTGACTACAAGATCTTTTGTCCGAATTTTGAACAAATCTTTGATTTTCTAAAATGGAGTTATTAAACTCCATTTTCCACACAAAACGCGCGAATTAATGGAATCTTTCCGAGCGAGTGAAGTGGAAGAAAAAGGTAGCTTCTCGCAATCTTTGAGTGCCACATGTATCTTTTTACTTTGATATAAAAATAACTTTTAAATATAAGAATTTAAATATATCAGAACTATATTTTGAATATTGGAAATTCCTACTACATTTTGAATTAGAAATAAGCCTATCTTTGTCACGTAATTGTTTTCTTCTTTCCTCTATAGAATAAGTCTTTAATGGCTGATTTGGTCACTTTGATGGCTGATTGATGCTGGATTTGTCTTTTTCGAGATGAAAAAAATATAAAACTCAAGAAAAGAATGTAACAAACGCTATTATCTTTAAAATAAAGGAAGTATCATAAAAAAAAATTAAAGTTTTTTTAGAGATTAATAAATCAAATAATTATAAAATGCACAAAATCTGAGCATGGTTAAAGTTATTCTCATCATCATAACTGACCCCTTACTTACATTGCTGGTTAGTTTTTGTTTTTTATGAAATTCTCGTTATTTTCAAATAAAATGTTTTATATCAACAATATTGTAAAATAATAGTTTATTGGATATGATTTGTAACTTTATATTAAAAAAAGAAGGAAAATAATAAAGTACCGAAAGTATCGAAAGTACCGGGACTACGGGATGAAGAACCGGTACAGGATTGCTATAAAAATTCCCGGGATTTCCCGGTATTTTCGGTACCGGGATTTCCCGGTTGCATGCCCTAATATAGGCCTCTCTAATCGCATGCCGTTTCAGTCAATCACCGGCTACTTTCATCCAGCTGTTATGCGGTGTTGATTCGCGGTCTCTACTCGGGTGACATGGCCGATATGGTCGGCCGATTGCCATATCAGATTGCTTATTCTTTGGGGTATTCATTCATATTAGGTTTGATCATATGATTCTGATAAACTGGTATTTTTAGAAGCCCTTTGTAATAATTCCGTGCCATTTAATAACACAAATGAATTATGAATGTAGTCGGACCTTTGAAATCAAACGCTTTCGCAATAGAATTTCAGAATAGGGTTTTCCAATTGTGTACGATTTACGTGAGTGTGCGACACACGATACAAGAAAGTCAGTAGGTCCATTCGTAACTCGCGTTGGCGGTGCTGGCAAGCAAGCAGTGTCTTTCTTCTTCTTTCTTATGATACCTATGTCGTACCTATTATAATGTATATACCTAACCCTAACACTTATGCAACACTGACGATATAAGAGCGAGTTTTCAACGAGACTTGTTTATCGATCCTAGTAGTGCATTTGAACTGTGCGGGTGAAGGGGAACTGAAAATGCCGTTAATTATTCTAATAATTAACGATAAACTTACAATGTTCGTATAAATAACGTCCACTGTCGCGATAATTAAGACGTCATTCGCACGAGCGCTTTTTTTAGGATAAATGCATTCTCATGTATAGTCACGAGCAATAACATGTATACACTCAACAACATTCAAACGCAGTTTACTAGTGAAAAACTGGTTCCCACTTTGAAATGAGACTTACTTCGTAATAGTATCGCTTCCAAAATAGAAGTCTAATGAAAAGGCAGAACTTTAATCAATTATGGTAGTAGAAAATCGATTTTGAATATTGCTTCTTAGTGTATACAAACTATTGCTCATGACTGTACCTATATCTGGTCACAATGTCGCGGTGCTTTTTTTTTAACAGTATTTGATTTTCAGTGGTGGGCAGTCACATTTAAATTCAATTTACCTTTATCTTCCAACTAAGCGCTTTTTTAACGCCCACAAAAAAGTGCTCGTGCGAAGGGGCCTAAGGGTATTTCTCGTTAGTGTGGCCCCAGCATAACGCAGCACTATTTACAGACTGCTCTACTACGCCGTCCTGATCAAGTTCAGTTTGATTGTTGAGATCAGTCCTTAGCTCCAACTTTCAAGAAGCACATTTTCGCCTTCTATCTTCCCTGCTCCGTAGTACGGCGGGCTGCTCCGGCCGGTGGTCGCGCGCCTGGCTCGCTGCCAGCACGCTGGAGCGACATTCGTCACGTTTTTATCGTTGGTTTATTTTCGTTATAAATTCGACAGATCTGAAGCGCGGAATATTTTATCTTTTTTCGTTTTTTTTCAACTTTGCTCCACACTTTTTTCATGTATTGTGGATGCGTTTACTAACACTAAAAATGATCATAATCACTAAGGCCCGGAACCACTACTTGTAGATCATACAATTGATAGTCGTTCCGTGCGGGGATCACACCCGCGACACGCAGACCGCGTCTCGTTGACTTGTTATTATCACCATTTTATTGGCGCATTACTTACATAGTCTGCATAGTTTTGTTAAGCTTAGCTTATAGAATTTATGAGTATTGTGACTGGTACTGATTGATAAATCAGTACCAGTCACAATACTCATAAATTCTTCGAACTTTTGTATTTTTTATGAAGTACTTTTACCTGAAAAGTGAAAAGTTTGTACCTAATCTAAGGGCTTAGGTATAAATTATGGTCTGGTCTGCGGTCTTGTTTTCTTTAGGATTACAATACACATGGGTCAAAATAAAACATGCGATTTTATACGATTTATTTTTTTCTCTAACATAAGTTCCCATCCTTGGTATCGTTTCACTTGTGCTCGTGTGTTTGAGGAGTGTCTGGAAGAGTGAGCATGCATCCGTGCATGCCCACGCGGTCGGGGAGCGCTCAGGCCGGGCGGGTGCCGCGGTGGTGGCGGCCGCAGCCTGTAACACCCGCAGCGGTCACTACCGAGCGTCACGCCCGCGACGACGAGTTAACACCACATACAAAGCTGATGGTTTATCGCACTTAACACTAACGGCACCGGCGCACATGCTCTACCAATTAATCAAAATATTTACATTCCCGTACATTGGTTACTATTAGTGTCCGACCGAAACTGATTTTTCAGCCGAAACCGAAACCGAAACCGAACCTTCGGCCTTGCTCTCAGTTTCGGCCGAAACCGAAACCGAAACCGAAACTTTTTAAAACTTATAACATTTCAATTTTTTTCTGATTTTTTTTTGTTTTTTTTTTACATTTGAACAAAAAGTGTCAAATACACAGAGCGATTTTTTCAACTGGGCGTGGACGGCTATATTTTTAACTATGAGGAATATCGAAAAATGTTGAATATAGTCTCGAGACCGATTTTGCCGAAAACTAAAACTGAATCATTGGATTTTAGAAAAATCAATAATCGTGGCCAAAAATCGAACCCGCTAATTTTGAAAAAAAAATCACAACCTGTATTATTACACCATTTTGTAGTGTTATGGATAGATTGATAAATAGATAGACGATCTTAAGAATTGCTATTTTTCTATGTTATTTAACTTCTCACCGGGTGCCGACCTACCTCCGCCGAATAGTCGAGGACTACCTGACGGACAGAGCCGTCATCTACCCCGGTCACCGGGGAGAGTGGAACCGGCGAGAGATGTCGTGCGGTGTTCCACAGGGTTCGGTCCTGGGACCGCCCTTGTGGAACATCGGATACGACTGGGTGCTGCGCAGCGACCTCCCTGACGGCGTCAGCGTAATTTGTTACGCTGACGACACGCTCGTCCTTGCACAGGGAGAGTCGCACCAGGCGGCGGCCGACGTGGCGACGGAAGCGGTCGCGACAGTTGTCGAGAGGATCCGGCGGTTGGGACTCGAGGTGGCGCTGCACAAGACGGAGGCCATGTGTTTTCATGGCCGCCGTAACGCGCCACCGTCGAGTTACAGCATTACGGTGGAAGGAGTTCCAATCGGCGTACAGGGGACGATGAAGTACCTGGGACTCGTCCTCGACAGCCGGTGGAACTTCAGGGAGCATTTCCTGAGTTTGGCCCCAAGGCTGAACCGTGCAGCGGCCGCCCTCAGGCGACTGCTGCCCAATCTCAGCGGGCCAAACGCTTCCTGCCGTAGGCTGTACGCTGGTGTCGTGCGGTCCATGGCCCTCTACGGGGCCCCTGTGTGGGCCCTGAGCATCCGGACGTGACCACAGAAGCTGGTCGCATGCCAGAGGGTCATGGCTATCCGAATGATCCGGGGATACCGCACGATTGCCGGCGAATCGGCCAACCTGCTTGCCGGATTGCTGCCTTGGGATCTGGAGGCGACTGCCCTCCAGCGCGTCTATGAGTGGCGCGTGGAGGCGCAGCGCCGGGGCGTGACCCCGCTGCCTCGCGAAGTCGAGGCGCGGCGCGAAGACCTCCGGCGCGATCTCAGGGCAGTATGGAAGGAACGACTGTCGCGACCGACGGCCGGGCACGCCGCAATTGCGGCGGTAAGACCCCTCTTTGAGGAGTGGTTGGAGAGAAGTCATGGCGTCCTTACCTTCCGCCTGACGCAGGTCCTCACCGGGCACGGGTGCTTCGGGAGGTACCTGTGTCTAATGCGGAAGGAGGAAACGTCTGGGTGTCATCACTGCGAAGATCGCCCGGAGGACACGGTGGAGCATACGGTGCAGGACTGCCCAGCTTGGGCAGTGCACCGACGTGCCCTCACGGCTGCGATAGGCGGAGACCTCTCGCGCCCGGCATTGGTTTCGGCCATGCTGCGGGGCGAGACGGAGTGGGAAGCGGTCGCCTCCTTCTGCGAAGCAGTAATGCGCGCGAAGGAGGAGGCGCGCCGCGAGCGAGAGAGGACAGAGTCCTCCCTCCGCCCCAACCGCGGTGTAGGACGCCCACGGCGACGGACGTCGCGCGACGATCTCCGGCCACCGTAGGCGCGGGCATGCGGGCAGCGAGTAAAGGGCAACTTGCTGCCCGACCAAGGACCATGCCCGGGTCGACGGCGCGTTGTGTCCCACGCGCGCCTCAAAGAGCGTTAGCATAATGACGGGGCCCCCCTCTCAGAGGGCCAAAGCCTGCCGGGGTCGCGGGATTATTCCCTTACCGTAACCCCGGAACTTAACAGGCTATGAAGGACACCGTGGATTTTAGTCAGTAGAAGTCTGACAGTCCCTCCCGCCCTGCCCGGGGTTGGAGGACTCATTTGATGATTTTACCACGCTAAAAAAAAAAAAAAAATGTTATTTAACTTCTACTGAGTCCATAATCTATTCGAAATTATAAATAAATCATTGTTTCCAATGTTTCACTAGATTTGAAGTCTCAACAATCGCACTATGTTAATTTAGCAATACGAAATAACTGAGACATTAGATTAAAAAAATTGCATTATTTCAAAAAAGAAACCCTTAACTTAATTATGTTTCGAATACCGCCTAATTCTACTCGCCTTGACGATTGATAAGTTTTTAATCATTAACGTACGTAACAAATATTTTTTACTATGACATGAATATACAAGACTTAGGTACTCTTGGCAGTAAACTCAAAAACATAACCTCGTCTCACGAATAAATGGACGGTGGCAAATTGAGCCGGGGCCCCGCCAGCGAGCAAGTATGTGTTAGCTACGAATTTTACCGAACGACGCACGAAAATGCAGGAACACTTGAGTTTCGGCGGGGCCGAAAGTTTCGGCTATATTTTGGCCGAAACCGAAACTAAGGCCGAAACTATATATTTTGGCCGAAACCGGCCGAAACCGAAACCGAAACCGAAATTTCGGTCGGTCACTAGTTACTATACACTTCACAGTCTTAAACATAAACAACAAAACATGTAACTGGTTAGTTCTGTACTTGTATTAGTCACCACACATGGCACGATTATTTACCGTAGAATCCCTGAGGCCCTATCAGGCCGGTGGGGCCGCCGGGGCCGACCAGGACCCGGCGGCCCGGCCCGATGGAACCGGTGGGGCCGCCCGGGCTGACGAGGACTCCGGGCTGTCTGCCGTATCCGGGGCCGATTATGCCGGTAGGCCCTCCCGGTCCTACCAGCACGTTAGGTCGTCCGCCTCTGCCGGGCCCGATGATTCCTGTGGGTCCACCGGGACCTACCAGCACTGGTCGTCTACCATATGAACCAAAACCTGAAGGTCCGACGTATACTCCGTTCTGTGCTGATGGGCTTCGTAGTCCGTCGCCATGTTGCGCCGGGCCGATGATACCGGTGGGTCCACCAGGCCCGACCAGCACAGCGGGTTGTTCCTTCTGGTTGTTCTGTGGACCTACGAGTCCTGTGGGTCCTCCGGGCCCCACCAGTACACCGTTGTTACCGAAGCCACCATTGGAGCCAGAGCCTTGTGCAAACGGATAGTTGTCGCGGCCAGGCTGCAGGAAAGGTCGCTGGTCTACTTCATTGAAGTACTCTGTCAATTGAAATACTAGATTTAGTCTTTTACACGACTATCTAAAAACAGAGTGCAACTTTTTTTAAGAAATGGTTGACCGACCAAAACTCCCAAAAAATTTGTGAATTTTGAACACAGGAGTCGTTGAGAAAAATATGTTCTAAGGAACGAGCAAAAAGACAAATATTTCAAGTTCTCTGTAGAACGAGCATCTGAATCTAACGATATAGTATTTGCATATAAAGAGACTGATGGTGAGTGTCGGTAGCACTGACAAGGAGGACGCACCGTTGTTGTGAGAAGTGCCGTCAGCTCTGTTGGGGCGCGGGTAGCAACACAGGAACTTGCCGACACCACAGGCGCTCTGGAAACAACAACCGAGCGTGAGCGACGAAATATCAAAGTCCAAGTAGGCATACACATAAACACACAGGACCCACAGTTAAATGGAGGTTGACAAAGGAGGAACAGTTTCATCCCAACCCTTGTAACTATCGTTGAGAATCTATTCCTAATCTAAACTTGGTAGAGGCAAAGATAATATAATACCGGTAGAGGTTAACAGTAAGTACATCTAAAACCGGATCGGAAAACAATGTTCATGAAAAAGTTCAGAACAGAATACTTGTTCAGGAGTAAAAGTAATGTAAGCTGCTAACCGCAGACTCAGGGCGTGGGTTGCAGTCGGGTTGGACACGCACTTGCAGAACTGCAACGAGTCGAGGGTGCCGTCGGATATCGCATTCTGCTGCTGCTGGCTGAAATACCACAAATAGAATTAAATGACACCACATAACCTCGTGGATGTACAGGTACTCAGAATATTACTAATGAAAGATAAACTAGAATCTTTGAACTTTCTGTCATTATTTATTCCGAAGCTAGACAGCCAATTCCCGTAATAAGGACACCTTCAGGCTCTTCTAAGATCCTAACTTTAATGTAACAGGAAACTTGTTCAGATCATCCTTAAATCACGTCTCATGGAAAGCCAACCGTCATCATACTGGGCATAAATCAGGCTGTTGTGTGGAAATTCGCACTTTGTGTTGCACAAATTTTATTGTTTTGCGGATTGATTCCAGTTTAGAGACGCACAAAAGTTAGCTTTGAGAGCAGCGGGTTTAGAACGGTCACTTAACAATAAGTTGGTATTAGTTGGTAATGATTAACTGCTTCAACGAAAAATAGACGACTAAATAGCCAATGACGTTGTTGGAAATGGACGAAGTGAATCATTAGGAATGCTAGTGCCAATGCATCATGAATGTTGAGGCTTGATGTAATGATACGTACTTGTTGACGCTGAAGATCCCGTGGCCGTCGACGCGGTAGGGCGCGCGGTGCGCCTCCACCCGCACCGGGTAGCGGCCGGCGCCGGGCGGCCGGTTGTAGAAGCCGTCCGTGTCCTCCGGCTCCTTGAACGGTACTTCGTCGGCTTGTACGCGGTGCACATGCGTCTGAGACTGCCTGGAAATTAGAAACATACTTTTTAACATAATTTGGAAAATCCACGTATTTCTCAAAACTGTGACTGGCTGTCAGACTAGTTTGAGATGGTAGTAGGTGTTAACAATGCGTAAGCATCTATTATTCAGCGTATTTCATGATACTGAGTCAATGCCTGCGCACTATTCAGAAATCATATAAATAAAGAACTATCAACAGCAGCAACCACCACAAAAGCGCCAAAAAATGAATTACCAGCGTGCATTTGAACTATGGTGTGTCGCAGTACAGTTTCGTCGCACAATCGTTCATCGCACATCCGTTTGTCGGACTGGCGTAGTTCACTCTACTCTCTCTACTCTAAGACTACTACTACTCTAAGGTATAAATACCCTCTGAAGCTATTGATCACTAAATAGATGAGACAAAGAATCTCCTTCTAGAATTTCACACATACAAGAAAATTAATACACATCACTGCACCCAATATTTGTCGAGTTTGTCGATACATATAGAAGCATGTAAATATGTAATGCTTCCACAACTTAAGTCTGTTTGTTTGCAAACTTAATATACAATATTAGAAGGTACTTCAGCTGGAATACATTTCTCATTGTAACTACATGTTTATGACTCCATAATTTTGTGGAGCTTTAAACTTTCGCGACAATAACTTTCGCGATATTTGACCAGGAATTAACGAGTTGCGTGAATCTTGTGTTCCGAGATGTAGTTAACATTTATTAGGGACTTGACTTCCTCATTTCACACTCATCCAAGACATTTGGTGATTAGCCGACTGCATTTATATACACCAGAAATTACTACAAGACGTAATAATATGGCTTCTTTTGTTGAGTTTCAATCTCACATAGAGTATGCACTAATGGGAACTCTAACTTAGGATAACATTTATTTTAATTTCTATAGGTCAGTTCTAGGTTTCAATTGCCCACTTCAAACAAAGATGAGGTCTAAGATAGCGAAATCATCAAGAAAGAATTCCTGCGGGACCGACTGACCACAGTAAAACTTTTTAGGGCCGGACTTTGACAAGATGGTGGTCGGAGCCTGCGAGGCCTACCACCTCCAATGGGTGACTCGCCGTCAGAACATGGAACATGCCCAGGTAAATGGCGCTTCATGATTCATGCGCAATTCAAAGAGCTACCAGTAATCTGACGGGGCACAGAGGGCCAAACGCATGCCAAGATCGCGGGACTCTAAACATGTAACCATGATCCTGGAATGTAAAAGGCTATTGAAATAACACCGTGGATTTTAATCAGGACGAGTCTAACAGTCCCTTCCGCTCCATACTGAACGGGGGGGGGACCCATTTAATGATGTTACCAAGTCTGAAAAAAAGTCAGCCGTAGTTATAACAAGCTACTGAATCATGAGAACCGAACCACGTCTATTTCGCTACAGCAATAAGCAATTTAGACGTATCTCTGTCTCAACACTGCTCTCGTTATCACATGCTCTCCATTGTTCCACACACAACGCGTAACAAGCCTTCATCACAGTCAGCAATAATAATGAAATCATAAGTTTGCAACACTATAGATCGATTGCGGTTGCTAAAATGTAATGTAACGATCATTACATCATACTCGTATCAAACTCTAACTGGACTTACTTCTTGTAAGTGTTGCCAATCAGACATTCTAATAGCTTACTATTTTTTATAGATTTCGCGACTGATTGTATCTAGCAACTTGAAATTACCTACCGAAGTGAGTACTTGTCTTAGTACTTAGGTAATTGTTTATTTTAGCGTGTCTAGGTTTGCATCTAGTAATTACAGTTAAATGGGCAACTAAAGGTTACATGCGTATATAGGGAAAACCAAATTGAGTTATGTTTCCGGTCTATTAAAATCAATTAACACTTTGAGATATACACAATACCTATTGTTTTATGCAGGCAATTAGCGTTGATTTGTAGGCTAAGGACCAAACGGTATTAAAATGCATCTCAAATATGTATCCATTAAAAAAAGAAAAAACAGTTGTTCCTTATGAATGTGATAAATGAATATCAAAATCCTGTTCCATTCTGCATAATAATGATTTGGTTTTGGTACAATCTAATTTCGGGTGTTAGCCACTAGATAGAGAATTTAATTTATTTTCTTACTATAACGAATAAATTCCCACGCAGCACAGTTACGAATAGAAAAGTAGTTGCACTGTAATTCACTTAAATTTTTCATTATCATTTAAAAAAGTTCAGCTAAACATTATAGAAAAACTATACTTGAGAGCATTTTATCTTTAAAATTGTAACAAAGAATAACTATCAATGAAATGACGCACTAGTACACCGGCCTGAAAGATCCGCATCCGCTGGTTGCCGCGACTGACGTCACATGCGCGCACGCAGCCCCGCGCCTCGTTGTCTATGTCACCATCTCACGGCCATTACAGTACTGTCTTACCAATTACTATGTCCTACTGCGAATTACTACAAATTAGCGAAATAAAGCTGTGCAGCATGACGCAAGGTATTCATAGCCTGGGAGCCATTGTGTGGCCGCACCGGTCCAATGTCGGCCAAGGGAACGAGAAGCTGGTAATATCACTTCGAAGTGAAGTCACCAAATCGATTTTTCCTTAAAGTTTCGGTGCCAAGGGAAAGCTCTCCTTGAACGTGAACGGTAGAATGAGCTGCCCAATATGACGTGCTCCAAGGTTACAAGTAACGAAACGACTTGTTACATTCATAAACGCGAATTCATTAATATAAAATATCTTTTTTTAGTATTTTGAACTTTCATCCAAAACAATCATACTATTTGTTACCAATTATTTTATATCCTATATTCTTTTCTTATTAGGTATTTTTAAACACTTTCATAAATCATAAAAAAGACAATAAAAATATGACATAAATCGGGACAGGGTTCGGGCTACCGGCGCAGGTGGTCAGGGCTAGCTCTTGAGAGAGGTACCTCGTAACAATACGCGCCGAATCCAGGAGCGCTTGATCTAGCTGCCAAGTGAAAGCTTCCTCGCGGACATGATTGCAGATGTCGAGTAATGGGTGACTCGTCTTCAGATCATGGATCATGCCCTTGTCAACGGTATCAGATGCCCACTGAAGCTAAGCGGAGAAGAGTGATGTGGACATCTGATTGGTTATTCAAACACATCTGCACCCCTCTCCGCTTTGGTGGATACCGGGCCTTAGAGGGTATTGTATGTGTGTGAAAGGGCTCGTGAATTTGCCTACATTTTTAAGCAGAGAACTCAGTCATTCTCCATTCTAAGTGCATATTGAGATCGCTCAATCACAGCTAACCCATTTGCTTCGAGATCTTCTTTCATTGACAGCGAAACCATTACAAAAATAAAAAAACCTTCGCTGGTTTTCCACCCACAATAGTTTTAAATAATTATGTTTGGAAATAACGTTGTTTTTAACTATTCTGATGATTGGCATTGATATTTTCCATTTAAGGTGTATTTATGATAAAATCAGATGATCGTAGGCCAAGGCGACGCGTCTGCCTGCCCAATTTGTCATTTAGGTCATCACCATAATTAAATAATAAAATAAATAAATAAATAAATGTTCCACAACTATCACACCACGCCATCTAGTCCCAAGCTAAGCAGAGCTTGTGTTATGGGTACTAGACAACTGATATACATACTTATATATTTCTAAATACATACATATTATAGATAAATTACACCCAGAGACAGAACAAATGATCGTGCTCATCACACAAACATTTGTCCTGGGTGGGAATCGAACCCACGACCCCCGGCATAGCAGTCAGGGTCACTAACCGCTAGACCAACAGGCCTCTCAGTAATTGTACGAGTATTATTATGTTGTCAATAACACAACAAACGTCGCGAACATTATGATGATACAAGGCCCATGCAAGTGAGTGGGATCCTAACTGCAAAATGTTTAATGCGTTAAGGGGATGATGTTCAAGAATCATCATGTTCGTCAAACATACAAATATTATGAAACCTTGAATCTTGTGGCTTAAACTTTGCACTTACAGTACTTTCACAGTTACTGTGTTGTGAGATTGTGACTGGTTTTTTTTTGTCTTTTGACAATTCATAACTGCTTGTATAAATAATTTGAATTTGAAACGTGTGGCTGTGCGTTTCCTATCAAGTAAATTGACGCACCTAAGTTTTGCTATTATCTGATGCCGTTTCTACGTAGTAGAGAAACAGGCATCAGACATCTACTTAAAACAATAAGTAATGATGGAGGGGAAGTATTGGCCGTCATCACTTTGTGTTCGGTTCTCCTGCTCATTTGCCGAAAATTTTATTACTAGCTGTATAACGTTAATGATGCAGCAGGCACAATGGAATTTGTCGCTTTGGCATCATAGGCTGTTAAGGTGTTATTTACATAATGTTTAAATAAATAAATAAATAAATTGTTTGTCACTGTCAAGGTTTTTTTCGGACGGGAAATTTTCAAATAAATTATCAAATAAATTTTCTCTCTCTACGTGGAGCATCGTACTTATCACAACCTCGTTCACCATCAATTGCTCAGCCCATGGAAAAAAACTATTTAATTAGTTAACGAAAACATTGAATTTCATTGATTTTACTTCATAAATTTGGTTTCGCAAGAAAAATAATGAGCAAGAAACTTAACAGTTGCTCTTTTACCGTCAGGGCCAACAAGGTTGTCGTGACGTGAATTCTATGTCGTTGTTGCTCTTACTTGTCGTCGTCGGCGTCAGTGAAGCGCACCTTGGTGTCAATACGGACAGACGCCGCGCCCTGCTGCCCCTCCGGCCAGCGCCACTTGCCCGCGCACGACGTCGCCAGCACCAGAACACACCACACCACACCTGGCAATGTAGAAGAAATATAATCAAACTTAATTGTTCCTAGTGTGGGGACACAGTCTCGCAGAGGTTTAAGATCTATCGGATAGAGTGGTTTTAGAGTGGTAGCGGGGTGGAGGATGTCACATAAATTAACTCGTCTGGACAAAGATCTCTCCCACACGGCACCACAGTCATGTCTACGGATTAGTCCGGACCTGTATCAGTACATGTTTATTATTGGTTCATCAGGACATGTCAGTTTCTTCAGGGTGTTTTTCGTCGCTGCTTTGAGGACAGCATCAGGTACCGTGTCCTGGAATTCGAATCTACGACTTCGAAAATCGCAATATAAATAGGCAGCAGTTGTAGACCAAGACTGCTCCTGATAAACACAACTCCAACCGTGTAGATATAATGTGAGAGACATGGTTACTACCAGCTGTAAGTAGGAAAGCAGTCCACAGCAAATGTTCAAAATACATACTCTTTTAGAGTGTAATAAAATCCGCTCTTAGCACCCTGATCTATAAGTCGCGGTAGTATTATAAACTTTTGTAGAAAAAACAAACCAAAGCAAAACAAAGAAACAAGGGAGCATGTGTTTTTGTAATTGTACAAAAAATAGAAACCGGCAATATTTAATTTGAAGCTAATGGTCCGAGGAAACGAATCCATTTTTTGTTAGATGTTAAAATCGAATGAGTCACTACAACTTCAGTATCTTGATCGCGTGATTATAATAACCAAACATGGGTAATTATGCCATTTATTATGTCCACAATGGAGATGCTGAATGAGTGAAACGCCAAGGTGATGAATATAATTGACCTGAAGTGGCGAATGATGACGAAATGAAACGAAGAGGAACATGGGAAGCTATTACAAGAACATCTAAGATCTCACTGATAGACTCGGAAATATATCTACTAAGTACAGGACGGCTCATGCATGTCGTGCATGCCCACTAAAATCTTTCTTAAAGAACCCTGCGAAATAAATGACGTAAGGAGCCAATGGGGTACATAAAGATGCTGAAGTTTAGAAGAATAAATTGAAATAATTATGGTTTTTTAAGCACAAAGAACAAAATAATTACCGGAACAAAGTATTTGTTTTAAATAGGGTGACATAATGGGCGGTCTTATCGCTGAAAGCGATCTTTTAAGATTAAGGCGCAAACCTTGTGAAGATCGAAGAGGAAGTGAGCTCAATTAAGATGAACTAGAATATATCTTTAATAGAGGAAGTTAACAAGGGATAAAGACGTTAGACTCTTCGATAGGCTAACGTGCGAAATCGGTGGTGGACCTTTTTGCGCCCAGTCCGAGCTTCTAACTGTGCCCTGGTATGGCCAATCCTGGTCCTGATCTGGTTATTTCTGCGTACCTCCAAGGTCTGCGATAGCACACCCCTATTTATAGCAATGGTGGTGGGGACTATCAAACCGAACACAGCGCGATGTGACAGAGATGTGGACCTAAGGGGGTCCAATTCAACCGGAATGTAAAAATAATATCTATTTGGCATTAATTGTCAGATCTCATGTCCCCAAATGATGTGGTCTGTAGGAGATCCTGCTATCGATCTGCTAACTAACACTGTGACACGAGAATTTCATATATTATCAGATTGAATTGGGTACGCATCATTAGGTATGCAGAGTAATGAAAATCATACGGCGGTATTCTAAATATTATTAATTTGTGTATAATAATATAAATGAGCACTAACAGTATTGATAATGATGTCAGTCTCATTCTGACTAAAATCCACGGTGTTTTTCAATAGCCCTTTACGGTCCAGGGTCACGGAAACCTGCTGAAACAGTCCCGTGGCCCTGGAATGAAAGATCATCGGAAAACTTCCTCATTATGTAGTTCAGTCTAAAACTGTCTTAGTCTGAGACATAAGTTATTGAGCGATGATTCACCCGCCGAAGGTACGGCAGGAGCAGCCATATTGCCGATGTCGCCGACGAACAGTTTACAAATATATTCCCTGTTACTTGTCGCTTGTCTACCTATTATTAATAACTAGCTGTTCCCGCGACTTCGTTCAATGTATTTCTTTTTATAAAATTTACAAAGTTTCATACAAACTTTCATCCCTTTTGTTATCCCCTTGGGGGTAGAATTGATCAAAATCCTTTCTTAGCGGATGCCTATGTCATAACATCTACCTGCATCCGTCCAGTGGTTTGGTCTGTGCGTGTTGATAGATCACTATGTCAGTCAGTTACCTCTGAGTTACATTTATTTAGAAGACAATGGAACGTGTGCCTAACTTCAAAATATAATTAATTTATGAAGACTAAGATTAAAAGGAAAATATTATATTTAGATAGAGAGTAAACTGAACAGTGCAACAAGATCACCAACAGAGGTTCGTCAGCGGTGGGCTGCAGCGGTTGTCGCGGGTTTGATTCCCGCACGAAATAAATACATATATTTGTATGGCCTACAGGTAGTTGTTTGAGTGCAATCAGTGTTGTTCAGCAGTGATTGCAGGTGCAGCCGCAACGCGCGCGCTATTAGTGGAATTATTTTGTTAGTAACGTAATTGCGGTGAATCGCTACATAATATATAACAAAGTCGCTTCTTGCCGTCTCTTTGCCTATATCTTTCAAACTACGTAATTTTGAGACGGTTTTTATCAACAAAATAATAGAGAGATTCAATAAGGGGTCGCAAGGTTTGACATTAGTGCTTAGTACGATTGACATAATGACTATTATCAGATTTCATTTTCATATACGGATAATATTTTTTGTTTTCACTCGGAATTTCTACTGTATCGTGGGTGCGTTTAAACTTACAAACTCACATACACAAACGCACAGATCCGGAACAACTACTTACAGATCATACGAATATTTGTGCCGTGCGGGGATCGAACCCGCTACTGCGCCAACCGTGCTGTATTCACTTCACATTGTAGAACCTTATTCGAGTCAATGCAAATGCTTAGAACATCACCGAACACCGAACTTGGTAACTGTTGCAACCGCTGTACTTGAATATTTGTGGTTATTGTGAAATAACATGGTGCGTATGACCTGGCCGTTTTTAGATGAAACTAGTTTTACATTTTAATCTAACTCTAATATTATAAAGAGGAAAGGTTTGTATTTGTGTGTGTGTACTGTGTATGTTTGTAATGAATAAACTCTTAGGCCCTTCGTACACAAGTCGACTCAAGTTTCCGATACTTTACGACTTCGGTATCCAAGCGACTATCACAATACACACCCATAGAGGTTCGAACACAAGCACGCGTCAGTGAATACCAAAATCGTAAGGTATCGGAGAGACTTGCGTCGCTTAGTGTACGAAGGGGTTAAAACTACTGGACCGATTTCAAGAATTCTTTCACCAGTTGAACTTGAAAGAAGCTTTGGTCTTGAGTGATACAGGCAATAAATAAAGATGTAACAGGACGATGGGCTCACTGGGTTTCGCAAATTAGTACCTCAATTATCCGATAAACGAAGATCATTTTTTGGTTATAATGTTGAAAACTAACATAACCCAAATAAAATTATAATAATGTAAATGCAAAAGTTAATTTATAAAATTTTGGCGATATATTTCTGAACAGAGTTTAGTTTTTTAATATTTTCAGCACTGAAATAGATGATGGACTCATTTGATGATTTCAGACACCAAGAAAGCGTTCACGTTCATATTGATCTTGTTTATATCATGATTAACTTAATAATAAGTATTGATTAACATGCATAGTTAGTTATTAAGTTAAAATGGTTTCATTTAATTTAAACTTAGTTTATTAGACTAGTAGGCTAACGCGGGGACCTATTGTTTTATTTTAAAGTAGTTAGTTACATGAAAATATCGCACCCTGAAAAATTAACACTCCTTGTTTATTGACACCAATAATTTAAAACAGTTAATAAAAAAAAATGAAAAACTCAAAAAAATATTTTAATACGAACCAAAATTAAAATTGGAGGAATTCATATTTTGCACTTATTTGTTCGCTTCCGAGTTGGGCCATAAATATTAGTACGTCAGTACATCACTAAGCAACAAGAACTATGTGAGCGAGTGCGCTGCTAGCCCCACGTTATGTAACTGCGCGCGGTGGTGCGCCCGCGACTCATTGCAGCGGCACAGGCGCACGCGCAGGGCCACTAAAACGGCGCTACGTAACAAGTTGCCGCAATAGTCTTTCAATCGATGACTGAAACTTATTTAAGAGTTTATAAATGTATATAATTATTATTATAGCTTATGAAAAAAACTACTGAACGGATTTGAAAAATCTGGAGTAACACATACTCCTGATTACCTATACATATATTGGGGTTGGAAAAAAAAAACGTTTTTTTTTAATCATAATATATAAAAGAAACAGTTCAAATTGTATAAAACAAGTTTCTTTTTTTTTTTTTTAGTTTTCTGTATTATGTATTTCAAATTAATTCGTCCTATGGGTGGGTCGACGTCTCAACTTAAAATTGAATATGTTTCATTTGTACACTAGTTTTTTTTAATTCGCCGTTTTAACGAATGTTGAATTTTTTTTTCTATTAAATTAACGTCAAGGTTCCTGAAAAACGTGAAAAATTGCTAGATCCTCCACAAAGGGTTTCTTGCCTATCAAGGAAATGTCTGGAAAGGTATACAGTGTAGATACTAAAAAGCTTAGTATTTGTGATCGTTCAGGACAATGCAGCGCAGCACGTGGAGCGCCATCTTAGCGGCGCCGATAGCTGCTGTGACGACGCCTATCGTAAAGTTGAAGGTCGACTCGGCCCGCCCAGTAGCCCCGCGACCAGCATCTTACGGTGCTGACTTTAAGGGAGGCCAACCTTATCTAGGGGTGGTTGTAGTACTGGGTTGACTTGTGGATGACAGATTGACAGTCGCTCCAAGTGCTGGTACTCAGCTGCATCTTTTAAGCCTGGAATTTGACCTATAAAAAAATCGTAGGGCAGAGTGATTTATTTCGCAGTTATATATCTCACACAATCATACAAATCAACGCGCCCAGTAGTAGCCGGTGGCGAAGCCCGGAGGTGAGCTGAAGATTATGCTTGTCTGGTTGAACGCGATCTCAAAGGCTACTGTTTCGAATTAAAATAATAGAGTTGGAGGATAGTCCATTATCGTGTAAGGCTAAATAACATCACGCTACGACTCATAAGAGCAGAGCAGCGGGAGTGAAAAAAAACCGACGAATTGAGAACCTCTTCCTTTTTTGAAGTCGGTTAATAAGGAACAGCTAGTCACTCTACATTTATAGATTAGTAAAATGGTAGCATGTCCTCGCCGTGTTCACCTCCACCAGCCTCCACAACACCCAGTCAGAGGTAGACGTCGACCTCGGTGGTATCCGTTTCAAATAACGACGGAAACAGATCGATTTCACAAAAAACATAGTTATATACTTGCTTTATTGATCGTAGATTATAATCAAAATATAATTTGTACTATTTGTCGGTCACGTCATCTGTAGCCACGCTATTCTAATAACATGTTGATGTGGTTTAGGATGTTGGTAGGTACACGGAAGGGAGATAAATCCATTAGGCGTCAATTATGATGTTTATAATAAAGTCGAAACTTGTGTTCAAATACTCGTACCAATAGTTCCACATACTTAGGTACTCGTACAATACTACATTATTTTAAGCGGCAGCTTCGGATTTGCCGAAGTCGTTTAAAATAATGTGGTAATTTGGTTTTCAATGATATCTTTTTTTGTAAGATTCCCATTTTCTCAATGATGCCTTGACTGATTTGAAATTATTCTTGTTTGTAAGAGTATATTTCTCATGGTAACAATGTCAGGATCTGATGACGGGATCTTTGAGGAATCAAGCGAACTCTTCAATACAATGAAGTCAGAAAACCAACCGCATTCTGTTTTCGCTTACTATGCATTGTTAACTCAATCACACAACATAATATCACGCATATCCACAAAAAAGGTTTAAAAAAGTTTTTTTTATACATAATAAGTTACAAGGTTTTCCTAAAGAAAATAGTGGGTTTTTACAATTGCTAACAAAACCGACACGAGATGTTGAAATAATTGTTTATTTAGTACCTAGTTCAAGAAACTTACTCTAAATAATTTGCAATAGCTACAAAGGTCTTGATTAGCAGTTTTTTTTTTAATTTACAATAAAATTATTAAATTTCTTACAAAATGGTGTCAACAATCCTTATACAGATTAAAACATTAATGTAGAGATGTCAAGGCGACTAAATTCATAAAATAATGTAAATTAATATAGTTTGGAAGGTAAGGACATTGGATGGTTGTCCTTTCTCGTTGTGATGGCGTGTTCCGTCCTACTAGGTACAGTCGGCAAAGTTGAATCATGACCCATTTTGACAAAAAATCGTTTGAATCCGTCAAATTGACTAAGATCAAAGTCGTTAGCATGGATATGTATGTTTACGCGAATGTGAAACAAATTGTATTCGAATGTCTGTTAGAAAATAAGCTTATGGTGGGTCATGATTCAACTTTGTCGATTGTACGAGGTGGAGCGCCTCCGCTCGCGTGCTCGGCAAGTCAGCAGTCGAGCACAAACGTTGGGAATCCCAAGTGGTTGCGATATTGTATTACCTTACTGTTGCTAAACTCGACTCGTTGCTACTACTCGTAACTAAGACAGTATGAAATAAGTTACACTTTGAGGCCGCATTTCCATTATACAAGTTACTTGTATACAAGTTACGAGTAGTTTATTTGAACTGTAGATTGTGCTTGTGTTTTCTTTTTTTAATTCAATCAACTTGTACTACCAATGTAACGTTGGTGACGTCATTCTTGCAAGCAAAACTTGCCTAGAAACGCTGCTTTTTCGTTTTGTCACACATCAGTAGCTCAAATAGGGTCGTCTTCCATTCATGGAATTGTAATAATTACCTATAATCATAATGTATATCAGGAGTAACAGATGTGATGTAATATTATTTCTGATCCAGGTTACGGGCACATAGCGCCGAAGACACAGACCGGGAAGGTGGTGACGATATTCTACGCCATCCTGGGCATCCCGCTCATGCTGCTGTGCCTGTCCAACATCGGAGACGTCATGGCCTCGTCCTTCAGGTGAGACGGTGTGGTCTCACTATACCAGAAGCATCTGTGAAGTAAATACGGCCAGGAAAGTGTGAGAAATACAAAGTCATCGTGGCTCCAATAGTTGTGTTTTTAAGCAACTTATTCAAAAAAGGAAGTTATGTGATTTTGTTCGCTAATAATATGTTGCGTTTGGATAAACTGATTTTGAAGTGGTTTTCAAAAAAGTGTTCGTTAACATTCTGGAGACAGTTTTGGTCTACAACGTGTGCTTAAATAATGATGTACTAACAAGTTCTTTGACGCTATTTGTTGTATTGCTCATTTGTAATAGAAGGCGCTTTAAAATGAGTGACTTGGCTGGCATGAGGCGACCATGCATAAGATTTTGGGTATGTGTTTTAGGAACGCTAAAATCTGGTCTTATATTAACTCTAAAAACAAAAATGCAGACATTGCTAAAAAGTAACGGGAGTTTTTTTTAAACTCAATATTCCTTATAAAATAGTAATAGCAACTTGTGATATAGACGTATGATAGGATACGGGGATTTTTTTACCGGGGATTTTTTTTAAACTCAAATTCCTTATAACTAATAGCAACTTGTGATATAGACGTATGATAGGATACTCTGGGAGGTAGATACAATGGTGACATTAAGTCGTTGCCTTGCACTCTATCCGACACAGGTATCTCCCGAAACAACCATGTCTGGTGAGAGTGGTGAGGACCTGCGTCAGTCGGACGGTGAGGACGCCGAGGACGCGATTTTGGAGACCGCCTTATACAGTTCGTTGGTTGCAGGTTTCTGTACTGGCGCGTGTGTTGCTACGTGTGCACTCGGCCGCCCAAGCGCAGACACAGGCATCACCATCCGTCTACCAGGTATGTACACTCGCGGATATCATTAGTTAATCTTACTATACTATATTTTTGCACAGTCTCTCTGCGTGATCGACCCAGAAATGAAGAGATTCTTGGAAGATTCAAAGTTGCCAACATAGCCCAACGAATTAGCAAGTTGAAGTGGCAATGTGGCAGTGGGCAGGCCATATAGCACGCAGAACTGATGGCCGATGGGGCCGTAAGGTTCTCGAATAGACACCACGCACCGGCAAACGCAGCGTAGGACGTCACACGCGGTGGACATACTCGTACGATCTAATAAACACTACAGGATCACGCTGGATGCAAGTTGCTTCCAACGGGTTCAATTGGAAATCCATAGGGGAGGCATATTTATTATGTTCAGTAGTAGGCTGATATGATGCTGATGATGATTTTGTAAGTGTTTCAATGTAGAAATTGTTGATAGATTATTTGTTTCTGAATCATTATTAGGTATGTTAGAGTTTTGCTGGAATAGTAAGCATATAGGATAACTTTTATCCCAGTATAACCTAACGATAATTTTCGACTTAAACGCAAGTCAAGCCATTGGCAAAAGCTGGCAAACATGGATTTGATTTTATTTCGGTAGCCAGTAGTCTTGAGTTGGACAGAAATCGCTAAGAAAGTATTTTGGATAAGTCACCCTTTGAGGAGGGTTTGGCCTTAAAGATCAGATTTAAGTTCAGAAGCGGTCGTGGTTTATTATGGTGTACTCATTACAACGTGTTGTTCCGCAGGAGATCCGCGCGGGGCTCCACCCGACGCCGGCCGCGACCCCTGGAACGCTCACATTCGGACACCGACTGCAGGTACGTATACACTTTACACTTATTTTATTTAAATAATGGTATATTTACCACTTTGGTCTAAGCGGTGAACGGTGCAACGGGCGACGCGAATAAGATAAGTTACTTTGTAAGTACGCTTATTCTCCACAGGCGACTCCTCGTGGCGTTAACATTTCCATATGAACAGTAAGACCAAATGGTCTTACTGTTCGCCGCCCCGCACTATGTCATCACTCACAGTGCTGAAGTCGTGAACGGGCCGTTTAAATTTAGGATAACATAGAAAAGTACAACGACAAGAATATACAAAGAGAAAGAACAACATTATAAAAACGTGCTGCTGGCGATCTAAAAAGGCCACTTATGTGAATTGAATAAGAATTCATTTGATGATAGTTTTTATTAACACGAGTACATCAGAAACAGTGGTGGCCCACTGGTATCATCCTCGACTCACGAGTTGTAGGCCGTGGGTTCGAACCCAGCCAGGCGCATTTCTTTGCGTAATTTATTTCAACACCACTGCTCTCAAAACGGTGAAGGAAAACATTGTGAGGAAACCGGCATGTGCCAGAATCAAAAAATCGAATACATAGTGACATCTACCAATCCGCACTGGGCCCGCGTGATGTATTACGCCCCACTCTCTCTCACAGGGAGGAGGCCTGTGTCCCAGCAGTGGGAACATTAAATAGGTTGATGATGATGAACATGATTGTGTACACTTACAGGTATCGCGACAGCGGGTACAGCAGCGGGCGCGTGCGCCGGCCCCGCCAGCCACTGCCACCGCCTGCGCACGCCACCTCCCTGCCACGCACTAGGTCACAAGCACCTCTGCACGGAAAACCACACGGTAAATGTTGCGTTGCTGGATATCATAGCACTAACCAAGACTGCAGTGTGCACACAATTTCAAAATGCACATCAATCCGTTTCATAAAGCTGTGTTTAGTATTACAATTTTATTTCCAGCAGTAAGAGACTATGACATAGAGGAACCGTCACCAGTCCGTTTTGAGAAATACGGACGAGAAGGTCGAGATACCTACGATGAAGATGGAGAAGGTAACTATTTAACTAAGGAGTATGTAACTGGTGTAGGGAGCATTTTGTCGAAAAATAATTTATTGGTATTCTTGGCAGAGGAATTCCCAAAGATCTCGTTACCACTACAAGACCTTGAAGCAGCGTTACAAGACTTGGAGAGCCACCACATGAAGGTATCGTCCAAACCTGCACATCGCAGCAAGTCCTTGCCTAGACCTGCTAAAGCGAAGCCCGAACATGGTCCAAGACGAGACTTAGATGATCAGAGGCACTTAGATGATGACCCAAAAGATATGTTCGAGATACACGATCTTCACGATGTGGACTATGAGAACTACAAGGAGAGGCAGGCACTGGAGAGAGAGAGACGAAGAGAGATGGAGGAGCTGCACGCTCATAGGGACCGAGGATATGACCCAGAGGACGAGGACTATGAATTTGATTACCCTAGGGGAAGGAGGTCGACACGTGATCTGAGGTATGTTAGCTTTGTGTTGCTGCATTATGCATGAGGGTCAATAAAGAATACTCGTAAGTAATAAATAGTTTAATATTAAAGGACCCATTTAACTTGATCAGATGTGATCGTGGTAGATCAGAGTACATGGACCGGGAGAACACGTGGGAGCGGCCCAGACGCCAGCGCCGCGCACGCTCAGCCGCCTGCGAGTACGAGCCGCGCTGGGAGCCACCCGAGCAGCCGCGCCGCCCTCTGCGGAGACTGCACACTGTGGATGATACCAGATACCGCACTCATGTAATCAAACGGCACATTTAGTCCATGTAACTGAAAGTAGCAAGAACTAGCTTTAACTAGATTCTGTTTTACCGACCTAAATTATCATACCCCTTAGCCCTTCCGGGGTGGAATGTCCAAAAATACTGAAATACGTGTAAATTAGTTTTATTGTATACACACAATTTGAAGATCTTGACTTCGTGATTGACGGCCTCTCATACAAACTTAAAAAAGCTGAATCAGTCAAGTTATCCTTTTTGATATCCGGATGATAATTCATTCATTTATTAAAAAGCGGTCTCTATGAGGTCCTCATTGAGTACAGTTGCTAGTAAGCTTACCTATAATATTGTGTTATTCGCTGATATTCACAGACGCCATCAATGGACAGAGATGACTGGAGTGACGGAGAGGTGGCGATGGTGGCTCGTCGCGGGAAGCCACCTGCTGGTAACCATAAGCATTCTATTACGAGAACTGTTTGTGTATGAATATACCTATTTGTAATATTATTCTTGTACTTACAGCGTGGGGCTCTCGAGCGTCTGAGATATACCCTCCTTCAGACGTGGCTAAAGAAGAGGTGAGCTTGGTGTACTGTTTATGTAATTAAATGAATCGTGCACAACGTGCACTTGGTCTTCATCTGCGACGGCAGATATTGTTTTATTTGTAAACGTCATTAGTTGACTGATCACTCGTGTCGATGCCGAGGGAGGCCCAGAAAAAGCTGGCGTGGCGATTTAGACGCGTTTATGCAAGATCGGCCGGATAAAGCTATAGATAGGAAGGAATGGGAAATTATGGGGGAGACCTTCTCCCAGCAATGGGACAATACTGATACTGATACTGCTAGCCTACATCATCCCACTGCTGGGCAAAGGCCTCTCCCCATGATTTCCAATTTTCACGATCCAGGGCCAAAGTGGACCACTGTTCATCGGTTTTATCAAGCTCATCCCGCCATCGTCTCCGAGGTCTGCCGCGACGCCTTCTGGCTGCCGATGAGGGCCAAAAACAAAAACCCAGTTAGGGCTCCACGAAGTGGCTATTTTGGCCCACAGCTCATTGGGCATGCGGCAGACGTGGCCGGCCCAAGCCCATTTCAGTGCAGCAGCCTTAGACCAACGTCAGCAATTTGTGTTGGGACAAATGAGATTAAAAAATTGGATTCTCACAAAACATGGAGCATGCTGTCTAGTCAATGCACTTACACTATTGTCAGTGGTCGAGTAGCTTCGATGTGCATGACCGAACTCAAGGTGTCGGTGAGCATCATAAAAAAGATGTTTGTTGTTCTCAGATAAAGCCGGTCCCGATCTGGCTGTGCGTGTTCCTCGTGGCATCCTACATCGTGGCGGGCACCTTCCTCTTCAAGAGTTGGGAGAGCTGGGAGTACCTGGACGCCGCCTACTTCTGCTTCATCACGCTCACCACCATTGGCTTTGGAGACTTCGTACCGGCTCAGGTGAGAGAGAATTACATTGATGTGGCTACAAATATAACTAAGCTACAGCTTCTTCTATTAGGCCTTGGCACTGTCCAATTGTCCATGCCCCTATTCGATATGAACCACATAATATACTTTCAGGAACTGTCTGTATACTTATCTGATTTTTTCCATGGTGGTAGTCAAAAACCACAAACCCACTCAATCACGCAGTGATTCATCATCGTCAGCCTATAATATTCCCACTGCTGGGATACGGGCCTCCTCTCTGCGAGAGTGAGTGGGCAATAATCCACCACGCGGGCGCAGTGCGGGTTGGTGGATGTCACGAGTCTTCGATTTTTTGGTTCTAGGATTTACTGGCTTCCTCGCGATGTTTTCCTTCACCATTTTGAGAGCAATGGTGAAGAAATAAATAACAAAAAGTAATGCGCCAGGCTGATTTTAAACCCAAACCAACCCAAGTCGGTTCGATACCACTGGGCCACCAACTGCTCTAGCACGCAGTGATTATTAGTAAATAATTGACTATCTTGTACAACTTATTGAACGTTTGTCGTCGCCGCTTCTCCGCAGGGCCAGAGCGTGGAAGACGCGGCGGCCGCCGTGCACTCCATCGCGCTGTGCTCGCTGTACCTGCTGTTCGGTATCGCGCTGCTGGCCATGAGCTTCAACTTGGTGCAGGAGGAGGTTCGCGCCAACGTGGCCGCGCTCGCCACCAAACTCGGCATCATCAAGCCACGAGACGCGCACCAAGACTCTGACACTGACTATTGATTGTCTGATAAAAGGACTATAGGTCCTGGCACAGTCATCCGGACAGTTGGCCTTTATTTCAAAATGACTTAATTTCATGCTGGGACATTTCATCGAAATTCTTACGGCGGCTTTCCATCTAATAAGATGCAGCCATGAAATAAAACGTAAACGACCCAAATCTAGTTGTTAAGCAAGAAAAATGTATAATATTGTTGATTGTGAAATAAACATTTACCTATAAGATGACTAGTTTTCTATTTTCCTCCCGAGATTTTCTGCCTGATCAAAGTTGTCTGGCAGAGGGTGTGCCGACAGTCTCTGGCGACAAGAAGATGATCACCCCGGACAACAGCGCCATGGAGCCAAACATCATGTACAGCAAGTCAACAAACTGTTCCGCACCCTGTAACCCAGGAGTTCATAATACCTTACAACTTCTCCTCCATATCGAAATGCATGTACGTCATAATTGACAATGCACATTCGATTCTCTGTTCGATTCGATTCGATTGCGCAACTACTCATCTCGAACGACATCTTTTGTCTTTGGTTTGCAGCGCCTTTATGTAGCACTAGCAGTAGTAAGGTGGATTTTTGAAGTGAACGGTCGAATTGCATTGCATCACTCCATTATTAAGTACGTGCGATTTAAATCGACAATAGATTCAATATTGCACGCGTCGCATCGCGCCATGAGCAAGTATAATGTACTCTGTGGTAAAGTCCCTAAAAGTAACTTTTGGTGCTACGTCCATTGTTATCAAAGTTAGCTAAGCTAAGCTAAGTTAGCTCACAGATTCATGTGGACGACAATAATTATAATTACCTATTATTTATTACAAAGAGGTGTCATCATGTAGCATATAGATAGTGAAAGTCTGATTAAGCTGTTTGGCATTATTCCCTTACCCTTTACCAGATATTTTTGTCTCTAACCAAGTAGGTACAACGGCTAAACCCAAAATACAATACGTGTTGTAGTTGTAGTAGTGACAACTTCTGTCAAGCTCTATCTTATTAGTCTTTGAAGATTTTTATTAAGGTACTGATACACTGACGGGGCCCCCTCTCAGAGGGCCAAAGCCTGCCGGGGTCGCGGGATTATTTCCTTACCGTGACCCCGGAACAGAAAGGGCTATTGAAGGACACCGTGGATTTTAGTCAGTAGAAGTCTGACAGTCCCTCGCGCCCGGTCCGGGGTTGGAGGACTCATTTGATGATTTTACCACGATAAAAAAAAAGGTACTGATACACATGCTTTAAACTAGCATGCTAAAAGAGCATGCTTATGGTTTACATTCAAATTAGCATGCTCGGTTTCGATACACATGCTACTAAGTAGCATTTGCTTAAAAGTAGCATCGTAGCATGCTCTCGTGCTTTAGCATGCTAGTTTAAAGCATGTGTACCTTTATGCTTTGTATTGTTACATATCCCTTTTGTCAAATTATTTCCCAATTGAAAACGAACCTTCTTCTTTTGCGATAAAGTTGAAAATCTATTACTTACTTAAATATTATTTTAGTAAGTAATAGATTAATACAAGTACAACCACCTACAACCGACTACAACCTACCTACGTAGTTTTGGCCTCATTAGTGACACCGGTGGTGACACTGACGTCGCCTCGCCGTCAGCCGCATAATAAAATAAGGCCACTCGCGCCTAGTTCCCACAGGTACCTAGTATATCTGTGATTCACCCCGGTGGGGAAACTAATTGTAGCACGTCCGCATACATAAAAACGTTCCTAATCAAACATAGACAGACATACATCACACATAAATCATACGTAGATTTAATACTGTGAAGAACTAAACGTAATAATATAAAAATACAGTATGTTCACAATTTATGTTCACAAATTTATTAGGTACCGTGAAATCCGCCAACTTTGGTTTTCAAGCCTAACATTGGCCAGTTACCAAAAATAAGCAAAACAAGTTGTAACGACAATATTGTCTCAAATGGCAACATTTTACAGTCTGTTAAGGAAAATAGGTTATATTTATGGCAATACTGACAGCAAGTTCACTTGCTACCTTCACTCAGTTGGCTGTCAACGGTCGTCGAAAGTAAGTCGATTCGAGTGGTACCAAATTGTGCATCGTGTTTTGTGATCCTAGTAAGCGTGAAAACTTGCCGAGATGAGTAGTTTTTTTATATGTTTTTGGGTGAATTCATGATAATAACATGATGAGCTTTTTTAAATCTTAACGAGTCTTTTGAACTTAGAAATTTAGCGACCAATGTTACAATCACTTTCTGCGAACACAAGATGTCAACTTTGGCCACCAAAAAACATGTGCTAGGGCTGCCCCTACTCACTTTGTAACCTATTAAATAAGTAAAATTGCCATGTTTTTATACCGTGAAACTCGCCATCTTTGGCCGGTTTTTACACATAATCGGCTACAACATTTGCAAACCAAGTGCAACCTAAACTCTTGATATTAAACTCGAAACCTGCAAAACTTATGACTTTTTATACCCAAAAACGAATTTAAATAGTCAACCAAAATTACCTCGACTTTCTGCCAACATTAGCCACTGCATATAACTCTTGGATTTTCGCTCTTACAGCCGTATAATTAAGAATTACGATAGGAAACTAGTTAAAGTTGACGGTTAAAAGATAATAATAACAAAAGGTTACGTATTTAGCCGTACAGGGCAGTGGCCAAAGTTACTCAACATTTTTTCTTTAAATTCATACAAATGATTTTTAGACATAGGGTTGTCCAAAATAAAATAAATCGATTGGATGTTTTTAACAGAAAAACGTGTTTTAATATCAATCATTTTTATTAGGTACCTTTATCTGTAGATACTTAACAAATTAAGGTATAAAAAATGGCAATTTTACTTATTTAATAGGTTACAAAGTGAGTAGGGGCAGCCCTAGCACATGTTTTTTGGTGGCCAAAGTTGACATCTTGTGTTCGCAGAAAGTGATTGTAACATTGGTCGCTAAATTTCTAAGTTCAAAAGACTCGTTAAGATTTAAAAAAGCTCATCATGTTATTATCATGAATTCACCCAAAAACATATAAAAAAACTACTCATCTCGGCAAGTTTTCACGCTTACTAGGATCACAAAACACGATGCACAATTTGGTACCACTCGAATCGACTTTCTTTCGACGACTGTTGACAGCCAACTGAGTGAAGGTAGCAAGTGAACTTGCTATCAGTATTGCCATAAATATAACCTATTTTCCTTATCAGTCTGTAAAATGTTGCCATTTGAGACAATATTGTCGTTACAACTTGTTTTGCTTATTTTTGGTAACTGGCCAATGTTAGGCTTGAAAACCAAAGTTGGCGGATTTCACGGTACCTTAATTTGTTAAGTATCTACAGTTATAGGTACCTAATAAAAATGATTGATATTAAAACACATTTTTCTGTTAAAAACATCCAATCGATTTATTTTATTTTGGACAACCCTATGTCTAAAAATCATTTGTATGAACTTAAAGAAAAAATATTGGGTAACTTTGGCCACTGCCCTGTACGGCTAAATTCGTAACCTTTTGTTATTATTATCTTTTAACCGTCAACTTTAACCAGTTTCCTATCGTAATTCTTAATTATACGGCTGTAAGAGCGAAAATCCAAGAGTTATTAGCAGTGGCTAATGTTGGCAGAAAGTCGAGGTAATTTTGGTTGACTATTTTAATTCGTTTTTGGGTATAAAAAGTCATAAGTTTTGCAGGTTTCGAGTTTAATATCAAGAGTTTAGGTTGCACTTGGTTTGCAAATAAAAAAAAACTAATACTTGTCATATATTTTTTCATAGTTGTAGCCGATTATGTGTAAAAACCGGCCAAAGATGGCGAGTTTCACGGTAGGTACCTAGCTATTCAAAGTTAATAAAGAGGGTTCAGCAGACCGGGCAACGTTGCGACACTTCCCACACCGAACAGCCGCCGCGCGCGGCGTTGCCGTTCTTCGGACCGGATAGCGGCCGTCCGGCGCGCGGCTGCCGCTCCGCTACGCCGCCGACAGTATTGTGTAAACTCGCTAGGAGAATATACGCATTTTTGCACAACGTTTACCATCAAATATTCATCCATTGTAATATTCCTGTCACCATTTTATACGTACTATTGTATTTAGTGGAGTTTGATGTGAATTTTGTGTGAAATTTCAAGGGTAACCGCCGTTTTGAAACCGGATAGGAACAGTTCGAAAACATCGATAATGTCGGACTCGGATACAAGGTGGGTGACTGTCTGGCGCTTGCTCTTACAGTATAATGATAATATACGTACACATTTACAAAGAATTGGGAATATTATGTATACTTTTACGTTTACGTCATTATCGTAGGTAGTGAACTTTGGCTGTATTAGCGCCGCGGGTATTCTATTTTAGTCTTTATGCCAGGGGAGTAAGATCGCTCTGTTGGCATTTGGAGCAGAACTCGGTTCAATATTCGACTAACTGGTTCAAGGTCAATACTGTTTACCCATCTTTGTTCTCGTTTTTTTTGAACCGATTTCTAAATAAGGAGTAGGTAGGTTCTCAATTGATGGGAAAACTGATAATTGTTATTAAAGCTTTACTTTTTTTATTGGTTCGGCGAACAAAATTAACTTACATAATTAAATTAACTAAGTAGGTACTACCTATTACAATAATGTATAAAACCTAACCGTAGATAGGTTCAAATTTTATTTCTCTTACTTATCTCGGAAAGACATGAAAGCCAAGTTAGGTACTTTTGTTTTCAAAACTTCAAAAATTTTGAAAAAAAAAAAATAACCTATTGTCATCAACAACGTTATAAAACAAAATCTTTAGACCTCACAGGTTTAAGGAATATTATCCTATTATAATATTCCTTACCTGTGAAATGATGTGCCACAACACAATCAACATTATGATTCACTTCATATGAATCCCTCTTTCACTTCAAAAGTAAACTTAAAGTATGACTGTTACGATTCATTTTTGTGTGACAGGAAAATTGGGGAAGTCTGTTCAGATTGATATAATTATTAGGTCCATGAATTCCTTTAATAAGTCAATGAATGATGTAGGTACACTAATAATTACTCAGAGGTTTCTGAAAGTCTAAAAACTCTTTTAGACTCGTTCCAAATGACTCACTTTCGTGAATGAATAGCTAGCTAATGGTTCACTATTGCAGATTGACCCTTTTAGAATTTTAAAAACCTCTGCCGAGTTAAAAGTTACGTTTGGGATTTTGCTAACTGGCCATTTTAGACCCTCATTTGTGTGATTATCAGTTCGACTTGATAGTTTTTTTTATGAGAACGTGATTTAACAAAAGAAATAAAAAATAAGTAAAAAAAAAACTGAAAAACTTTTCAGTGCGCGATTTTTCGTAGTCGGGCTACGAAAAATGAATGATGATTGTTCTTGTTTTACACTGAAAAGTATAAAACAAGAACAATCCGTGTTATTTTTTAAGTAATAGCACAATAGTCTTTAAAGTTATTTTGATACCCATGTTGATACGTTGCGAAAATACTTTTTGGAACGAAGTTCCTTATCCTTATGAATCATAAGGATAATTCCAAAAAGTCTAAAAACTACTTATCAAAAGTTATGATAAGTAGTTAAGAAGTTATGAAGGAACAAACAAACATACATACATACCGGTCAAAATCATAACCGTCCAACCAAAAAACTAGCTGATGGACCATTGTTTGTAATTTATTGATGTCTTCAACATGCCTGTTTTCCTTGTTTTGCGCAGCATGTCCGTCCAGAACTTTTCAAAGAAGATGATAGCGACGCGTGAGCTGATCCAGCTGGTGCGGCAGAAGCAGTGCCTGTGGGACCGCTGTCACCCCTCGTACCGGGACAAGGCCGGCAAGGACAAGTCCTGGCACGAAATCTATCTCGAGTTTGAACCCGCCTACGACTCCCTGGACGAACACAAGAAGAATCTAATAGGTGAGGGGATTATACTCGTATATTATTATCACATCCAATGATACAATAGCCACTTTAGCAGCGAATGTCAATGTTGCTAAAAATAATCTTTATCTACTCTATGCCTTGAGCAATAAACAAAATATTCCGAAATGTTGACTTAAACTAGGGTTCTGTTATTACTCAAATCTCGTACACACGCCTACACATCAAGCTGTAAAAACCAGTATGAGCTGATCGTTGTATGCGCGGAATGATCATACAAAGTGAGACCACGATGAACTGGTTTTGTATAGCTTCATGTGAAGCCAATCATTTTTGTTCATGTTCGCAAATAAATTAGTTCAATATGCACCACACCCTTTTTAGTAATTTAATTTGAAATTATTTAGGTAATTTTAGGGTTCCGTAGGTACATACCTATCTCGAAGAAAAAACGAGACCCTTATAATGCCCTAGGATAACTATTTGTCCGTCCATTGCGTCAAGACAGTTTTTCTTTCTTTAGTTAAAACAATGTAAATTATTATCTTTCACTATCTTACCGAAAATAAGACACCCCAGATCAAAGAAGAAAGTTATAATTACTTACAAAACTTATTATCAATAATTCGCAGGTAACATAATCACAAGGAGATGGTACAATGTAAGAGACTCATACGTGAAGTCACGAAAACCTGGGGTACGCAGACCGTACGTGTACGCTGAAGAGTTGACCTTCCTAGATCCTATATACCTGGGAGAAGGCAACAGAAAGAGCATCATCGATAAGAGCTTCATCGAGGAACGAATAGACAATGAAGACGAAGGAGATAATGAAAATTCTCACAATTGGCTACAAGAAGTATTCGTTGATATCGACGAAAGTGCAAACACGTCGGCGACCACCTGCCCACCCAAACGACCGAAACTAGAATACGGGAGCAGTAAAGAGGAAAGCGATGAAAATATTATCACTGTCCTCGCCAACCTCATACAGAAAGAAGAAGACGAGGATAGATCGTTCTTCAAGTCTATAACACCGTCCGTGAAGAAACTTTCCGAATCCTCCAAGTTCGAGTTCAGGATACAAGTGATGAAGCTCATCAACAGCTTGAAGATCAGAGACCGACAAGTGATGAAACTAAAAAGAGAGAGGACTTCTAATGTGGACTCTGATAGCGAGTGAATCACTGTTATGTTAAGACTAGTTGTACCTACTTATTAAATAATTTTAAGGATGATATTCTTATTTATTTAGATCGCCTGTAGTTTGTAGCATAGTAAGACGTTGCAGAAGGAGCAACTTCTGTAAGTCTGACTAGAAACATTACAACAAAGTTATCGGAAGCGTGTTAGTAGGTAGTAACATGATCAATCATTAGTAAACAATAGAAATAACGATAACTGCTCATATCTCGACACCCGTGTGTCATATCTAAGAGGATTACAAAAATACTTTTTCTAGCAATTTGTGTCTTATTTTACATAATTAAGGTATAATTCCTAAAAGAGCTTAATTAATAGTAATCCAATTGCTATCGACTTATAGAACTGTCTATAAGTCGATAGCAATTGGATTACTATTAATTCATTATTTTTCGTAATATTTTAGTGATAAAACAATTTGCATTTAGCTCAATCTAGCTGATAGCCTCAGGTGAGGCCGCGTGGCGCTGTGCAGTGGTGTTGATATTGCTGAGCTGACTTTGATAGTTCTCGCATTGTACATGCGGTCGCTGAGGGCCGCGCACAGCTTTCAACGTAGTGCCGGGGGAAGCAGGACCAGCCAGTATGACGAGCGGAGAGAAAGGGGAAGCGGCCGCCGGCCTGAAAAAGGGTGTTGATCTGGACACCATCTTAGTGGAAGAAGTGGGCCAGTTCGGCAGATACCAGATCGTCACACTGCTGCTCGCTGCCTTCCCTGTCATATTTTCTGCGTTCGCCTCCGGAGAATATATTTTCACTACTGCTAGAATTAATACAAGGTAAATAAGTTTAACTCTAGATAATTAATTCCAGTAAAGCCGGATTAATTATTGTTTTTAAATTGGGCGCACCGTGCCATTGTACGCTCGCTCATCTCGTGGTTTTATTTTGTTAGCAATTCTGAACGGAAAAGTCCAACGATCTACAAGAGGTTCTCTTGCTAACTGAAACTGAAGCAAATGGGTAACAATAAGTCTAAATAGTTATTAATTTTAATTTTTTTATGGTAATTAATACATCAACGACATCCATCCTGCCAGCTCTTTTAGAACCCAGGCTTTGGCTTGTAAAGTTTCGGTGGGAATATATAAGAGCAGAAATGGTAGGTACGACGATAACGCATCTGTTGGTGGGTAAGCTGTAGATGTGGGATGCAACATGATGTGTCGAAACACTTTTGCGCCTTACTTAAACTTTCAATGTGATTTTTTTTAAACCTTTATGGCGACAATCATGAATACGGCCCACATGATGCAAAGCAGTATCGCCTGCATGTTGTCAATCCTGCAGAAACTTCAAGCCCCATTTTGAAGAACAAGTGACGGAAATCTACCCGGCAAGCTTTCAAAAGGAACCTAAGTAAAAACCTATGTACACATAAATAAAATGTTGTTACGACTTCCAGATGCTTGATCCCAGAATGCGATGGGCCAAACCCGATATTTTCTCCCTCGTGGGTGCTGGACGCCATACCAGCCAGCGGCGACACCTTCGAAGCCTGCGAGCGCTTCGTCAACGTCAGCTCCCCGACCGTGGTGCCCGATGAAACCTGTCCTCCAACCTTGTTCGACACCTCACGGACTCAGGCCTGTGACGCTTACGTTTATGAGAACCAACTCAGCGTGGTTTATGATGTAAGTTTAAAAAGTTTTCTTAATTTCCGCGTTAGAGGTACGATTCGATGACTACGGAGATGAAACCTTGCTATGTTTTTAGAATTTCTTTCAAATTCCGTATTTTTTTTTGTATTCGTGGAAGAAGGAAAAATTCTAGAAGTATTGGAGGCTATAGACATATACATTCAGACTGATATAATCGAATTTAGTTTAATTATATCTGTTTAATGGAATTTATCAGGAATCGTAAAGTATATTGTAAATACCCATAATTATGCGTAATTATTATTTAAATGTAGTACCTACAGATATGGCTGAGGAATTCAGCGAGTTATCGTAATCCGAACGTCAAGGATTATTTCAGTGATAACATCATCAATGAAATAATCATTATTGATTTATTATGTTTTTATAGCTGTTACTTATGTTTTTCTCTTAAGATGTCTAGGAAGTATGTTTGCCACATCGTAATAAATGCCAATTTGGGCTGCTCTTTGGGCTTTGCAATGCTAGGCTCAGAGCCTGAGGTTCAAGTTGTAACAGCCGTAGTCTATGTATTTGTACACACTACAGTCCCTGGTGTCTAATCCAAGCACGAAACCCACGGTTTCAGTCTTAGTGACAGAGTTTTTTGGCAATGATGAATGATTATTACGATTTGACTCATGAACTGCGGTATGGTACAACATTTTTCTAATGCAAAAGTTTAGATACCCTGATCTGACTGATGATTGATTGATTTGCTGATGACTGGTGACATGTTCCAGTTCGACATGGCTTGCGATGAGTGGCGCCGCTCGCAGATCGGCTCCATCCGCACCATCGGCACGCTGCTGGTGCTGCCTATCACCGGCTACATCTCCGACCGCTGGGGGCGACGTGTGGCGCTCACCATCAACGCTTTCAACACCGGCTGGATCGGGCTGGTGCGCTCCTTCGTCAACACATATGAATGGTTCCTAACACTCGAAGTGATCGAGTCCACCGTCGGCGCGGGAGCCTACTCCTCTTGCTATATTTTAGGTAAGAATATAGTATGCATAATTATAAAGATTGTTACTGCAGTTCAGTGCACTTCATGTGGCGATGTTGGGTTGGCGTGACTGCGCGCTAATTACACAGGGTTAGTTTTCAATGACCAGCGATAATTTTAGTGATATTTTGGGAGGAAAAAAATGTCATGGTCGCAAAATGTCTGGCATGGTTCAATACCGCTACTTCTCTGCTATGGTTCATTTTTCTGTTTAGAGATAATTGAAGAAGTACTGGACAAATTTCAGCGTGCACCTGCCCAAAAATAGCATGTAGCTCACGGGCCAAAACTGATACTGAACTTTATAATAGTGCAAATGCAATAGGAACAAATCCATTATCTAGTTCTAGAATATTGAATACATTGTTTTGAGAACGTAGACCTGTACTAATCACTCATATTTGATTCTAGTGACGGAGCTAGTTGGTCCGAAGTACCGTGTGATAGCGGGAGCAACGATATCTACACTCTTCGCTCTGGGACAAGTCTTCCTTGGTTTGATAGCGTGGGGCGTGCCATCCTGGCGCCCCCTCACACAGGTTCTTTATGCGCCGCAGATCCTCGTCGTCAGTTACTTCTGGATCCTGTCAGAATCAGTCCGCTGGCTAATGAGTAAAGGCCGCTATGAAGAGTCAGAACAGATTCTTAAGAAAGTCGCTAAATCTAATAAGACTGTTCTTTCGGACAAAAGTTTGGAAGCTTTGAGAGCTACAGCTGAGGCAGAGAAGAACACTCCGAAGCCAAAAGAACCATGGCTAGTTGTCCTAGTATTTAGATCTCGCGTGATTCTATCTCGCTGCTTTGTGTCGCCTATCTGGTGGATCACAAACACGCTGGTGTATTACGGTATGAACATCAACTCTGTGAACATGACCGGCAACGGTTACCTGAACTACGTAGCAGTGGCAGCCATCGAGATTCCAGGCTACTGGACAGCCATACTGCTACTGGATCGTGTTGGTCGCAAGCCCGTGCTCATTTGTGCTTACTGGCTGTGCGCTGCCTGCCAATTCTCGTTTGCTTTTATGCCCGATGGTAATTATATCATTCACTACACGTTAAGTTAAACCATAATCTAAAGTGCCCCGTTGCGTTGTGAACTTTAAGAATAAGATAATCTTACTTTAGTGTAATATAGGTAGTTACAGTGTCGGGCGCTCAACTGCCTTTCGAAAATAACAAAGGTCAAAGCGTTAGTTTCACACCACAGTTCAACTTTCTAAGCTATGCAAGATTTTTTTATATCTCAGTCCTTTAATGCTGTTTTAGGTAATGACGGCGTGCGGCTGTTCTTATATCTTTTCGGAAAGTACTGCATCGCCATTGTGATGACGTCAGTGTACGTCTACACTGCTGAGCTGTACCCCACCAAGTACAGGCACAATCTTTTCGCATTCTCCTCCATGGTGGGCCGTCTCGGCTCCATCACGGCACCGCTCACTCCTGCCCTCGTAAGTACAGCATACAATGCCAATTGTAATTATCTAGAACAAAAGTTAAGCATAGCCTTGCCGGTGGACACAAAGACTGAATACGATACCAGCTTATAACGCGCACTGCTGAAGTGGTGGAACAAAGGGGCCGCACACTATTTTGATGGAATTCCATTATTCTGGCACAATTATATTTGGGTGGCCCGAAAAATTGCGTTTTCTAATATTAGTCTGTAATGTTTAGTGCTACCTATTGCCACATGATCATGGCGCTGGTAATGTAGTTCCTACGAGATAGATGTTACTATAAACTTTTCCATTAGCAATGATTATCATCATCTAAAGTAAACTGTACACTTTACAGGCTCAAGAAGTATGGGAGCCGTTCCCGTCAGTGTTGTTTGGGTCCTTTGCGTGTCTGTCTGGTTTGCTGATATTCACGACACCGGAGACGCTGGGCACCACTCTGCCCGACACCTTCGAAGATGCTGAGCAGCTCGGCAAGAACAAATCTAAGTGATCTCAAAATCTTGAACCTATTCGTTATAATTATAATGTTTATCTGTTTAATAAATTATTTTACAATATGATTGGTTGTTTTTGTTTGGGGGTTAGGTTCCGACTAACAAACCCACATGTGCTGTAATGTTATTGACATGAGCAAGGTACCTTGCGTTTAAATTTCTACAGACCGTAACCATACACATTACATCTGTATATTGTACCTAGATGTTCTACACCCCATAGTCTCTATCAGCTCCGTCAGTTTGTAGCGTACGATGCACCCGAACCATCAAATATTCTGAGAAGCCAAGCCAAATGGACTTTAGACTATCATCTGTCATTACTCCTAATCCGTCGATATCCTGCCAAAAGACTGTTCTTCAGCAAAACACAACGGAAAGAAAGGAAGTTACACAGAGTTACGTGTTATGTGTATACTATAAGTTATGTCAATCGTAGGTCTTCTTTTAGTCGATCCAATATATCATCACAATCAACGAGTAGTAGGTATCTGTTTAGCACCACGGGATCCCTTCCCTAATCCTTTCAAAGAGGCAGATATCATAGAGTCACTCGAATTATTGAGAACGTTGGCAAAATGATGTCTTTAATTTTTTATCCGCTGTACTGCCTGATGTTAGGTGCTTATAGTGGGCTATTTTCATTGTCTAGAACTGAGGCGAACTAGGTGCGAGTTTTTAAGGCTGATTGAAATGCCATGCGAGCTTCTGACTTTTGACATCAGTTGCTCAAAAAATTGTGCAAGCCGTCCGGTCTAGAGGATTTCTAATTAGCAGGGCCCCCGCTACCATATGTGCAATGTGTGCAATGCACACGGGCGCCATCCTTTAGGGGCGCCAAAGCCATCCTTTACGGGCGCCAAAGCCAAGGGAACAGAAAAAAAAAGTAAAAGTTGAGAACTTAATTAAATAGGATTAAGTTTAAATACCTACTAAAGACTTCAAATATTTGATATCACTTTTAGATTAAAACTTGAAGTATGGAAATGTTAAACTTTTGCGTTCTTCTATGAAAAATTGCCATGTTTCATTCCAAAAAGCTAAAAAATTTCGCGCTCGCTTCGCTCGCGCTTCAAGTAAGGTTGATGTTCGCTTATCTTGATTTCGCTTTTGAAATTCATTCTCATTTTTCAATAGCAAATGCTTTTTATGTTAGTTACATTTTTATTATTGGTATAAAAATTCTTAGATGGTATATATGGAACTCTGGGTGTGAAGTTTGAGTAGCCCTTGATGATTTTTTTTTTTTGTGTTTAAGTTCCGAAGCGACAAGCTTTACATCCCCAGGGCGCCACTACCATAAAAAAAAGATAATTCGAAATGCCATAAGGGGCGCCAAAATCCTTTTTTGCACACGGGCGCCAGTAGACCTTACGGGGGCCCTGCTAATTAGGCAATGGAGGGACTGCACCAGACTTCATGAGGGTTGATGAAGATTGCCTCTATTCCTGGCATTGGATAACAAACTCATTCGATCTTCCGGGTCCAATCGATCTCAATGCGGCTAACAGCTACCGATCACGTCAGAAATTCAGCTTACCGATGTTTAATTACAATACTTTTTTTTTTGTTTTTACAAAATATTTAAAAATGAATAAACGAGATTATAATATTCATACCACACATTTAAATAAAGAATGATTACAAAAGCATTTTACGATTCATCACTCTACGATTGCAGCTAAAGTAACAGACCAAATAATAAAAAAAATAGAAACAATTATAATGTTGAGATATAATTTATTATCTTACAAATTTTAATGGGTAGGTACATGTTATCGAGATCACTTTGGTTTGGTCTTGCCGATCTGTTCAGCTTCCTCAAAAGTGTCGGGCAGCGTGGTGCCCAGCGTCTCCGGTGTCGTGAATAAAAGCAAACCAGACAGACACGCAAAGCACCCGAACAGCACCGATGGCAACGGCTCCCATACTTCCTGAGCCTGGAAAGTCACAGTTTACAAGAGGTCATTAATCTGTGTTTGATGTAGGAGTTTAGAGTGACATCTATGTCATCCACAGGTAGCAAGGTGTCACTACACGTTGCAGACTACTGAATATAAGGTTTTCCAGCCATCGACCACCGACCACTTTATTTCTGATCTGACAGGGCTCCCTGGATTTTAATCAGTACGTGTTTGACAGTAATGACCGAGAGGATATTATTTGATGATTGTATTGTATGCTGTACTTACGAGAGCGGGCGTGAGCGGCGCCGCGATGGAACCGAAGCGGCCCACCATGGAGGAGAATGCAAATAGATTGTGTCTGTACTTTGTGGGATACAGCTCCGCAGTGTAGACGTATATCGACGTCATCACGATGGTGATGCTGTATTTCCCTATAAGGTACAGGGCCAGCCGTACGCCCTCATTACCTGAAACAACAATATTTTGGTCTGAGTAAGAAAATTTCTTACGCTCCGAAGTGGTCATTCCATATTATGTTTTTCCCAAAGAATCTGGCGAGCTTAATAATTATTAACTTTGGCATTGTAGTAATTGTAATAATTACCATCGGGCATAAAAGCAAACGTGAACTGACAGGCAGCACACAGCCAGTACGCACAGATGAGCACGGGCTTGCGACCAACACGATCCAGTAGTAGTATGGCGGTCCAGTTGCCCGGGATCTCGATGGCGGCCACTGTCACGTAGTTCAGGTACCTGTTGCCGGTCATGTTCACAGAGTTGATGTTCATGCCGTAGAACACCAGCGTATTCGTGATCCACCAGATAGGTGACACTAAGCAACGAGATAGAATCACCCGAGATCTAAATACTTGGATCACTAGCCATGGCTCTTTTGACTTCGAAGTTTTCTTCTCTGCCTCAGCTGTAGCACGTAAAGCTTCCAAACTTTTGTCCGAAAGAACAGTCTTATTAGATTTAGCGACTTTCTTGAGAATCTGTTCTGACTCTTCATAGCGGCCTTTACTCATGAGCCAGCGGACTGATTCTGACATGATCCAGAAGTAACATACGACGAAGAGCTGCGGCCCGTAGACAACCTGCGTGAGGGGGCGCCAGGTAGGCACCCCCCACGCTATCAAACCAAGGATGACTTGCCCCATAGCGAAGAGTGTGGACAGCGTGAGTCCCGCAACCACACGGTACTTTGGGCCAACTAACTCCGTTACTAGAATCAAACATGAGCGATTAGTGCAGGTGTACGTCCTAAAGACATGTGCTATGTCGTTGGTGTACTATATAATATCACGTCGATCGCGCGATATGTGAAATAGGAAGTAAAAAATAACATAAATTTGAATAATTATAAAAAAATGACTTAATAATACTTAAAATGTTACTAATTTAAAATGTTACTTTCCTCGTCGTAGAGTGGTAAAGAGTTCCGACGCCCAGGATTCTATTCGATTCAATTCAATTGCATAACAAATAACTATAATTGCCATCCCGTCCCTGTCTACATTGGCAGCGGGTAGTGGTAAAATTATGAAAAGTATTTAATTTATATTGTGGACAGTGAAATGATTTGCGTAAAATGCGTAGAAAAAGTTTGGGACCTAGTAAGATTGATTTTCGCCTGCAATCAGTCTTTACCTAAAATAAAGCAAGAGGTGTAGGTTCCCGCGCCGACGGAGGATTCGAGTACTTCAAGTGCGGTGAACCACTCGTAGGTGTTGACGAAGGAGCGCACGAACCCGATCCAGGCCGTATTGAAGGCGGTGATGGTGAGCGCCAGCCGGCGGCCCCAGCGGTCCGAGATGTAGCCGGTCAGGGGCAGCACCACCAGCGAGCCGGCGTTGCGGACGGAGCCGATCAGCGAACGACGCCACTCGTCGCACGCCATGTTGAACTGAAACGAGCAACCATTCGTTAACGAACCAAATACGACGTTGTCAGATGAATTGACTATAGGACTCTAGTGAGTATATACTCTGTATGATAGCGTTAGATGGATGGTCAGCAGTTACTCAGGAGTATGACAGAATATTTAGCTTATCTTATTATAGTAGAACTCCAATGCGGAATAAACAGCCTGTTTAAACTTACATCATAAACCACGCTGTATTGGTTCTCATAAACGTAGTTGTCACAGGCCTGAGTCCGTGAGGTGTCGAACAAGGTCGGAGGACAGGTGCCATCGGGCACCACGGTCGGGGAGCTGACGTTGACGAAGCGCTCGCAAGCTTCGAAGGAGCTGCCGCTGGCTGGGATGGCGTTCAGCACCCACGAGGGAGCAAACTCCGGGTTTGGCCCGTCGCACTCTGGGATCAGGCATCTGCAGGTCGTAACAATGTTTTATTTGTCGACATTCTTTCATCAGATAGGTAGTCCACTTTTTAGTTTTTTTGTATAATTGTCTGTACATAAACGGTTTGTTACATCGACTGTTAGGATGCCCTGTTACTATAAAATATAATAATTATAAATAATAATAATCCCAGCAGTGGGACAGCTCAGGCTAATAAAAAAATTAAAAAAAAAGATAAATATAGGTGCTCGTGTCATGGTGATATGTGTCTATGCTTTCGCATCTTCTATAAAACACAGAACTGTATTACGATGTATATCAAGAGACCTTGTGTTAACACGGAGTCTGCGCAACACTGATCACACACAATACAAACGATTCCAATTACCAATCTTTTCTATCAACAATAATGAAATAGATGATAGACCATTTGAAAAAAAAAACTCAAATTAAAGTAATATTTTTTTCCCGAGTCCTCCCAAACACTTTAAAACCTTTTAACTTTAAACGGTCTCAAATAAATGCCATCTATAACCCAACTGGTTGGGGATAACTTCTAGTATAAACAGATGCAGTAAATATCAGTTTTGTACAGCGGCGACTGAACACTCAAATGATTGGTTTATTCGACATTTCGGGATTCAGATTTCGACGTAAGTATAATAGGTTTGGAAAAAATCATATGTGTGTAGAGTGACATACTTAGGTATAAGTAAGGTATAGGTTGGTTGGGTTACATCAGAGCTGGTGGACCCAAATCTTGATAGTGCTCGTGACTTCCCATAGGTACTTTTTAGAAACAAAAAGCATTTAAGAAACAATACACAGTTTTTCTGAAATTAAGAAGAATGTGGCGGAGACCTCTCGCGCCCGGCATTGGTTGCGGCCATGCTGCGGGGCGAGACGGAGTGGGAAGCGGTCAGCTCCTTCTGCGAGGCAGTAATGCTCGTGAAGGAGGAGGCGGGCCGCGAGCGAGAGAGGACAGCGTCCTCCCTCCGCCCCAGCCGCAGTGGTAGGCGCCCACGGCGACGGACGTCGCTTGATGATCTCCGGCCACCGTAGGAGCGGGCATGCGAGTAAAGGGCAACTCGCTGCCCGACCAAGGACCATGCCCGGGTCGACGGCGCGTTGTGTCCCACGCGCGCCTCAAAGAGCGTCAGCATAATGACGGGGCCCCCCTCTCAGAGGGCCAAAGCCTGCCGGGGTCGCGGGATTATTCCCTTACCGTAACCCCGGAACATAACAGGCTATGATGGACACCGTGGATTTTAGTCAGCTTCCCACCCTGCCCGGGGTTGGAGGACTCATTTGATGATTTTACCACGCTAAAAAATAAAAAAAAAATTAAGAAGAATGTATATGTATACACATACTTAAACGATAGTTACCTTGCGTTTATTCTAGCTGTTGTGAAAACATATTCTCCGGTGGCGAACGCAGCGAACATGACAGGGAAACAAGCGAGAAGCAGCATGACGATCTGGTACCTGCCGAATTGACCCAATTCTTCCACTAAGATGGTGTCCAGGTGCACACCCTTGGTCAGTACAGTTGCTTCCCCTTTCTCCTTGCTCGTCATACTGGCTGGTCCTGTTACTCCGGCACTACGTTGAAAGCTGTGCGCGGCCCTCTGCGACCGCATGAATAATGCGAGAACTATCAAAGTCTAGCTATGCATTGATCAACACCACCGAACCTAGTCGTGCGTCCTCTCCAAAAACTATCAGCGACTAAGATTAACCAAAGCATAGAAATTGTTTTATCACTCAAGAGCGTGCACGCCGTTACGCATTTTTTTACATTTTAACGCATTATTTTTCGATTTGATTGATCGATATCAATGAAACCCCATGAGGGATATATTGATCTATAAAAATAGTACCTACAAAAATATAGTACCTAATAAAATATATCCAATAAATTGTTGTCTAAAGACAATTTGCGAAAATTTAAAATTGCAAGCATATAAAAAAAACTCATTTCTTATACTACCAAGATTTTGGTTTGTTTTGTCTGTGTATTGAAAGAAACTTTTTGGTTGTGCGCTGCATGCCAGTTTGCGGTTGGTTTTCGGTTTTGTAAAAATCATTAAAATGAGTCGTACCGCTCAGGGTAGAGCGGAAGGTAGTCTTACTCCAACTAGTACTGACTAAAATCCATAGCGAGACAAGGTTTGGAAATGGTGAATAGAAATGGGAAATGCTGAAGAGACGGATAGCATCCAACGTCGGATTTAATTACATGGCTTAGTTTGAAGAATCTCTCACATTTGACTAAAATAAGTAACCAGTTTATATTTTAATTGTATGCGTGTAAACTGTAGGTACAGACAGATGCGTATTATCGCCGTTGTATGTTTGAGATAATCTATCTTGGAGAAAACGTAACGATAATAATTTCGCCACGGATATACCGAACAAGATAAGAAATAGTGCATAATAAAATATTGAAATTTGGGACTAAATGAAAGGCCTAAAAATATTAGATACTTTTTGAAGAGATTCTATATGGGCATTTCTACGGACACGGTGATTTTTGCTCAATTCCGTGGGCAATTTTTTTTTTCATATTATGACTAATTTTATATCACCAAAATAATAAGCATATTTTTCTAAACAAAATGGTGCTAATTTGCCAATAATTGCTCCAATAGTTTATGAAATAAATATTGAGTGCCATGGAATTGAGAAATGTGACCACAGAATTTAGAATTACACATATTCTACGTAACCGGGAAAGACAAATTCAATTTTTTTAAAACATTCAAGAACATATTTTAGCAGTTTTTTGTATTTTAGTTATGTAAGTATTTATTGAGTCTGCCTTGAGAGAGATTCCTTGAGTTATAATGCTTAGTTAACTAACTTGTAGTCAAATCATTTAAATGAGCATTTTTATTAAACTTATATGGTAAAATGTATTCTATTAAGCATTTTCGTTAAACCTTTAAATTACAAACAAGAGACATGAAGAATAGCTGCAAGTCAGTTCCATTTATCAAAGCGCAGAAAGTAATAGACATAATCGAAGTTTTCGGGTGTTTAACAGTCAGGTCAACTTTTTACTCAAAAATTACTGAATGTATTTTAATGAAACTTTGCAGCAATATAGTTTATACATCAGAATAAAATATAGGCTATCATTTTAAGATCTTCCGAGGCTCGAGTAGCTAGTCGCGGTAGTATTAGTTAAAATCAGATCTTGCAATTGCAACGTCAACTCTAGATACTTTAAACTTTTTATACAACATTATAGACACATAATGTATGGCGTAAACTACTTTACCATGACAAATTGTGAAGCAAGTGACTTTAAACCCCATATAAACCGAGATTAGTTACATGAGTAAACCATCGTTCTCAATTCCGTGGATACCAGGACACAAAATTGAGGGCCACGGAATTGAAAAAATATCGTACTAATCAAAATAACTTATTACTGTTACGACTTCAAACAAATTAAATGAAAAAAACATGCTTTTGCCTAGTTAAACTTCAGTCTAGGGAAACAAAACATGTTTAAAAATAAAACATTCAAAAGATATCTTTGACACGGTATTGAGAAAAGACTCCGAACTAAAGACACGGAAACAGGTTCTCACCTTCGAAAATCTAAAAAAACAGCAGCACACCACCGATGCACTTACATGGCCTGCTCGGGAGTACCTGACAGTATACAAGAATCGGATGGTTATGTCCAGTTCGCGGGTATTTAGTATCGTAATCAAGTGTTTTCTGTATGACACGGAAATGACTCATTAGACTGGGACAAATCTTTACGCATCCACAAATGTAACAAAATAAGCAATTATAGGTTTATTTATTGTCAATGTCTCTTGGTTAGCTATCCATATACCCAAGAATATCAAAAGTTTGCTTGAAATTCAGCTCCATTAAAAAATATAAAATATTTTACACTCTATTTCGGAAAAGGGACAGGTCAAAATCAGTGAAATTACACCCGTTTTTTCACTTTAGATTTTTTTTTAGGAAAATTAAGAAGTAATACGGAATTTATGTTATGCTCTCCAGTTAGAATATAGATTGGGACGTACGCTTAAAAATTTTGGGATGTGTATGTAACTTCTAACCATGTTTTTTTTAAAAGGACAAAAAAAATGCCCTCTTCGTAGAAATGCCCATATCTCAAACGATAACATGAGATAAGGTGTTAGATGTGATGGGATCACAGATTAGGAGGATTTTCTCAAGACGTTTCAATGTTGGTCAAGGATTAATGTGAAGTAGCTACTTATAGGTTAGTGTTGAGCTATTTGTTTATTTACCTTTTAAAACTCTTCGCACAAGTAAACAAAACTTAGGAAAAGCTCTATTGTCATTTGTCAGCAAGTAACATAATATTTTATTAAGTAAACAAGAGTCGTAACAGGTGGTTAGTTACTGCCTGAGGGAAAGGAAAAGTAGTTTATGAATGTATACACGTGTAAGTACGAAAACAAACAGAAGTCATTGTTCCCGAGTAAAGGAAACGACTTCTTTATCTTCCAAAATTATAAATGTAGATATAACGCGGAGCACTAAACCTACATAATATTACTATCGTTTGTCAAATACTTTATGGCTTGCAGAATAAAAAGATTATAACATTTATCAACAGTAGTATCAACTGCTAGTTTAAGATAATTCTTTTCGCAGCGACTGACGATGGAGGCGCGGGAGAGAGATCACGTGGATTTAGACTCCATTCTGGTGGAAGAGATCGGGCAGTTCGGCAAGTTTCAGCTGAGGACGTTGCTATTGACTCTGATTGTTGTTATCTTTGCTGCTTTCCATGCCGAATACGTGTTCACTACCGCAAGGATTGAGACCAGGTAAGTAACTGAACAAAATGCTAGTTTCCAGCATCAGTAAATTGCAAGTCTATAACAGTTCGTCAATTAGAAAAAAAAGGTCACGTTTTTTTAGTTTTTTTTTTTTTTTTGTGGAAGTACTTATATGTATAAACAAAGCTAAAACGAAAACTCAGAAGTGGGGTTCATGACGTTTGTAATCTGCCTTAAAATTAAAAAAACAGCGTAACATTTTGTGAATTTAAAAAAAAGGTTGTAGTTTTCTTCATTTCGTAACGCACTGAAAGTGAAAATAAAGATTGAAAAAGTCTTGACATTTAACTTTGTTTTGTTTTGTTGTTATTGTAATTTGTAATCTTGCAACGACATCTCATACGAACAGTGAATCACATTTTTTTTTGAACAAAATATGACACATAGGTACTACTACTACTTTCGTGATAGAGATTTGGTGGAATGCAAAGCACATGCAAAGGAAGAGTTTAGGGCTGCGTTTCCATTGAGGCGGAGCGGAGACCGATTCACCAATCACACGGCTTGAGTGGAGAAGAGATATGGATTTCAAGCTATGTGATTGGTGAATCGCTCTACGTCCGGACCGACTTTAGACTTTCGCCTTCGACTTTAACTTCCGATTTTGCTTTGAATTTCGATTTTGATTTTCCACTTTGTCTTTCCACTTTGACTTTCGACTGTGACTTTCGACAAAAAAACAAAAGTCCTCTTAAACATTTTGGAATTCCTTCTTCGATTTAACGCTGAAAGTCAGCGTTAAATCGAAGAAAGAATTCAAAAATGTTTCACTTATATTCACATTTTCTAGATGTTTGATCCCCGAATGCGATGGCGAGGATCCAGAGTTCTCCCCGGCCTGGCTCGGTAACGCCGTGCCCGCCGCGGACGACTCCTGGGACAACTGCCAGCGGTACGGCAACGTGTCCGTGCTCGATCAAGTTGGCATGTGCCGCGCGGACATGTTTGACAAGAACACCCTTCTACCCTGCGACCAGTATGTGTATGAGAACCAGCTCACTGTCGTTTATGATGTAAGTAACTTTTTTCTATAAAAGTGTATGTAGTTTTAGAATAATAATTCAAAATTGGAAATCAAACATAGGCGCAGTCGTAGATATATTATAATGGCAATCGACGTTGACTGGCTCCCCTTAGTATGGTAGAACGGCCTTTACTAGGGCGTGGAACAGTCTTTTTTACAGCCCTACATACAACGGCCCTAAGGCGCAATTATACGTTACCATAACCATTTTTTTTTTTTTCACACAGTGTAAGTAGGTAACCCCTTAAGCGCTTTTTTGCTTTTGACGAAAATTGATGATGAAAGATTTAATAGGTCACGATTGTTAAACTTGCTGTGTTTCACCAACTTATCTCTTAATTTAAAGTGTTTAACCGACTTCAAAAAAAAAAGTAGGTTCTCAGTTCGACCTGTATGTATGTATGTATGTTTGTCCGCGATTATCTCGCGTTTGGCTGAACGGATTTTGATGCGGTTTTCAGGAAAGTGTTCATTACATTCTGGAGAAGGTTTATGTATATAACACTAATAGATATCCCGTGACGTTGCCCGCGTGGACCCGTTTTTGTGTACTTAGGTTGTAGATTTTCAGAGACGATTGCATGTTTGTCCGCAATTATCTCGCGTTTGGCTGAACGGATTTAGATGCAGTTTTCAGGAAAGTGTTTATTACATTCTGGAGAAGGTTTTGGTATATAAAAATAATGGACATCTCGTGAAGTTGCTCACATAGATCCGCTTTGCTTAATAGGATTGTAAATTTTCAAAGACGCCAATTTTATGAAGATTTTTTTATATTATCTCAACTAAAAAGGGAAAAATAAAAACTTTTTGAAAAAAAGAGAACCGACTTCAAAACCAAACACAAAAAAATGTAAAATAACTTTTCTTTCGGAAGTCGGTGGCCACAGTCAATGAAATAAAAAACAAAGGCACCGACTTCCGAAAGAAAAGTTATTTTACATTTTTTTGTGTTTGGTTTTGAAGTCGGTTCTCTTTTTTTCAAAAAGTTTTTTAGTACTCTTTAACAGTGTGTGTTTCTTTGTTTACATTACAGTATGATTTAGGATGCGACGAATGGAGACGCACTTTGATCGGCTTCGTCCGCACGTTCGGCACGTTGGCGGCGCTTCCCATCACCGGCTACATCTCGGACCGCTGGGGGCGACGCGTCGCGCTCACCATCAACGCCTTCAACACCGGCTGGATCGGCCTGTTGCGGTACTTCGCCAACACATACGTGGGCTTCATGGTGTCGCAGTTCGTCGAGGCAACCTTCGGCTCCGGAGTTTTTTCTTGTATTTATATTTTAGGTGAGTTGTAACCAGGGCCCCCGTAAGGTCTAGTGGCGCCCGTGTGCAAAAAAAGATTTTGGCGCCCCTTATGGAATTTTGAATTATCTTTTTTTTTATGGTATGTCGGTCAGCGGCGCCCTGGGGATGTAAAGCTTGCCGCTTCGGAACTTAAACAAAAAAAAAAATCATCAAGTGCTACTCAAACTTCACACCCAAAGTTCCATACCATCTAAGAATTTTTGTATACCAATAATAAAAATGTAACTAACATAAGAAGCATTTGCTATTGAAAAATGAGAATGAATTTCAAAAGAGAGGGCAAGAAAAGCGAACATCAACCTTATTTGAAGCGCGAGCGAAGCGAGCGCGAAATTTTTTAGCTTTTTGGAATAGAACAAGGCAATTTTTCATAGAAGAACGCATTGAGCTCTAAAATTTTTCGTTTCCATACTTTAAGTTTTAATCTAAAAGCAAGTTCAAATATTTGAAGTCTTTAGTAGGTATTTAAACTAAATCCTATTTAATTAAGTTCTCAACTTTTATTTAAAAAATATTTTTGTTTTTTTTTCTGTTCACTTGGCTTTGGCGCCCCTAAAGGATGGCTTTGGCGCCCCTAAAGGGTGGCGCCCGTGTGCATTGCACACATTGCACATATGGTAGCGGGAGCCCTGGTTGTAACATAAGGATGTATGTAAAGTATTTTTAGTTTAGCAGAAGAACTAATATGCAGGACAGAAACAATAGACCAACAACAATTTCTTCAAACTACAACATACATCTTCTTCTTTATCGTGGGTTCATTTACAAACAGAATCACGTCATAATGTTTATCACTAAACGGCTTCACACACAGCAGCTATAATGTAAAGATGTATATTATAGCACGATACATCTCATTACATCTTTCCATATAAATCGTCAGGAGACCACACACTGCAGCTATAATGTATATTTTTATATCTTCGAATCTCTATTGAAAGATGTAATGAGATGTATCGTGCTAAAATGTACATCTCTACATTATAGCCTGTAAGCCTGCTGCTGTGTGTAAAGCCCTTAAGTATGTAGAAGAGAGTGGCCTCTTCTAACATACTTAGTGATAAACATTAGATACCTCAACTTTATGTTTGACTTACAGTTCTGGAGCTGGTGGGCCCCAAATACCGTGTCATCGCAGGAGCCACGTTGAACACATTCTTCGCAGTAGGCCAAGTCATCATGGGACTTATAGCCTGGGGAGTACCAGCATGGCGACCTCTAACTCTGGCTCTGTACATTCCACAGTTGTTCACTCTCGCCTACTTCTGGATAGTTCCGGAGTCTGTGCGGTGGCTTATGAGCAAAGGGAGATACGAAGAGTCAGAGGCTCTGCTCAAAGAAGCCGCCAAAGTGAATAAGAAGCAGTTATCAGAAAAGTCATTAGACGGTTTGAGAAGGACTGCAAGAGGAGAAAGTACGAAAGGCATTGGAGAAAGAACAAAATATCAACGAGCCGTGGCTGGTTGTGAAGGTGTTCCGACACAAGCGGGTGTTGCTGCGCTGCCTGGTGTCGCCTCTGTGGTGGATCAGTATGACACTCATCTATTACGGGCTTTCCATCAACGCTGTCAACATGTCAGGCAACGCATATGTCAACTATATGGCGGTATCCGCCGCAGAGATCCCAGGGTTTTGGATAGCAGTATTGTTTCTACCCATCATTGGGAGAAGGCCGGTGCTCATAACTGGGTTCTGGCTTTGCGCTACGTGCCAAGTTGCTTATATTCTCATGCCCAACGGTAAGTAGAAGTACAAAACCATAAAAAACTCATGATATTAAATTAAGTAATGCTGTACAAAAACGTCGACATTTTCGTTTAAAAATATATTTTTAGACAAGTTCGGGCTATCGCTAGCGGTGTACCTGATCGGCAAGAGCAGTATTTCAGCGGTGGTGTCTTCACTGTACATGTACACAGCGGAGCTGTACCCTACGCAGTACCGCCACAATCTGTTCGCCTACTCCTCCATGGTCGGCCGCATCGGTTCCATCACCGCCCCCCTCACTCCTGCCATCGTAAGTTACTTATTTTTACAATCTTAATTATTAAGTTGCCCTTTAGTACGTTTGTTAGATTGGTCAAATCATGGAAAGGTATTAGAACCATTTCCTGGCTTACGATCGTTTCTGGCCTCTTGGGGTATTTTTTGTTAACCCACTGTGATGGTCCCGTGTTTGAATCGGAAGGATCTGACCATAGAAATCACGAAGAGGACGGCGGGCCCTTTAGACCCAATAGTGTCATCGTCATTGGCGTCGTTTAGACCCCGTCATCACCTTCTTGATTTTTTTCGTCTATTCCCAATTTTCTTACGTTGATCGCCGATTTTGAATATTCTTACACCAGAAGAAAGGTATTATTCTTGAGTGCCTGTTTTATTTTTAAATTGCACCTATCTGAAGTAAGGGCGGTTCGCTGGTAGTTGCGATTACTCTATTTCCGCAGGGACAAAGTACGACCTATAGAATACCAATTTGATTTTTCCAGGGTGCAGCTACGTTTGATGATCTGCCCTTCATCATGTTCGCCGTGCTTTCGTTCACGTCCGGGTTCCTGGTGCTGCTGACGCCGGAGACGCTGGGGACCAAACTGCCCGACACCCTGGAGCAGGCCAATAACCTCGGCACCTCGAAACAGGAGAATTACACTATACGAAAATAACAACAAATTGTCTATTTAGGAGTTAATAAGACACAACAAGAGATGAACTTTTAAACAACATATTTTTCATAAAAGTTATATTTTTAGTTTTATTACAGACCCCGAAAATCTCTTCATAATAATATTATGCGAGGTTAGGTATTTATGTAGTATGTATTTGTTCAGGTATGCAAAAGCAAGTTGTCAATGATCTTCAGTTAAATTCAGTTAAGTAAATAGTCTATACACGAAAGCAGACAACAGACTCCTGTTCTATATGTATAACTATTGAAGGTACTGTAAACACATTTTCTATTTCTTGAACTAACAAAAATTAATAATTATTTTAAGAAAAAAATTCGGTTTTTAAGAAAACTCGGTAGGTAGGTAGGTACCCGAAAACCGAAAAGTCGATTTTCGCTATTCTGTAATCGGATATCGGATATTGGATAGCCGATATTCGATATTGCATATTCGGATATCGGATATTCGATTTTCGAAAATTCGGTTTTTAAGAAAACTCGGTAGGTAGGAAGGTAGGTAGGTACCCGAAAACCGAAAAGTCGATTTTCGCTATTCTGTAATCGGATATCGGATATTGGATAGCCGATATTCGATATTGCATATTCGGATATCGGATATTCGATTTTCGAAAATTCGGTTTTTAAGAAAACTCGGTAGGTAGGTAGGTAGGTACCCGAAAACCGAAAAGTCGATTTTCGCTATTCTGTAATCGGATATCGGATATTGGATAGCCGATATTCGATATTGCATATTCGGATATCGGATATTCGATTTTCGAAAATTCGGTTTTTAAGAAAACTCGGTAGGTAGGTAGGTACCCGAAAACCGAAAAGTCGATTTTCGCTATTCTGTAATCGGATATCGGATATTGGATAGCCGATATTCGATATTGCATATTCGGATATCGGATATTCGATTTTCGAAAATTCGGTTTTTAAGAAAACTCGGTAGGTAGGTAGGTACCCGAAAACCGAAAAGTCGATTTTCGCTATTCTGTAATCGGATATTGGATAGCCGATATTCGATATTGCATATTCGGATATCGGATATTCGATTTTCGAAAATTCGGTTTTTAAGAAAACTCGGTAGGTAGGTACCCGAAAACCGAAAAGTCGATTTTCGCTATTCTGTAATCGGATATCGGATATTGGATAGCCGATATTCGATATTGCATATTCGGATATCGGATATTCGATTTTCGAAAATTCGGTTTTTAAGAAAACTCGGTGGGTAGGTAGGTAGGTACCCGAAAACCGAAAAGTCGATTTTCGCTATTCTGTAATCGGATATCGGATATTGGATAGCCGATATTCGATATTGCATATTCGGATATTCGATTTTCGAAAATTCGGTTTTTAAGAAAACTCGGTAGGTAAGGTAGGTAGGTACCCGAAAACCGAAAAGTCGATTTTCACTATTCTGTAATCGGATATCGGATATTGGATAGCCGATATTCGATATTGCATATTCGGATATCGGATATTCGATTTTCGAAAATTCGGTTTTTAAGAAAACTCGGTAGGTAGGTAGGTACCCGAAAACCGAAAAGTCGATTTTCGCTATTCTGTAATCGGATATCGGATATTGGATAGCCGATATTCGATATTGCATATTCGGATATCGGATATTCGATTTTCGAAAATTCGGTTTTTAAGAAAACTCGGTAGGTAGGTAGGTAGGTACCCGAAAACCGAAAAGTCGATTTTCGCTATTCTGTAATCGGATATCGGATATTGGATAGCCGATATTCGATATTGCATATTCGGATATCGGATATTCGATTTTCGAAAATTCGGTTTTTAAGAAAACTCGGTAGGTAGGTAGGTACCCGAAAACAGAAAAGTCGATTTTCGCTATTCTGTAATCGGATATTGGATAGCCGATATTCGATATTGCATATTCGGATATCGGATATTCGATTTTCGAAAATTCGGTTTTTAAGAAAACTCGGTAGGTAGGTACCCGAAAACCGAAAAGTCGATTTTCGCTATTCTGTAATCGGATATCGGATATTGGATAGCCGATATTCGATATTGCATATTCGGATATCGGATATTCGATTTTCAAAAATTCGGTTTTTAAGAAAACTCGGTAAGTAGGTAGGTAGGTACCCGAAAACCGAAAAGTCGATTTTCGCTATTCTGTAATCGGATATCGGATATGGATAGCCGATATTCGATATTGCATATTCGGATATCGGATATTCGATTTTCGAACTTTATGGTCTTAGGAGTCATAATATTAATAATATTAGTTTTCATCAGTATGTTGCCAAATATTCAAAAACTTTTAAACGTGTGTGTGTAAAACAGCTAAGGCTCTTTAGATTAGTGGTAAAATTAAATCGGCTGATGATAGAATAAAAACTACTTGGAAAATAATAAATAATGAAACAGGTAGGAATAAGAAGCGCAACATTGAAATGAACTTAGAAACTGCACATGGCCCTATAAACTCAGATGTGGAAATTGCTCAGGAGTTTGAAAGGTTCTTTTCAAACATCCCTCTTAAAACGACTGAATCTTTAAATTCGTCACCTGCACTCTCTGCTGCCTTACTTAGGAAGAATGTAAAGGAGTGCCCAACGGAGTTTAGATTTCAGCACACAAACCCCCAAGCCGTCATTAAACTTTTAAAGATCTTAAAATTAAGTCAACAGAAGATCTTTGGGGAATGAAAGAATAAAGATAAAGAAAGTAAGTAACACATTTTATGTTATAATAGAATAAATATGTGAAAATCATAATAAGGAGGTACGTAGTGCAGCGGCGCGGGCGCGAGGCGAAGCGCGCGCGCAGGCAGTCGACACGCGTCGATCGGCGAGCAAGGCGCGCGCGCCTGCCGCACACGCACACATACACAAACCGCGAGTTTCGACCGTATCACGCTTGAGTTTCGTATCTACTAATTTTGTCGTGAACTTCATCGTGAAAATCTGTTGCCAACTTTTTTGGTAAGTAATTAATATTTTTTTCCAAGCCTAGTTTGTATCACACGAGCAAAGGTACCGATAGTGTATCGGGATTTTTCGCGAATGCACGCGTGATGGTTATCTAGAAATCCGTCATGAAATTCTATTTCCTAAGTCATGTTTTATTTACCCATTATGTACTTACTGGAAATAACTATACTTGTAACAGACCAGTGTGCATTGATTTTTATACAAATAGAAATTCAGAAGAATATTTCGTCGATTTTATTTGAAAATGCACTGTGGATTGTTTTGGTAATAAAGTGCGTTTATATCCGTTTCCGCGATCGATAAACACATACCTAAATAGCAATTTGCTTCACCTGTTGCTATATTTATTGCGGACTAATATTAAAAAAAATTGTGTGCATCGGCACAGGAACGCACACTGCACAGGTCGTTCTCAATCTCCAGGCACATGCCTGTAAAGCTCCTAGTCGCCTGCGACTGCAACAAATAATATTACATCCATTTAACACAACAAAACTCTAATTTACTTTCCACAAAGTACCTCATGAAATACTACATCTGTGATATCTGTAGATATGAAAGACCGTTCAACAGTTTTTGAGCATATCGTGTTCAGACAGACAAGCAGACATGGTGAAAGTCCTTGTTTGACATAGGGATTGTTTTATATGGGGATAATGTTCAAAGAAATATTTTTATAGCAGTGCATGCCACCTGTCAATGCACATTGCGCTGATATCATGTCCATTATTCATAATTTATGTGAGTTCTAACGTTAAATCCTACTTACAATTAAGCTGTATGTAGTGTAATGGCTGCCATTTTATAATCACTAAACTTTGCTCTTCAATCTTCTTGGAGGATAACTTTACATGTGGTAAATGAAAGTCGGATAAAATCTCTCTGCAAACTGTAGTAGAGCAAAAAATTATGTCCTTGACGGATGTCCTCAAATCCCTCGATCCTGGATCTATTAAAGAATGCCCGAGAAGGTGTAATAATATGCCCTATCTCTATGCTCGGTGCGACTGCTGCGGTATGGATAGGATCTCAGCATCACGTTTAGTGGTCGTACTTCGTGCAGCGGCTGAGCCATTGATTTCTGCGCTGCGTGCCGTGGGTTCGATATCATAAAGAATAAAAATATTTTTATGAGTTAAAACAAACAAATCAAACAATCTATAGTTACATAGGCGTAGCATAGTACAGTCATCTCTGAGACAGAAACATCCTGAGTATGTAACAGAGATAAAGCTCTAAATAACCGAATCTATCCAATTACCTTTTTCTAAAGATCGAAATGCAATATTTACCGCCTAATATATACCTTAGTACCTTTTACCTAACTCTTAGATCATCTGCCCTGGGATCTGGAGGCGACTGCCCTCCAGCGCGTCTATGAGTGGCGCGTGGGGGTGCAGCGCCGGGGCGAATCCCTGCTACCTCGACAAGAGCTCCGGTGCAATCTCAGGGCAGTATGGATGGAACGACTGTCACAACCGAGGTCCGGGCACGCCGCACCGTACGTAGTACACCGTGAATTTTATAGTCAGTAAAAGTCTGACAATCCCTCCCGCACTGCCCTGGGTGGGGGAGGACTCGTTTGATGATTTTAAAACGCTAAAAAAAGCTCTTAGTTCACCTATGTTTGTTTCATTTTAGAAAGGTTTTATTACTTCATCAGTTAGAACAGTAACTATTCTACATGTTCTCTCTCAAGTTGTGCTCGGCGCATATTCATAATGTTGTAAGTGTAACCCACTAGTTCATGTATTAGCATATGACACTGCACATTATCGCATCGTACATTGATAACGTGCAAACAGAAGGCTCAATTTTCATTAATTAAGTTTATCAGATAACTTAAGGATCCCAATATCAATTATCAAACATTTTAGTTGAGATCAAAAGAATCAAAAAAAAATTCTTAAAAAGGCTAGACATTCTGCGAAAGAGACATTTTAAACAGCGAAAGAGACTTTAACGACCAGGTGACTTGGCTCGACGTGACATAGCGTGGAGTGCGCTTAGTGTGATAACACGCCACACCAGGCTTGCAGGCACTAAACTACCGTCGCGCTGCGCCAAGCACACTGTTTGGAAAAGGCTTTATTGTTGGCGATACGGTTGGCGCAGCAGTCGATATTTGTTGCGCTTTCGATTCCCGAGAAGAAAAAATATTTTATGATCTCCAAGTCTGGGTCTATTTGTGAATGTGAGTTTTGAACTTTTGTGTACACCCATGGTAACGAAAAAAATCTTAGTGTGATGAACCATACAAAAAGAAAAATGTGGCATCCAGCAGACACTCGAAACAAAACTCGTCTGATATTATGAGCCTTCTGTATCGGTCTATCTTTCGATACTCCTTGTCGTCATAGCGTGTGCTATCGGGTCCATATCGACACGGGACCACGACCCGCTCTCTGATTCCTGACGCACGCTCCGATACGACCAGCGGTAACTCCAACCTAATGACCTCAAATATTATAAAAAATAGGGGCAATGACTGCTCTATATATCTTCGTATAATATCCTAAACTAATATAAGATATTCTATAGTACACATACACTTAGCACGAATTTTCAGTATTTGAGACGTAAAGTAATGGAACTTTGTCAATTTTCACGGAAAAAATTAGTTCTTTCTTCGCACACCAGAGGCGCTGTTCGATTTTTTCATACAAAAACGCTGTAAATACTGGAAGGACGCTGTAAAGTAAAAGAGTGAAAATTCGTGCTAAGGGTACCTTTTTACGTCCAAACTAGGTAGGTACTGAACCGATCATCATGTTTTGCATATACGCGTCTTAGTTGTGGAACTTCTAAAATTGCGTCACTTTTCTACGTAACACTTACGCATTATTTTTACGAGTATTGAACACGTGTACTTTCAAGGTGCACTCTGCGATAAATGTGAGGGGTTCTTAAATTACGGTCGCGGTACTTTAAAAGAGTTACGAGCTCATAACATAATGGATAATTTCATTACAAATTACTACACCCACTGTCCACATGACTGTAGGACAATCTTGAGACATTCGAAGTTTGTGTTGTTGTACTCGTATCTCCAAATACTCTGATGGGCCCCCCCTCTCAGAGGGCCAAAGCCTGCCGGTGTCGCGGGATTATTTCCTTACCGTGACCCTGGAACATAAAGGGCTATTGAAGGACACCGTGGATTTTAGTCAGTAAAAGTCTGACAGTCCCTCCCGCCCTGCCCTGGGTGGGAGGACTCATTTGACGATTTTATAACGTTAAAAAAAAAATCAAATACTAAATTTTACTTTTTTCAAATACTAATATTTGGTTCAAGTTCTGGACTTAAATTCTAGATAAAACATAGAAACCTGGATAACAGACGGTGAGCTGGCAGGTCCACGCGAGCCTTAAGGGGCTGTCAGCAATCTAATGCTCCCCGGGCCCCCTTAGAGAGCCAAAGCCTGCCTGGGACGCGGGATTGTCTTTTCAGGTAACCGTCCTGCCTTGGGCGGGAGGACTCATTTGATGATTTTATAACGATAAAAAATGGGTGCCTAGCATCAAGTGTGACGGGTTTCATCGCTTCTTACGACATGCATATTTTTCCGTCGTATGGTAAGCGTCCACAGGTCCGCATCGTACGTATCGGACGCATCGCATCAAACGGATTTCTGTGTCGTCGGCGATCGGATTGCTGACACGAGTATCAGCAATAGGACTGCCGATGTTACCTTCATCGTTTCCACTGATCGGCATTCCGTATGACGTCATCGGTACGCATCGCATTAAGGTGATTGCGTCGATGTAGCCCGCGAAATTTCTCATAAGAAAAGGTGAATCGTAGTCAAATTTCGGAGATTTTAAAATGATGCACCTTTTCTATGTGAGAGCTGATGGAGCGAATTTTTTGATAATTTTTATATTTAAAATTATACTTGTTATTACCGCAATTCATATTTGATAAAGTTACAACATGTCACTGGCCTGCAAATAGCAAAAAAACTAAAAAAAAATTGAATTTCGCGGGCTGGTTGGAGCATCCACCTTAAGGCATTGCCGATGAGCCGTCCGTACGATGCGGATCAGTGGACGCTGTTGTATGAGTTTTTATACAAGGCAAACTAAAATCCGTTACGTACGATACGTCCGATACGTGCGATGAAACCTGTGGACGCACACCTTTGCTGAGGGGACGTATTGTATGTCATTTCCCCACGTCGGCACAAATCAACATAAACTTATTATTCCCAGATACACAAAAGACGATATTAACTATTATTATATACAAATCTTTATCGGAACAATACTAACTTGACAGACATAATTAGCATTATCTAGTTTTTATTGAACAGTCTGCATCGAACTATAAATCGTATGTAAATAAAGTCGGGCAGAGTTCACCCTGTGTACTTACATGCTAGTACGTATGTATGTGGGTATATTATGTGTATCTGCGCAGGCGACGGGCCCCGGCGACTGTATGTCACGACCTATTTATACGTAGTCGCTAAACTTTATAATGCAATGGTCGATACTGAACAAAAAAATACGACCTCTCCTTCTTTTTCCTGCCCTTATCCCATTTTACTTGTGGTCGGCGCAACACGTTTTCTTCTTCCATTCTCCCCTATCAGACGTCAATCTATCATTTACTCCTTTTTCTTTCACATCATGCCTTAGACAATCCATCCATCTTTTCTTTCACCTTCCTCTTCCATTCTTCAACATTTTATCTTCTCCATCCATCAACATTTTATACTCGTCACTCTCTTAGTCACTTGGGTGTCATCCATGTGTCATCCCTCCTCATAATAGATATGGGATGAGAAGGGATGACACCATACCAAGACAGACGATTCCCTTTCATTTTTTTTTATAATACGACCTTTATGGGTGACAAAAACATGACAAGAAATGTATGAAGCATGATAATAAGTAAAAGAATGCGTGGGAAAGAGACTTTCCATGTGGAAGAGGGAGAGGATAACGAGAGCTCGCCCAGTAAAAATTCCCTATTTAAGAATCAAATCTCAATCATTTCATCTCATCATTTTAGCCGGCCATCGAATCATAAGACGTTATCACGTCAAAAAAGGTTCCTACGAATTAAGAACCTACTCCGTTTTTCGGAATCTCAAAAATACATACCTTTGACAAAGAAGTCGTACCTAAAGCTAAGGTAAAACCTGGCGGTAGACCTTTGTTCAATCATGAGCCACAGCAGTGCGTGACATACTTTGACCAGCTCCTTTATATCATAGGTATAAGGAAGTATAGTGAGTGAGTCATGCTGGGTCACTTAAATGTGTGATGTATCCAAGAATGCCTACGATACAATTTGAATTGGCATCGATTTTTGGAAATTCCTTAAGGACAATAAAAGAAGCCACGCATTATTGTGACGTATGTTAAATTAATGTTGTTCAAAACCCGGATAAATGGGCAAAATAAATAGTTATTTTGTATCGAATTGTTAATTATAACACAAGTTCTGCAATTTGGTGGCTTCGGAAAAAATCACTAAGTTTTGTTTTTTGTATGCCTCAAAAATTAAACAAAATACAATTTCACAACCATCATTAATTAATAGGAAAACGATGAAAGCACTGCCTGCCGGGAAATATTATTATTATATTCGAAATTAGTCCGAGGTATGATAATACTTGTAGTAGCGTTCTCTCGCTACGCCTGACGCGATTTTTAGAATTATTCCTTGATTTAAGTAAAACTTATTTTAAATCAAAGGAATTATTGTAATCTGAAACAGAATAAAAACGCCGCGCCTGGCAACACTGCATTTACGTGTCATTCGTTCTTTTCGCGCCCACAAGACGCAACCGGAAAAGTTTTATGTTCAATAAAATAAGTTAAATAAATGTATTTAAACGCAAACCAAGGATGCCAAAACACAATAGAAATAGTGAAGAAGACAAGGAAAGGAATAAATTGCCCCGAAAGACTGAAAAATACAAATAAAGAGGGAGGATAGCTCATTAACTGTAAGTTTTTTTTTACTGAAGAGAGGTTATTGACGGAAAGTTATGATAATGTGTGCTATATTCTCGTTGAGAATTTCATATTAACGTTATTTTAAGGGTTTACAACCCCTCATTTACTTGGAGTTTAAATTATGAAGGTCTATCACGTAGATACCTACTCGTCCAGTTGGACGGAAATTAAAAGCAACAAATAAAATAATCTCCTTGTGGACTTCTGTCTTATGTCCATCATGACATTATGTGTTACATCTTGTCTCTTTTTCGTTGAAAAAGTTTTTGCTTTGGATCGATATAACATTCAGTATTTCCAAAAATAATGTAGGTACACACGTCCTGTTGAAATTAAGATAGTTTGTGTTACATTCTATCTCCTTTCCGTTGGAAAGGCTATGCTTTGGATCGATATAACATTCAGTATTTCCAAAAAATAATGTAGGTACACAAGTCCTGTTGAAATTAAGATAGTTTGTGTTACATTCTATCTCCTTTCCGTTGGAAAGGCTATGCTTTGGATCGATATAACATTCAGTATTTCCAACAAATAATGAAGGTTCACAAGCCCTGTTGAAATTAAGATAGTTTGTGTTACATTCTATCTCCTTTCCGTTGGAAAGGCTATGCTTTGGACCAATTTAACAATAGAAGAATAATAATTATGATTGGGTAATTTGTGTTACATTTACCTACATCTCACTCAAGTATAAATACATAAGTATTCTTTGTGCTATATGCTAGCTATCCAAGAAGAAACAGGGACACTCCCTCTCCCTTAACAAGAAAAGATCCCATAGCATCAAACATAAGTTGCCTCTACACAAAGTGATGAAATATTGGTAAAAATATACTATTACTTGAGTTATGACTGGCAGGATATATTGCCATAATGTAAATATTATAACAGTACCTAATGGTCATGATCTGATTACCGAAGCAATCAAATATACAGCCTACTATAGACTACATATACATATAGTAGTATATACCTACTTACTCTGAACGTTTGGGTTGTCAGATGGGTGCCCATACATGTACTATGAGTCAATATGGTCAGTCATGAGAAAAATTCCAATACTTTTGCTCTAGAACAGCAACCAGAAGCAGAGCCATCTGGCAATAATATTTTTCTTCCTTAAGTGGGCTAGACCGGTACTAAGAGGGATTATGTGCTGTGAATGTATTGAAAGAATTATAAAAGAGGGAAAGGAGCAGACTTACATAAGCATGCACTTGTACCAAATAATGCATACAATATATGACATGCCTGGAGACAGTGTCCGTTGACTACTCAACCTATACTGGCAATATATGTATTAATAATGGAAGAGACTACTATTACCAATCTTAGATAAGACACTTCAGTTTACTAAGAGGCAACAACTGAACTGAAATTGGTACCTATCAATTCAAAATAAAAGAAAATGGTGTGACTTCCACCACCATGAAAGGAGCGACCAATAGACTTCATACAAATATTATTACTGGAAATACAAATAAGTCAATTCCATGAAACTACTAGCAGTTCAAACAGCCCTGCCTACCTTCATAAAACAGAGGAATCTATCTATACAAATTGAGGAACAAGCCAACAACAGAAATACCTCAAGCGACAACAGTCATTTTCCAGCTGACCCCAGGACAAGTACCAGTAACAGTTAGTGGTAATGTTTGCTGCTCCCTTTGTATATTTCTATCAGATTTCTATTCATACTGAGAATCTATAACCAAAAAGTCTGTTATATAAGACTGGGTAAGAGTACCTACTAATTGTTCAAGATAAGATTCTGTATAATATCTCTTTCAATGAAACTGAGAGACTTATCTTATTCAAGAAATAAATAAACTTTCATAACTAAGTTCTGTTATACAGCTGATTAATGTTATCCATGATTTTCTGTAAACTCACAGATTTATAATAAATCTTTAAATGTTAAATAATTTTATCATAATCAACCATTTCAGTCTAGAATATACAAGGACTGTATCTCCATGAAAATCAGATCTTAAGGATGCAAACTATTTAGTAGCAATTAAAGAATTATGGTTAGAAATTTTTGTGGTCCACAATTAAAACAGCTGTACAATAGGTCCTTCCACTGACCCCTGTGTATTTGATCAGTCTGGTAAACTGTTAATATCTGTAGTAGAGCATCTCAAAATCAAGGTATAAATGTTAGTTAATAGATGACTAATCTGTCCCGGATTAACATAATTATAAAAATGTCTTGTTGTACAAGCATACGAAGAAAATCAATTGTTTATTTATTTTTGATGATAAACAAAGAAAACAGCTCAAATGCCTGCCCCCTCAAGGTCCTGGTCAGGACTGGTGATCAATTCTAAATGCATGACTAAATGCTATGTTTTGTTTATGAATACTCAATATTAAGTTTTACCTCAATTATTAGAAAATATTAGAAAATTTGGTATCAATTTACATGGCTACCTATCTCATAATGCAGTTTAGTTCACATAACACTTTATAGAAAAAACATTTTTTAGCCCTAGAGTAGAGATTAAGAGGAAATAAAGTCAGAATTACTTTGGGGAAAAAAGAACATTATTAATAGTTGTAAAGATATCATACAATGTATCTAGACACGCTCAGACACGCGGGAGCGTGTCAAGCCAAGTTCTGGAACGCAGCTCACCTTATTCTTAATCTAAGAAACATTTTCAGATCAGTTAATTGTCACAAATCGACACTCCTATAGATAGTCATGTAGGTTCAGAAAATAGAATTAAATTTTTATTTTAAGGGATTTTACGAACTATGCCCAAGTAACGCAAAATAAAAATATTTATTGGGATCACAACAGTGTTATTACATTCAGTTAACAAAACTTTACAAAAGAGTTTGTTAGGTTGATTGCGTTAGCCACAACACTATGTATCCAAACTTAGTGGTGTAAAAGTACCTATCAATTATTACATAGATTAGCAACAAAGGTGCTATTAAATTAATTGATTACAGATACAATCATATTCTATAACACTCAGGTCTGTATAAGACTAGAATGTTCATCAGACTGCTGGTGTTACCTTGCTTAAGTAATAAGCCCAAATAGACTATCAGCGGGGCCTTATGCAGTCAATACATTAATACATTTTTGTCTCTGTCTCTCCACTTCAAATGCACATAGACTAGGCTTAACGGTGGACTCTACTGCAGGCAGTGAGGGGTCTTCGAGGTCGTTTACCTTGGTAAATCACTATAGTAGACCAATAGATGTACTTTGAAGTAAAATTTGCTGGGACATTAAATTTCATCAAGTTTTAATTCCTGTAGTTAATTAACCTTTTATTATGTCAATAATAATTAGAAAATACATTTAAGAAGAATATATTTTAAAGTTAAAGACTGTGATTGTCTTAGACCGGCTTTGATAGTATTAGGAAATAAGATGCATTACTAAATGGTTGGGATAAACATTACAAGGGGTAAAGTACCTACTAGAGAGTCTGTCAGTCTGGGAATAACAACATGTAAACTATTTAAGAGTTCTTAGATGCATACTTTACCTTTAGGACTTTGTGATTAAAATAAAAGCTGTGTTATTTTACGTAGATCTGACAATATTACTGCAATAGCTCATATAAACTGTGTGGGAAGAATACAATACTCTTCTATAAACGGCACTGATTTTTAATAAATCAGAAATAATTTATTTTGCAAAATAAGGTGTTCACATTTTAATATAATGGCTCTTCCACATTCTACCTCAAGAGGCTGACTTTGAGTCTCGTAATTCCAATGTAGATAAAGAATGGAGACTGTCTAAGTTTTCAATTTCAGAATAAACAATAATTTTGGCCACCCAAATCCTGATCCAAAGAGTCTCATAATTTCAATGTAGTTAACGAATGGATACGAAGTCAATTCTTTCTATAAATAAATAATTTTGGCCATCCACAGAGACCTTTTTTGCATATAGGTAAGATCATAAGAGTCCAAAGTATATTTCTTGGGATAGGGGTCTCTAGATGGAATATTCTCTTTTTATATGTTTTTCTCCTTTTTTAGTTTACTGCTTAAAGCTCTCCATAAGATAAGAACAGATAGGACTAAAGAAATATAGTTTTACCAATTTTTGACATTACAACCATGTTATTCGTTTTTGAATTCTTTACTAATCTCGGAGATAATAACAATTAGACCTTCTGATTATATTTTAATGTCTTCTTTTAGAACTAGCTATCCTCTACAACTAACCCGGGGGGCTGGTTTATTATCAAGCAGGCAATTATGAGGAGAATGATACATGTATGTAGATTATTTATAATTCTTAATTGTGTACCATTTTACAAAAATAACTTAAAAGACTAAATTTTATGCACAAGGGTGAGTAATTGATTTTTATAGGTAGATTATCGCAGAATTTGCTGGAACAATACAATAGTATCCCGTGATAGTAGTGGTCTAATATAAAAGTCTTAAAATAGATTTATCAATGTATTTTATTTATTATAACTTCATCCGTGATCAAGGCGCTTGCAACAGTGCCGAAATATCGGAAACTCAAACCAATAAAAAATTGATTTAGCATCTTTATTGACTTATTTAAGTCTTCAAAGAATTTTAAGATTTTCGTAGATTATTCAGATGAAGTGTTGAAAGATAGGATTTTTTCATTTAAGTCAAGGTTGCTATGATTTTCTGGTTATATACACAAGCAGACGTACAACAAGATAATTACATTCCCATTAAAAAAAAAAAAAAAAAAAAAAAAAAAAAAAAAAAAAAGGGGGTATTGAACCAAGATGGTTTTAACATATATATAATTTTATGTTCTCTGAACATCTACAAGTATTATCATACCTCGGACTAATTTCGAATATAATATAAGGATTAAACGAACTTACCTAGTGAAGTTCTATCCTTATTATATGAAGAAATTAGTCCGAGGTATGAGATTCCCACCCTCCCAAGATTAACTTTCAATTAATCTTCCCGTATATGGCAGTACCTGGTACCACTGCTCTAAACTAAATGACACGTAAATGCAGTGTTGCCAGGCGCGGCGTTTTTATTCTGTTTCAGATTACAATAATTCCTTTGATTTAAAATAAGTTTTACTTAAATCAAGGAATAATTCTAAAAATCGCGTCAGGCGTAGCGAGAGAACGCTACTACAAGTATTATCATACCTCGGACTAATTTCTTCATATAATAAGGATAGAACTTCACTAGGTAAGTTCGTTTAATCCTTATATAATATGATATTGATCACATTAGTGAGATTCTGAAAGATCGGGTGCATAGTATTCGCTTCCGGTGTGCTTGTATAAACTGAACTTATATGAAGTAGGTAGGTACTTATGACGTATGAATGGTATTTCAATTTAATAATAATAATAAAAAAAAAAACTTCTAGTAAGTAGGTCTTCAGCCCTATAATGACTAACTTTCCAGCTTATGTGACGTAAAGTAAACTGGAACTTTGACTTTAATTTGATGGCGGTATTTCAATTTTTCATACAATAGACGCTGTAAATACAGCAACTACGCTGTAATTAAAATACAGAAATCTTGTGATAAGGCCTATGATATATTATGTGTCATCCCCAATATTATGTAAATTAATTTATTAAATACGTTGCAACATAAAACTCATCATCATCATCATCAGCTGGAAGACGTCCACTGCTGAACATAGGCCCCTTAGACCGCCACGCCGAACGACAATTAGCCACTTGCATCCATCGGCTGCCCGCGGCCGTCCCGATGTCGTCGGTCCACCTAGTGGGAGGCCTGCCTACGCTGCGTCTTCCGGTCCGTGGTCGCCACTCGGGAACTTTTCTTCCCCATCGGTTGTCAGTTCTACGAGCGATGTGACCTGCCCATTGCCACTTCAACTTGCAAATTTTATGAGCTATGTCGGTGACTCTTGTTCTTCGCCGAATATCCATGTTCCGGATTTTATCCCGCAAAGAAACTCCAAATACTTAGTCTCTCTAAAAGGCCAGCAGTCAAAGAACATAATATTGCTCATGAAGAACCATGAATCATTGTTATCATCATCTGTCTATAGCTTTTTCTTAACTGTGTTCTGTATTCTAGTCCAGTCTGCCAACCAGATACAGCTGAATACCAGTAGATTTTTTCAATTCTCTTTGCTTAAAACTTCAAAGTGTGACAAGGAGGTTTTGCAGTAAAATGCTTTCCTTCGTGCAAATCAATATTTAACCATAAATTATAATAATATCATCTTCATTATCTTGTAAATGTTATTTTCATAGATAAAAAATGTTTAAAAGTGCATGACGACACAATAATAATGTCATCATCAAATCTTTTCAAATTAATTTTGCCGCATAGCACAGTTCTCAGCCTTACTCAAGAGCACAGTAATAGAAACTTGGTACATTAAACAACGAAGAATTGTACTAGTTATGTATAACGGTCCACGTGCTAGTGACTGTTATTGTAAACATGGAGATTATGTAAATATAGATTACGACGGCGATCGCGAGTGCATGCACTTGGTGAATTGACCCGGCGCCCTCGGCCACACTGTGTCACGCACTTACTTTCTTCAAGCAATCTTCTCATGTTTTTGATTGTTTTCATGAAATAAGCTAGAAAAAATGTAACCAGTCCATTACCAGTAAGATTATCAAACATTATTGCCCCGTATTTTTACATGTTTTGTAAACCAAAATTGACGAAGATTATACGACGCTTTGAAATTAACAATGATCAACAAATTGATTGATATGATCAACGACAGAGAAGCGCAGAGGCTGAGCGATCAACTACAGCGTGCAGCGTTTTGACATCTTTGTCAATATAACCGATTATGATCAACGACAGACAAGCGCAGAGGCTGAGCGATCAACTGCAGCGGTTCGTGCCAGGCGATATTTTCTTAGAAATTCTAGATCGAATTGAGAAAATACTTCTATTAATAAGGAAATGGTTCGATAAAATATCATCATCAGCCATGCGCGACATTTTCTGGTTTGTGTGCCATAATATAATAATTTGGAAAGGTGATCTTCAGGGAAAATTGATCAGTTTTATCAAATCTTTGAGTCATCATCTAATTTTAGGTAGTAGTTTATTTATATTCTAGGAAATTAGGTTTATTCTGATATACTAGATACATCGACATCCATGTTACTAGCATGACATTTCTCGGGGATCCTTTCAATTTATAATAATTATTGTCTTCGATCTTCAGGAAAAATTGACCAGTTTGATCATCTAAGTGAGTCATCATCTAAGTTTTAGGTAGTAGTTTAATAATATTCTAAATATTAGGTTTATTCTCTTACTAGCATGATTATAATACTCGGGGCTACTTTCGTTTTATACCCAAGATACAGCTATTCCTTGGTGTTAATTTAGGATATGATCTAATACCTGTTTACTTTTGGAAACAATATTCAACAAGCAATCCCATCTCATTTCCTCGGCCGATTAATATTTGAAATTCAAAAGTGCCATTTTGAAATAAACGATTTGATTTTGAGTTTATCCGTTGGCTGTAAAATATTCCTGAATCAATGCACTTGATCGTTTTTCACCTCGACCTTCACAAATTCTGCTGTGACATCACGCCATAGTGAAATTCTTTGGAAACTCTTGCGCATTTCTTAGTGTTTTCCGCTTTCTCCTGACGTATATTGTAGATAGGCAGGTGACACACTGGACCTTTCTTAACAACGTTGGGTTGTGAGGTAGTCTGACGTCATTAGTTTGTGGTAACCGCACGTGTTTCTCGGTTTGATGGGGTAAGATGCGTGTGCGTGGGCAATCGGCATCACCATTATTTTCATCATCATTCCAAAAAAAAACCTATATATTGGTATTAAAATGTGTCTTATTCAAATATTTTTTCAGGCATTTTCTTCTTTTTCCGTACTTCTCTATTACTCTTGATATCTTTTCTTTATTTTAACTTTAAATATTATATATTATGCACTCACTGCTGGGACACAAGTCTCCTTCCCGTGTCCACGCGCGTGGCACCGCGCGTGCCCCCGCGACGGGTTCCGTCGCACGGATGCGGGCCCTGTTGCGTGGGTGCTGGGTGCGCCTCCCCGCGACAGACGCCCGCGCGGGTCCCCGCGACGGAGCATTTTTAACCGACTTCAAAAAAAGGAGGAGGTTATCAATTCGACTGTATTTTTTTTTTTTTATGTTTGTTACCTCATAACTTCCGACTGGGTGAACCGATTTTCATAATTCTTTTTTCAATCGAAAGCTGGTGCTTCCCGTGTGGTCCCATTGTCACCATTTTAGGATCTGATGATTGGATCTTGGAGAAATCGAGGGCAACCCTCAAATTTTATTAGAAATCATCATCTCATGTAGCTGAGCTGATGATGGAAGGTACAACTCCTCAAGTAAGAAAATTATGTTCGTGTTCGCATATCTCCGGAACTAGAAGTCCGATTTAAGTAATTCTTTTTTTGTTGTACTAGGTATCGTTCAACTTAGGGAATACTGCAAATTTCATCAAAATCGGAAAATGAAAATTATGTATTTGACAAGAATGTTGGTTGAATATTTAAACTAAAAGAGTAAAATAAAAACTTTTTCTAAAAAAAATGTGACCGCCTTCAAAAACAACCACAAAAAAGGGTAAAATAACCTACAAAACTTTTCTTTCAGAAGTCGGTGGCAAAAAAGACAATAAAAATTAATAAAAAAAGTCACCGACTTCCGAAAGAAAAGTTTTGTAGGTTATTTTACCCTTTTTTGTGGTTGTTTTTTTTTATAGAACCGCGCGGGCATCCATTTAACGCAGTTTCGGCCCTTAGAAAGGAAGTCGGTCACGTGAGTTCGGTCTGTAACTTCTGGAACTGCGAGTCAAGTTTGTTTAAAAAATTCCTGATTATGCCGCATATATCGTCACGGTGTTTTCCGTTTTAAGAGTAGGTAATGATGATGAAGTGATGATGGGTTCGAAGTCGAACCTACGAACCTGAGCCTTGGTGCCGTTACCTCATCGTATCTTTGCTTTTCCTCTATCTTTTTACAACCAACGTTCTTAGCCACATCTTAGATCAGATTCTTCATGATGATTTTCTCCAGTTCTAAACGATTGGATATAAAATTCGATATTGAAATAAGTTGGTTTAACCGATGACTGTAAAATAATTGTGAAGCAATACATGTACTTTAAATTTTACGGAAATCATAAAATCTCTCATGGGTTTCCATTATACGTACCTGTGTTTATTATGCTGAGCATGTTTCCTCCTGATCTGTGTTATTTGTGATATTATAGCGTGACCCGCATCCTTCCTCTATCGATGACTTCTAGCAGAAATTATAATAAGGTACTCTATATATTATTATATCATGACTTAAAAAGGTTTGGGCCTAAACTGCGGGCCGAACCGAGAATAAACTCTTAAGCAATCTACAGCATGTGCCACAAAATATGTGTAATTATTTATGCTGTGGTACTGAATCAATTGTCATGGAATTTTGCTAAAAAACTAATAAAAGCATCATCTAATCTCACAATTTTTAATTATTTCCGAAAAACGAGATGATGATTTCTGGACTGATTTTCTTTACCTGGTGCCGCGAGACTGTCTTAGCAAGTATCCGTGACCTTGAAACGCATAGAGAGGAACAGAAGAAACGGGGTGGCTGTTTAGACCAGTCAGAGTCTGACAATCCCTTTCGGTCTACCCAGGGTGGGAGGACTCATTGTTGGCAATTTACACACTTAAAAAAAAAGAAAACCATAAATAAGGAAAAAAATCGAGTGTAACACCAAGTATTATCTAAAAAAAAAAGTCCAAGTTCATGATGACTCTACAAGGACTGTTGCTAACTGAACTAAACATACTAGTTACATAATAACCTTATTTGTCCGTGACATTGGCCTACAGTATGACGTCCCAAGTTCATTGAGAGCGACCATCCCACTGACTGATTATCCTGTTAGTGGGCAAGCCTCTGACGTCATACGCTAGTTTAGTGATGCTTTGAGACTTGTCTCTTAAAGTAACATCTACCTTTTACTACTACGATTAGGCAATAGTTGACCACTTGATACTGAAAAATTAAATAATTGTATTTTTTAATTAATAATTGTTACTAAGCATGATATTTCCATTTTGGCAAAAATAAATTATTTGATTTGACGAAATATTTTTTATTCATTAGAAAACCTGGATTTTCTAAGTTACTTGACCACGAAGAAAGTTATTCAGTATTTTTCCTTCCTTTTTTATAAAACGTAAGCCACACTAGGATTTTTCCTGATACACTTAAAAACCTACTAAAACTATTTAAAGCACAATAAAAACATCTAGACCCTTACCAAATTACTAATTGATCATACAAAATAATGTTTGTTTCGCGCGGGAATCTATTCTGCGACACGCGCTTTAGCAGTCGGTCCCTTAGCCACTGCGCCAACCGTTGGCGCCAACCGTATCGTAAAATTTTTGTGGTCCATAGCACAACATAAAATATATTATGAATATTAAGTAATGGCACAGCAAAGCTTAGTATAATATAAATGCTAGGACATAGTACATAGTCATCGATAAAGGAAAGATGACAGCCACGCTATAATATCTTGAGCAACACCGATCAGGAGGAAAGATTTATAGAAGCTTAATCAACACGTGCAAAGCATATAAAATATGAGAAACATACGTATTATGGAAACCCAAGAGAAATACTTTTTCTGATTTCCTTAATAATGAACATCCATTGCTTAACAATTATTTTACAGTAATCGGTTAAACCAACTTATTGATGGACGAATTATACGTACCCATTCATTGGATAAAAAACCTTTATGAGGAAAGTTTAGAGTTGAAAGAAGATAATTATCATTTAGTTTAGACTTTAGAGTATAAAGTAGAGGAAAACAAAAGAAATGATTGAAGAAGAGCAAAGGGTGGTTCCTTAAAAAGAAAATGATTAGAAATAGAAAAATCGTTCATACCGCGCAGACTCCCAATGATAAGGATAAGACCGTCACATTTAATATTTATTTATTTGTGTACACACAGAGATGTATTTACAATATATGTTTTAAAAATAAACTGCGTATAGAAGAGAGATAGACAAAAATGAGACGATGCCGACGCACACGCAGCTTAACCCATCAAACCAATAAACACGTGCGGTTACCACAAGCTAATGACGTCAGACCACCTCACAAACCAACGTCTAGTAACATGTGGAAACGTAGTTAGTAACATGTGGAAACGTAGTGGATTGTACATTTACTTATTATAATTGATTGTCTACCTAGATATTAATATGCAATGTACGATTGTTTGTTTTCCCAAAATAAATAAATAAATAAAAGTTAAGAAAGGTCCAGTGTGTCACCTGCCTATATACCTACGATATACGTCAAAAGAAAGCGGAAAATACGTTAAAATAATATTCCAGAAAATTCCATCAAGGCGTGATGTCACAGCAGAATAGTGAAGGTCGAGGTGATAAGTAAAGAGGAGGTAAAATGAAGAAACATGCATAGTCATCGATAGAGGAAAGGTGCGGGCCACCACAGATTATCAGATAAATAAGAAAATAAAAGGAACCGACTTCAAAACCAAAAACAAAAAAGTTGTAAAACAACTTGTGTGTGTGCACATACCTACATCAAAATCTGCACTTATGAGTAAAAGCGTTTTTTTGCATGGCGCCAACTATACATATACTCGTACAATAAATTGCCCAAAAGTTGGAAAGAGCAAATAATACCTCAATTAAAAAAAAAAACTATGGAATAGTTTTTAGCTCAAAAATCATAATTTATATTATTAAAGATTTTTTGAACCGACTCCTTCTGATTACTTGAATGAATAAATAAATTAATGAATGTATAATTATATTGTAATTAAATAATGGATGGATAATAATAATGAAAATTATGTAATAAGTGTTTAATTCTAAAATTGAAATAATTTAATAATGTAATTGGTTATTGACTGAAAATAATGGTACCTAACATATTTGCACGCCTTGAGAAAGGCAGACATGTCATGACTCACCCTTATTTAAGATCTTGCATGCATGTATTATTTTTAATTCTGTATGTAAACATAGGTGTGTTTAAGCAAATAAAAATTTCTATTCTATTCTATACTAAAAAAAAGGAAGAAATATTGAGAGAGCTCAGAAATGCGACACCGCGTATAGCAGCCAGGCTGCAACTGTTTACACTAAAACTGCAGATCTAAAAGCATAATATTAATTTTACCTCACAATCGTAAACGTGCGTCGTAAAGCAGCCAGCGATAGCGTTACGATATCGTACTACTTGGCCACCAACTGGTCGATAAGCACCAAAAATTACACCTCAACAAAATTCTTTTTTTTACTCGTTTTTTAATACTTACTGAAAAATATAAATGTGAAAGTGTATATACAACAAGTATGGTATGTTTATTAATTCGGGTACGTACAACCATTGACAAATTAAATATTTTGTCTTTATAATATTAGTTACGACAATGTGGTAAAATATTACTGTAGCATGTCGCAAGTCCATCACTCAGCTGCGGCTACGCGGCGCTACGCTTTCGTAGAAGCTGCGTAGCCAACATGGCGCCTGAAGTTTAAGACAAACTATCTTCTAAGAGTTGCATAAATTTTTAAAAATAAATCTATAAACACTTTAGCCCGCGGCTTTACCAGCTTAAAAGATTGTGTCAATAAATCCTAACTACTATTACAAGTAGTATTACAACTTCGAAGACTTTTTACATTCAACTGTTAGGAGGAAATATTACAATTCATATTTATAAGAATAGGTTGGATGTAGCATGCAGCCTTAAATTACCCAGTTTTGAAGCTAGGTACATCAAGAGCACCTCATCAGTGAGAACAAAAAAGAAACATGACCTTATTCATAACAAACACATTCCTATAATATTGTTATTTCAATTAATATTTTCATGGGAATCAACTACATGATTATTGATCTACAAATGAATGCGGAACAATTTAATATTTTATAAACGATGTGATTGCCACGTGTGATCTGAAGGGTTCCCAGTATTGTGCGGCTTCACAATGAAGAGATCTTAAGGCACCATGATGAGTGTTTCGAAAACAAAGTTCTGCTTAGTATTGCATCGTCATCATCCAAAGAATTTTATCGACGGTAGAAAAGACAAAATGACAAAACGTCGATAGATTTTTACTGTTTTACAGCATGAATATTTCCTTATGAAACTTCTGCGGTCGTAAGCTTTTCTGCCAATTGCCAACAAACCTGGGGTGGTTTAGATACATTCACAACCCTGGAACGTAAAGGGCTATTGAAGGATTACGAAGGATTTTAGTACGTACGAGACACAGTGTCGAGTGACAGTCCGTCTCATCTTGCCCTGGCCTCATTTGATGTTTTTACCACGATAAAAAAGACAATTTACAGCTACAGTTTTTTTTAAGACTGTCGATCGTTACTTGAGCTGAGTCAGTCATTTAGAATACCTGTGATGTTATATAATTGTCTCTATTTACGATGTTGCCATATGGTAATTCGTGGCGCATAAAAGCTAGCATCTTCTATTAATAGATAAATCTTATGTAACGTAGTAATATACACATATAGTACGAACAGCTGATAGATGCATCGCTAGTGTTAAATGTGATGTTCGTGCGCACTCACATGTATTGTATGTCTGTTTATCACGAATCGTGAGTGATGATCTAGTAAACAGATGAAAACAACAACAATATTGTTATTCTTTATTGCGCACTGAGGAAAAAATCACGGTTCGAACAAATTCCTTTTATGGCTGTGTACGTACAAAATCCCGGCGTGGCGACGAGTCCATCGAGCGCCTAGTGTAATCTGTGGCCTAGTGGGGCAGGGCAAAGTTGAAGGCACCCGAGCACGAGGTAGATCGCCTATAAGATGGACGGATCAGATCAAAGCAGCTGTGGACAGTTCCCTGCACGTCTGCACCAGAAAGGCGGCCATCAGACAGGAATGGCGGCGTATTGTTAGGCGACCCACTAACAGCTGAAATGACGACCACGACCACTCTGCCAAGAGTGAAACGACGAAGAAGGAGACGTACAAAATAGAGTGGAGTTTCACTACGGAAAGAGGTTTCATAAAGGGTGAAAGTTTGTTTAGGTCATTAGGTCTATGTCGAAAATATTAGTTAACTGACCAAATAGCATACGATGGACATATTCCACATTGGGCATCCGCTGAAACGGCACCTGAAAGCAAAATTATTCCACTTGTGGCACTTTTTTTAGCATGGTGAAATCATTAAATGAGTCCTCTCACCCAGGGCAGAGCGGGAGGGACTGTCAGACTTGTACTAACTAAAATCCACGGTGTCCTTCAATACTCCTTTACGTTCCGGGGTCAAGGTTATCGTGAGACCCCGACCAATTATGGTATTCAGCGGGTGCTCAATGTGGAATATCTCGGATGCCATTTAGGCGGGTGCCTTTCGTAGAATATCTCATCCGAATGCAGTGATCAGCAGCCACATCAGTTGTTATTCCGTCGGGCCAAGTTCAGCGTGTCAAAGTTGACGTTCGATTCTCCGCGCATTCTTATAGCTGCGCTTATCTGATTATTTCGTACAACTGTACTTATATCCAGGGTTTGTCCAACAAAATAAAACTTTTTTTCTTGTACTTGAGCTGGAGGTATTTTACTACTGACATAGCTCATCGTAAGCTGCCTTCGTATGACCAGATGTATGTGTGGGGTAAAGCTTTTAACCAAACAATTTAAATAAATAATAAGTAATATTCCACAACTAGCACACAACGCCATCTAGTCCCAAGGTAAGCAGAGCTTGTGTTAAGGGTACTAGAAAACTTATAAACATACTTATAATATTTCTAAATACATAAATATTTTAGATATTACACCCAGACACAGAACAAATGGTCGTGCTCATCACACAAACATTTGTCCTGGGTAGGTATCGAACCCACGACCTCCGGAATAGCAGTTAGAGTCACTAACCACTAGACCAACAGCTAGGCCCACACCATACCAATGAGAGGAACAAAGTCGATCTCACAAACAGGGTGACACAATGAGCGGTCTCATTGCTAAAGCGATCACAAATGATTTTTAAATCAATCTATATTTTCCTAGATCGCTACAATACAAGTAAACGATTTAAGTGAATCATACAGGCTATGACTACCTATCACCTTTGTATTGTAAAGTAATTACACGACTTGGTAAATACATTCCGGTGGTAGGTATCCTTAACCGTAACCATATTCGCTATCTGTTGGATTTCATTCAATAAAACAAAAGGGGTGTCACACGTAATACAAAGCCGCAAATTCAGGAGTGACGCATCGCAGGTAAAGTTGGTCAAATGTTTAAAAGAATAAAGTAAAGTGGGGCGAAAACGAAAAAAAAATACTGTCAAGGCTGGCATTCACAGATGTAGGTACCTAACAGTATGGTATGCTTCACAGAAAATCACACCTTTTTTAGTGACATCATTACTCAGAATCTACAATCAGATTTCGCCCGTTATATCTCTAAATCCCATTAAATAGGTGGCGGGCCTACAGCTAACCCAGGCACAAATTCAATTTCCATGGTTACTACAAAGTATATCTTAACAGAAAAACCCAAAAGCGTATTTCTTTTTAGCGATAAGCACGCGTTTTACCCCTATCTTGACTGGATGGTAAGCGAAGATGAAACACACATGCCGAGAAGTTACCTACTTACTGCTGATTTAAAAACCCCAATATTGTAAATATCACTACCTATACTTTGAACGACCAGGGAAACGAACCCGAGACCTTGCTTTGAAGTCATAAATCTCAGTGATCGCACTTTTGTCTAGACTCTAGACCAACGGGGCTGTTAACTAGAGTTGCTAGGCGGTGTTGGCGCAGTGGCTGCTGCTGTGTGTCGCGAGTTAGATCACCGCACGGAACAAAATTTTGACCAACAAGTAGTCCCACCCGTAATGGTGGGTGTTTGTGTATGTGAGTTTCTATGTTTGTAAACGCATCCATGACACAGTAGAAATTCTAAGTTTGGAACAAAAATTTACTTTAAAAAAAAACAAAAAACACCTCCTCGCGTCGTATTTCTCATTACAGAGGGTCGTGATTCCCCCGACGTCGACGTGAAGTCACTTTCAGTTTGACGATGCTCCACCAGCTGTTTCTCTCCCTTGCAGAATGAACAGCATCGTGAAGTTTTAGTGTAAAAAAAAGAGCGATTTTGGTCCAACTATCTAAGTGAACTGCGACCCTTCAGACGCTTGCCATCAACCTTACGAGTAACCAACAAATTGTTCAAGATTGTGACTATTTTTTCTCGCGATGTGACCGAAAATCTCCAAGATATTATATTAAACACACATACAGATAAAAAATCTATGTATATGTAGAACTTAATAATGTTACAATTTTTTTTACAACAGTGCAATTTGATACAACCTCGTGGAACCACGTTAGTACTGTTACTATTGAGGACTTTTCTTTTGTCTCCAGTTTTCTACATGTGAGTCACAGGGATATTCTATCGGTTCGTGGTCGTCACTGGGCGCGTGTGAGGCATGCCCAACGTCTACGATTACGTGTAAACAGTGGTTATGTTCTATTGTGTATATAAGCGTAGGGAAATGGTCGTGGCTTTCAGTTGCTCTCGTGTGGTAATAGCTTTACGTAACGAGCTTACATTTTACATTCAGTGACCGTCTTGTGTAAGTAGTTTTATATTTTTCGCGAGTGGTTCGGAGTATTGTGATTTGGTGAAGTTATTTTATCGAATAAAGAAAATTTACACGGAACTAGTGTACGCAACATACCAAATTATTATAAATAAAAGAGTAAAAAAAACATGAATTTAAACAAAAAAAAAAAAAAAAAAAATGAAAGTATGATTAGCATCTATGTCGGCTAAATTCTTATAAATTAGCATCTTCGTCAGCTAAATTCTACTAATAGCTTTTCTAAAGTTTAATTTAATACAGCTCCATGCTGGGAGACTTCCTAAACAAATTAGTAAAAGTTTTAACTTAAGAAATTAATTTTACTTTAACTTAAAGTCGCTATTTTATTCCTAATCTTTGTTCATAACCAAACAATGGCCGAATTCGCCAATCCAAGCATTAAAGATCATCACCAACTTTTTTAAGACATGCAGTCGTCATTGAACACGGATCAGGATTTGAATTTAGAGATTAGTTGCACAAAATACATTTATTATGATACTCGTATGTGCATTTTTGCTACGAGATTATTGCAGATATATGGAAAAGAATATAATTATGCAACTTTCATTATAAATATGTACTTATAGAAAAGAAGCAGATGCATCAAATACTTCTAATTATAAGAACGTAAATGCATAGTTAGAGCAGTTGATTTTGTTTTCAGTACCGATCTGGGTGTTTGTGAATGCGAGTTTCTATGTTTTAAACGCACCCACGACTAAGGAGAATTATCTAGTATAGGGCAACTTTAAAAAATAAAAAAATCGTTGGTCTCATAATAAGAGTTGTAAATTACATATCACTAACAAAATATTGATAAATCAGCATAATGAAATAACGTGACGCGTCAACGATAAATCATTTGAAAATCACATAACTTATACTGTTGTAAAAATAACTTGAGTTAAATGTAAAAATAACTTTGTGAACCAAAAATAATATGAGTGGACGTTTCCATTCTTTCTGAGAAATGAATGAGTTCATAAAAACACCTTTGTGATGTCACTTTGTTGACGCTTCTTGTTGCCAAGGGTTGTCTTTCATCTAGGTCAGAGGGGAGCCCGTTGCCATACGTACGGCAACGCCGCCAGTCTAGGGTACCACTTGATAGTGTTTGATAAGATGATGTTGAAACTGTTAATTGGAGTTTTGTTTATTTGATCGATAATGTATATTTGTCGATTGTTAATAGTCATACTTACTTAGAAGCCTGAATTCTGGACGAAGAAAACTAATCAAATAAACCATTCTTATGCCTCATTTACATTCAGCTGTAGTGAGCAGGGAAGTGGGCAGGGAAGCGGGCAGGACGAGTATGTAAACGTATACTTCTCATGTCACTGCTTAATGCCACTCGCGCTGCCCAGCGCTCCCCAAAAGAGCGGTTTTTATGCGGACTTCAAAGGACCGGCAGCGCGAGCGGTAGCCCGTGTTTACATTCTGCTCAAGCGCTCAGTTGACGCCGTGCGCCTGGAGGAGAAATACCTACGTTCGGTTTCATCATCGAAAATGCTGTACGAATGGAGCAACAAGATTACAATAAAATTCTTAGAACAACTGGAAACGGAAAAAGTAATTTGGGATGTTAAGGATAAACAAAATGAACAGTTATAACATAAAGTTCTATTTCGATGGATAGATATCATCCACCATCGTCATCACAGAAAAATTATGTTCGTCGTAACATTATTTTTTTGTATTCGATATCTTTTTAAATATCGAACATAATTAAGTATCGCAAAAAGAGACAGCGCGGCCTCTGTAATTATTTCGACGTCTGCCATTGCCGAATCTTGAAAGCGAAGTGAGTGGTAGGGCAGAATGTAAACACACACTCCTCTCGATCCTGCTGCAGCAGTATTTAGGGAATTATTGCCGGCAGTGCGAGGGGCAGCGGTAGGGGCTGAATGTAAATGAGGCATTAGAGACAAATAAAAATGAAAAAATTATAAAATATAAAACGTTATAAAATCCTACTAACAGAAGTTTACGCACACAAAATCATAAAACAAGCTGGCCCGGCAAACTTCATGCCCTCTCAAAATCATTTTTTTATCACAATTTACTCACTTTTTAAACCTTCCGTAGTCTTTCAAAAATAATTCAAGCCCAAAATTAGCCAAATTGATCCAGCCTTTCTCGAGTTTTATCAAGACTAACGAACAGCAATTGATTTTTACATAATAAGAGATTAAATATTATGTTCTAGATGTGGTTCAAATGAAAAACTCGTTCAATTTAACTATAGTCTGCGCGGGCGCGCGTCGCGACGTTCATTCACCACAGAACACACAGTCCATTCAGCAATCACTTTTCGCTTTTCTCCTGTTTCTCTGAACAATAGAAAGTAGGCAACTGACTCAAGATAACGTAGTTCAATTGATAATGAACTTGCTGAAAAAAAACGAGCCTGAAAACGGTTTTAAGTTTTTTTTTTTAATGTGAACGTATTACTGTGAAAATGTTTTTGATATGATGAAGTTTTTAAAGTGAACATGTCGGTAAATCTATAAGTATTATGATAATTTTTAAACCTAGTGATGAAAACGCAAATCTACACCTTTAAGGTTTATCTTTAGATCTGGGTATGTGTGTACAAATATATACTTTAAATTCCATTTTCCAGTATAATATAACTCTAAGCTTATAAGTTTCCTGACTTCACCCGTTATTGGGATAGGTCTTTTTTTGTTTTAATTATAACCGACATAGTGTTTAACACCACTGCCAAGTGACTTATTGCCCAGTCCAAGAATTCTGAAACGTGTTTCGCAATATCGGAGATACTTTCACATTTTATACCTGAGTCGTGGCCCGGTACGTGCTTTGCTACTTTGACGGCAAAATCCCCATTAACAAAATCATCCGCCATTTATTGAATTCTTTTGTTACAAAAAATGTGATAAATGAAAAACCACTCGACCGATTTTGTGCAAACTTCATATACCTAAACCATCTACTAAATAATCCGAACAAAGCCTAAACATTTGGTTTGGATAAATAGGAAAACACTGTCAAAAAAATTAAAAAATACTACAAAAAATAATAATGTTCCAGTCATAAAATAATTATTATTGTAAGTGTAAGTACCGTTGATGACCATTCAAATGTCTTCGTAGCCTCGTAGCATGGTATTTCAGACGAGTTGAAGGCAAGTCGTAGCAAAACGCCGCGTAGACGCTCGTAGAGACCTTGCTACGGAATCTCGTAGCAAAACCGTAGACACCCTAAATCGTTTGCCGTAAGGTTATAGATAATAATGTTGATGAGAAAGAGTCGATAATAATTATTTAAGCACAACTATTACTCTTTCTTATTATAATTATTACTAATACTGAAAATACTATTGTTTTGAATGATAAATCGGTCAAACTTTAAAAAAAGCGAACAATTTGTTCGGTTTGCAAACACAACCATTAAGTATTTAAGTTATTTTCGCTTCAAATTCGTCGTATTATTATGAATAGTTTGAACAAGTGTGCGATGTTTGTGTAGATCGAATGGTGTTTGTTCTCATTACAAAGCGCTGCCACACGGAACACTTTTGTTTATTTTACAACATCTTACACAAATAATTATGTACTTTGATTATAAAGTGTTCTGATTTGTAATAACAAGCAAAACAAATAAATTGTTGTAACGAGGTAAAATCGCCGTTAAAGTGAGACCTAAGGAAATGTAGTTATTACGTACATAAGTGACAGGTTGAGGAAATGGACAGTAATCAGTACTTTTATTTGATTGTATACTAGTTCTTTTATAACTTTGTCCAAATCTAGGAATATCGTGGGTGCGTTTACGTTTAGCCCAAACGAATTTTTATTTTATTCTCTGTTTTTAGTATTTGTTGTTATCACAGCCACAGAAACACAACAAGACATGTGAAAATTACAACTTTCAAACTATCACGGTTCATGAGACAGCTTGGTGACTGACGGACTGACAGACAGACTTTGGGTACAGAACCCTAAACTACCACAAGTTTATACAATGAACGCCTGAAAAAGTAATGTTAAAATAAGTGACTCAAACTAAGAAACATGTTGTAGGTACTGTGAATAATTAATATTAATTAGCATTACAATAACCAATATAAAACTGCTGCAGTTAAGCTGCTCCCAATTAGTCACCTTACAAAAATAACAGGATTACTAAGATAAATGACCCATATTTTAATGCACCTGTAAATAAACTGAATTCTTGACAAATAAACTAAATTCATAATGCGGTGAGTCACCCACTTTACACATGTGACCCTAGATTTTTATATTAACGGGCATTCACACGCGTCAACTTTTCTATTTGCCTTCCAACAATACGGCGTATCATGCGATTAATCGCATCGCTTGCCAAATTAGTAGTCAAAAAGTAATCGACTTGTCATTTAGATGATTCGACGGACGATTTATGGCAGGCAGCACGTCTAAATTGACCGAAAAATCACCTCGTGTAAATACCCCATTGGATAGAGTGTGACGTCACTCTATTGTGAAAAGTTATGACGGTCCGTTGTTACTGAGCAGATGCTAAAAGAGAAAAGTCTATATTAATGACAATATCCATCATTTCATAGATGTATAAGTAGTAAGTAATACTTTGACAGACGTTAGTATTGAATGCAACACCTAGCGTGCCATAATATTGTAGAATATTGTTGTAAGTAAAATAAATTGTGACGAGGTTACTGTCGCTGAACTCAAACCACCGGTAGTTTGGACCCTGCTCCCATACGGGCGTAACACTATTTTCAATATTTTGTTTTAAACGCGGCATGTCTTAAGACTTTTATTTTTTCAATTAAAGGCGTTTTTGCACCCTGATGCCTCAGCGCGAATTCTATGTACATATTTGACCTCAATTAAACTAGGCATAATGCCAAAAAACAAAGGTGTATTTAAACAAATCACGTCTCATTGATTCTAATTAATGTATAGAGGTTTCGCACAGACTGGGAGATGCACCCATCTCTCAAATTCCTGTAATTGATTTCCAACTTTATCACAATAGCAGTAGGTTCATATTTATGTTGATGTCTGTACCATAGAGAAAAACTAATTATTTGCTTTGTTACAGGGATGATGCGCATCAGTGTGAGAAGATTTAGCATCAAGTAAGTTCCAGCAGACAACATGGTAGCCAAGGAAACTAGTGTGAAGGTATGTAAAGTTTATTAATTAGTAGCCACCCACCCCGACTTCACATGGACGCTAATATGCATATACATACAGAATTATTAAGTTTTACGCTGCCTTCACAATTTGGGCGAAAGTCGCGCGACAGCAGCGCGGCAGAAGCACATTCCTTTACATTTATTTTTATATGAACATCCGCGCATAAGCAGCGTCTGTCGCGCGACTGTCGCCCAAATGTGAAGGCAGCGTTAAGGTAGGTACTGATAAACTTGAGCAATCACTTAGAATGAACATTCTTACGAATGTTACATTACAGAAATCCAAACGTGAGCGTTTTATTCCTAAAGAAAAATGTTTGACGACCATTAACTAGAGCGTCCGCCAGAAAGATTGGACTTTTTTTTGGTTGTAAGCTTGGCTCTGCTCGCTGTTTAGTTCGACAAAATTAAAAACGGCGAATACTAGATGTTCTGTTATTAAAGTGAATTTTCAAGTCTATCAACACTTTGATACCGATCTCGGCAGTGCTATTAAACTTGGCACTGTTAAAAAAAATATGCAACCTTATCAAAAATTATAGGTTCAACAAACTTAATAATTGAATAACATTTAAATGAACGAAATAAACAACAGTTTGACATTGTTATTGTTACATTATCTGACCGTTTTGGGATTCCCATTCAGCTGATTTTGTTTTGAATATTGCATAATAAGGTTTTATTATGTCCATAAATACTATTATTCGTAATTTTACTCATCACTTTCACATTCTTATAATTTCGGTAATTAGGTTTACAGCATTCATGGCGGCTTTAGATTCACAACCATCTATCAGGAGCTCGTGATTCACGTGACATATTTTCCATTTCATCATGATTGTGTTTTAATATAAATTACGTAATATGGTAAGTAATTACACGTGATCGTATGAAATCATCTGACTGCCTTTTCCTAACTATATTGGGGTCGGCTTCCAATCGAACAGCTGGATATCAATATTTTACATTGAGTGACTGCCTATCAGACCTCCACAACCCAGTAACTGGGTAATATAATACCCCATGGTAAGACTGGTTGTCAGACTTTTATAGCTTCTGACTAACAGTAACGACTGCCAAATATCTACAAATGACAGCCGGGACCAACGTCTTTACGTGCTTTTCGGGGCACGGAAGAAATTGGTTACGACAGATGGTCACCCATCCTCAGACCAACCTCGGCAACCGCGGCTTAACCCGGAAGATCGACCTGTGCGGCTGTAATTATTTAGCCACGAGCTCCTCGACATGCTACTAAAAATAAATAGCACTATAATGTTTGTGAAAACGATCTCGAGGTCTATTCTCCATTGCTACAACGTCTTTTCCTTGTCATCCAGATGTCAGAAGACAGCAAGGAGGGCCAGTTCAACCTGGACGGCATCCTGAGCGAGCTGGGCAGCTTCGGCAAGTACCAGCTGCTGCTGCTGATGCTGCTCGCGTTCCGAGACTCCTTCCTCGCCATGTGCAACTTCAACTACGTCTTCACTGCCGCTGAAGTGGACTTCAGGTATCGTACTGTTCGATTAAAATTATCATCTCTCTTGAGCAGTGGTCCGGATGACTCATTGGCAACGCCTCCGACGTACCTACGTGTTGTTGGCCTTGGGTTCAAACCCTACAGGTGTATAAATGCCTATTCACACGCCGCATATTGAATTCGGGTTTGAACGCTACGAAACGTTTTTTTACTACATTGCGTACTATTGGTGGACACTGAATTCAGTTCATCAAACAAAATACTGTAATGTAGTTAAACTTGCATGCGACTGTCATACAATTTCTTGCATAGTCTATGAGGCTTCACTTTGTATATTTGATCACCCCTGCTCTCAAAAAGAAAGAAAAATTGTTAGGAAACTAGCATGTTCTAGAATCAAAAGTACACTAGGCCTGTGTGGTGTATTTACAGACCATTCCCTCTCACAGGCCTCAGTCCCAGCAGTGGGAACATATTGAGTGCAATTCCGTCTCTGAATGAACTAAGGTAACATTCAATCATTTATTCATGTGGATTGCATTAACATTCTAGTTATGTTTTCTTACACGATTTGTTGCAAGCGATAAGCGACTGCTTGTTTTAAAATACTCTATCGAAATCGTAGCAATTATGACTCATAAGAGAGTTAGTATTTTTAATCAGGAGTACCTATCGTAACAGTGCCTCCACTGCGGCATATTCTGTTATCTACTATGTTTTGTGTGTAGAGATTCTTAATTCTCAGCCTTTTTGTTTTTGGAGGCAAGTGATATCTCGGTCTTTATTTTTCGAGAAATATTGAAATCATTATTAGAACATGATTTTTTTTTTCATATTTTTGCTCTTTGTCAAGTGCTAAAGTCTGTACTTTTGTAGCGTCTCGTCTAAAGACTTTGTCAAGAATTTCCTCTTTAATAATTGGGTTGAAGAAAATGTAAAAAAAAAAACAAAATAGTTTTAATGTGGCATTCTCAGGTTTTATGTGTAGGTCTATTATATCTGATTACATATAGGTTTCACATCTCTTGATACGTCACTGATCCACTTTCCTGTTTATGAATCATCGTAGGTGTGAGTACGTAGGCCTAGTTAGTTCTCAGTTTTCCTGTGTGCAAAAAACAGTTTACGGAAATCCATATTATAATTTATTATCTAACTAATAAATTTATTATAAAGCAGAAGACTTTGTTTGTTTGTCTGGTTGAACGCGCTAATCTCAGGAACTACTGGTTGAAATTGAAAAATTATATTTACTAATTAGTTTCAAAATCGGGAAAATGTATTCCTTATCAAGAGCTTCCGTTGCGTGCGCTGCGTAAACGGTTAAAATTACGCAAAAAATATGTATCACGGAATCATTCCTCATAAAAAGAACTGAAATAAAGTCCGCAAGAGCATAATATGCGAAATTATTGAAATAATATTTATATCAAGATGGAAAACTGTTTAATAGGACAGTGATCACTGTATGGACTTTGAAAAGAACAGTATGATAACAATTTAGTCGGGGACACTTCTCTTCAGCTCGTATGCTACAACATTTGGAGTTTGAGTGCCCGAATTGGTAATCTGCCACATCCCATTAGGGTACACTCGGGAACTGAACACAACTTCACCTTCACCACAGAATACCTCTATAGAACTGGCATCCAAGAAGATCCTCAAAGCTCGTGAAGAAACCGGAACCCATTCTCCTTGGCGAATATCTGGCTTATTCGAATTACCTCTGTCCAACGAAATTTTTTGAGTAGCTGCTGTCCACTTCAAGGTCACCAGCTGAGCATCATTAGCACCTTTGATGCTCAAACTAAGATCTTGGCTTAAATTGAAACCAACAAGTAGTTCACCCGTTTTGTTAAGCGTTATTTTTCCAGTTCCTGTCAAGGTTCCATTAAACACAGGTGCTGCTCCTCTAAGGCTGGTGATTGCGTCAACAGGTTTCATCAAGATGCGATCTCCTCTTATAGTTAACTCTCTGGTGATGGTCATAGTTCCTGCCCAACCGTCATCTTTTTCCACAGATGCACCATACCACATTCCCATCCATGCAATTAAATACCTTTTGCCATCTTTCTCCATTGTCTGTGCTGAGTAAAAGTCGTGACCATAGTCAATTTCTTGGAAAGATACAGTTTTATTAAACTTACCTGTAGAATAATCAAAGCTTCCAATTATGTATCCCGTCTGGAATAAGTTCTGGTAACTGTCACCTACACTAGCCATACCTTGAGGAGATATGAGCAGGACGTAGCTCCCGTTCAGTTCGAAGAAGTCCGGACACTCCCACATGTAGCCCAGATCACCAGTAGATCTAGCCACTTCACTCAGGTACTCCCAGTACGCCATGTCTGAAGACCTGTACAGTATCACTCTGCCATGATGGTCTGCAGTCTGGCTACCCATGATAGCGTAGTAGTAATTTTCATGTTTCCACACTTTAGGATCCCGGAAATCTCTAGCTGTATCGGGCGTGAATGATATCACTGGATTCTTTTTGTACTTGTTGAATACAACCCCGTCGTTGCTGAACGCTAAGTACTGCGTCTCATTGGCAAACGAATCATTTCGTTTGTAGGCAGTATACATTAGAACTAACGTGCCGTCTATTTCAATCGCGCTGCCTGAGAAACAGAATTCCTCCTCTGGTAGCAATGCGACTGGCAGTTGTGTCCACTCCACTAAATCCTTGCTTACCACGTGACCCCAGTGAATAGGACCCGTCATTGTGTCTTGAGGATGATACTGGTAGAACAGATGATAGTTATTCTTGAAGTATGAAAATCCATTGGGATCGTTCATCCAGCCGACTGTTGGAGCTACATGATATAGTTGTCTGTACCTGCTGTTGATGCTGGCTTTGGCAGTGTTGATGTATGCTTCCACTACTTTCTTTGCAGCAATTTCTGCATCAGTTTGTTTGAGGTCACACGCTAGCACAGTCGCGAACATACTTAGTAGCACCACGTATATTTTTAGCACTTCCATAGTTGATAAGCACGCCCTTGTTTGCTGAACTAGGCTTATATACCTGTAATTATAAGTACTGATATATTCCACATAGTGCGATGTGTTGAGTATTTTGTTTTTGAATTACCTACGTAATGTATGGGTACAGATATCAAAAAAGTTTGCGATCGCGTTTTATTATGATTTCTTCTTCATTTTTGATTCTTTATTTCAAAATATAGATTTAGAATATAAAACAATAAAATAGTTAAATTCCTTATAATTAAACTAAATATCAGTTTATTATGCTAGTGGCCACAAACTTTTTTATGTGTACACAAATAGGTACCTAAGAACATTGCATCAGCTTTGTTTTCAAATTTGTTTTTCATTTCAGTTGGCCTTATTATGGTCAATTTTTTTAATCACCTCATTATTAAAACAAAGACTAGTTAAACTAAATGAATCCCATAACATTTGTAGTTAAAAAAACACGAGTGTTTCTCAAGCAATAAAAGAAAAATCAAAAGGAAACTTTAAACAAGAACTAATAGGTAATTCACAACATTTCTAAAGAATGCTAATGTTCTACTAAACAAGATCTTTTAAACGTTAACATACATTACTCGTTTACGTAAAAAAATGAATGCATCGTTAGTTCTTGATAGATGTACATCACTATAGTATAGTTGCACTAAGCGACAAAACATGAGTTAGAGTAAGTGTAATGTTTATATTTAAATCAGTTATTGTTTCTACGATGAATGACGCATTTTAAGTGAATGACTTGTATGAAATATGTCAGGTGGTCAATGTCTCCGTAGCACCTGAAATAACATCACATAGACAGACTGTGATCCATCAGAATTATAACAAAGGGAATACTGAGTGACACACTAGAATTCTTTTGTTTTCACTTCGTTATTTATAACCTTGTACCTATTCTGAATATATCAATCATAGCTGTACTACCGTATAAAAGTTACTTTTTATTGTGATTTCGAAAGTTCTAATAGCTGTTATTGTAATAATGTGTAATTGCTTTGCAGTATCTCATGCGATAATTATTATTCTAAACGTGCACTTATAGATCCCACAATGACATCATTAAAAATGATACGTTACTTGATGTTTTCCTAGTGTTCTAGTAATTTCTCTTGTATAATGAGAATGTTCAACAATTTACCTGTAGACCATACAAATGATCGTGCCAAACAAGATTATGACCTGCGACACGCAGTGTATTGACTGGTCTTTAAAAACGGTGCCGAACGTACTGTATATTGAGTAATGTGAAGGACTGACTGATCATCAAACCCCTTTTTGCTATCCCGAGTTATTAAATAGCATTTCACCTGAATGGCATGACACAGCGCTAGTACATTCCGCCGCAGGCCTAGTACACATTACATGCAATTGTTTCGTCATCCACTTCTATGGACTATACAAACAAGTCGTGAGCAGAAACCAGGAAGCACCACAATGCACAATATCTAGCCTAGTATTACAATCAGTCTGTTGTTCATGAAACCGTAACAACAAAATGTATTGGTAATACTAACTGACAAACTAAGACTATATTAATTTAAATTTTTGGGAAGGTTTCTGGTATCGTCTAAGAAAATAATTAACTTAGATTCAGAAATACTGCAATTCAAAATAGGTCAACAAATTAGAAATATAGACTAGAAGTAGTACTATTAGGTATTCTATGCTAGAAACTAAAAACATAATTTCATCGTGAAAGTCAAAATCTAGATCCAGCTGCCTCCCTGATCAGAAAACAACCGTAACCAACTTGAAGAAAAAGTTACTTGATCACAGCCATTAGTTTGCAAACTACACAAAAAGTTGTAGCCACAATAGATTTACAGATGTAACAACGTGTATAATATTGTGAAGATAACAATAAACATTGATAAATCTTCAAGATATTTTCTCCTCCAGATGCGTCGTCCCGGAGTGCGAGTTTTCCGACTCCCACTTTAACGCCTCCTGGATGTCGTACGCCCTCTCCAACAAGACCAATACCTGCCAACGGATGACCCCGTACGAGAACATCACCAGCGACTCCCTACTCAGCCGTGAGTTCACCTACACCTGCGCTCCCGACAACTTCGCTCTCAACAACACCATGCCTTGTGAGAAGGTGGTCTATGAAAACTATAACAGTATTGCGGCTGAAGTGAGTATATACTATCTGTATTTTCTTTTCGTGTTTTAATTCTTTGTCAAGAAGCCATCAGGAGAATCCCAAATACTCCCAGTATTTCGGATTCTCCCTAAACGTCACAATTCCATTCTTCTTCAAGTTTTAGCTGCCCAATAGGTACTGAGTTAACTCTCTCCAAATTTCATCGCTTTCGGTGGTTTTGTATCACAACTTTCCAATTTCTTCTGGCCACTTTGATAGATCGTCTGGCTAACTAATCGTTTATCTTATCCCGAAAACACACTAGTGCTAATCATATAGCTTCTTCGTAACAACTTCTTTTTTTGCTGGTGTCTAAATTCAGTTGTCGTTTATTAGATTTACTTCGAAAGCATGACTTTGTAAAAGTCATCTGGTACTATCATGACAAGTTTGGAACCAATATTTGGATAACTCATGATGAGTTGACAAAATATAGGTTCAATGGACTCCTGTTCTAATTTCTGGTCACCATGATAACAAAGAAAATGACCTTAAAAAAATATTACTTCCATATCCCATCAATTATGTGGAAATGATGGTGATTGTCACAGCTCGGTGCAAGATCATGGTTGCTTCACGCACGGGGGCGCACGGCTGCCGACTAAACACATGTAAACACACACATTATAGTGTTTAGCGGTCATGTGCTAGCTGTGATGACTCTATGAGTAGTATCTATGGGGCTATGGGCATAGCTGTACCTACACGACAGGAAATTATTTAGGAATCAAATGTTCTACGACGAATTGTTAATGTTTATCTAAACGGGTGTTCTTTAACTTTGAGAATTAATAATCTATCTCTGTCACAAATTTTGGTGGGGTCTTTACCTTTAACGACGGAATTTGCCTATCCGAGTCTTTAAAATTTCTAATCAAAAGCAGCCTCAAAAACAATGGAAAGGGGTTTTGAATTGAGACTGAATATTAATTTCAGTTAATCTTTAAATTCACGCATTTAATAGAGCCCTGTTGTCACGTTACTGAAGTGATTTGCATTGTCATGCAGACAAACGTTTGTATTGAACCTATTTTTCAAGAAGTCAGAGCATTTTGCAAAACACAGTGCATCGCTAGTATAGCATCTCATCAAACACATCCTTTCCTCCAGGTGGAGTGAAAAGGACTGTCAGACTTTTACTAAATAAAATCTATTCTGTGCCTTTGGTCGTCTTTTGCATTCCAGGGCAACTTTTTTGCCCTTGTATGCAAAAGGCAATTCAAAAGGCCTTTTCAGAATTATTCAAAGAAGTTACAGCGTCACTGAAACGCATATAGCAATTTGATTTTCTACATGACTATAATGTTCAATAAGCATAATAATAACGTCTATTTTCAGTTTGATCTGGGTTGCGAACCATGGAAGAGGACCCTGATCGGCACTGTTCACAACCTGGGCCTCGTGTTCTCCTTCGTCATTTCTGGACTCATTTCAGACAAGTAAGTAAATCATCAAGATAAAAAGAGAATTAATATTTAGGTAGGTGTTTACAGACTTATTCAAGTAAACATGACTTGGAAAGTAACGCCTACTATAAGGTATTAGTTGCGTGTTGTACTCCTGCACAAAGTTTTTAGTGCTAGTATCATCGATATTATAATTTTGGAGTTTTACGAAATTTTATTTTATAATGCTTTACTGTTGACTGGCTAGATGTATTTTGTTGGGAACAGTGGTGGCCCTGAGGTAAAAAACCCTTACAAGTTATAGGTCGTTTGAACTCAGCCAGGCGCTTTACTTGGTGCCTTAATTTCATCACCATGCTCTCTAAACGGTGAAGGAAAACATCGTTAGTAAATTAGCATGTCCTAGAACCAAAAATTCAGACACCATTGTGACATCTATCAACCCGCACAAGGCCCACAAAGTGAACCCCTCGTTCAAACAGTAGAAACATTGGCTGACTATTATTTGCTGTTGAAATTGTAAAGATTACTAATCCTTGAGGTATCCTCAGATACGGTCGTAAAGTGATCATCGTTGGTACACCACTGGTGGTGGGCGTGGCCGGCCTCATCAAGTCCTTCTCCGTCAACTACTGGATGCTACTGGTCTTCGAATTCCTCGAGACAGCCCTCGGATATGGCAACGCATCTTTAGTTTTATGTAAGTATCGTAAATGTTCACGCTCCTCAATTTCATGTTACCCTAATTCTAATTTAATTGGGATCGGTATTTCGAAGGTTTTGTTTTCTTTTATATTTGAGATCGAAATAATTATTTTACATTTTATTGAGTCTTAGATCAATATTTATAGAATCAAGCGCTACTTTGAAAACAACACACAAACATTTTAACTTCTAGTCATTGTAAGATTAAAGCTAATTGTCAAACAAACAAACAGACAGGCAAAATAATATATGGAATTTTGAATCCAGTTACATAGAAAAGCGAAAGCGATTCGATAGTCTATGTCACTGGCTTCAAACAGTTCCATACATTACAAACAAAAACGCCACGCTTGTTTGTTTGACAATAGCTTTAGTGATAACAGGGACTGTAATAGGTCCTCAATTTTCAGAGCTATAAGTAGAAGTAAATAAAAAAATAATACAATTTTCCGGTACGGCGTACATAAAGTAAAGCATATTGTAATTTATTTAACGTTACGTTCACACACTAAACAATACCGGAAAATAACACAAAAAGGGAAATAAGAAACAGTACAAAATACTTAAGTACAAAAGTACTGCTCTTAATGACCAATCGTAAAAATTTTACACCTGATCGATTATATTACGAACTTAATCACCTAGAATGTAAATATTCATTCGCAACATGTGACACTACGCTTTTCCTTTAGTAATTGTAATTTGCAATGAAATGCGTCTTTGTTCTGCTAATTAATTTCTTTTGTAAACTTTCCTTTTGTGCTACCTTGACCCTTTTCACCGCGTCATTGTAATTTACATCGTCGATACCCACTTGACTTTCGTCGTCATGGGAGTTACTGCTTGTACACTTGCGTATGTGTCATATTTCGTCATGTATTGTTATTGAACGACGTAGCTACCATAGAATTGTGACGTTACATAGACCACTATCCTCTATCCTGTAGTTTTACCCAATATCTCCTCAATTTGCCTGTTAATCCCTTGAAAGATTTTTTACATCTTTTAAATTTATTATTTTTTCAACCATTACTTATATAATTAACTGGTACACACGTGTATATTTTATTCATTGAAAACAATGATCTTCCGCTGCACATTCTCCTCATCCATTAGATGCAAATTAATCATCTCACATTACTATTTTATACGATATTGCACATTGTAGGCACGTGTCGTTTGCGTCAGTGTGCATTGTCATGTTGAATGCTTACTTTTGAAGAAAATATCTTTTTGAAAGCAGAAATGCAGATAATTATGCAGTAATGAGAAAATATTACAGATGTAGGTATGTTTATGTTGTTATTATCTTGTTTACCATCAAGAGACACCATTCATTATACTCTCTTTACAATTTTTTCTTACAAATGTCATTGTGAAATGTTTGTAAAAATAAAGATACAGTCATGCATAACGGTCCACCAGCATCGGGAATAGGTTCCGGGCTAAGGATGGTGGGATGATCAGCTTTGATTTTCCTGAGGTAGTAACAATGTTAACCGTGTTTAAGAGCCTTCTGAATCAAGCGGTTGACTTAGGAAAAGCCTCCTTAGATGTTGGTCGAGTGTCTTGGCAATTATTAAGCCATTGGACGATACGACTATCAGCCACCATGACTTGATATTATAATCCTTCAAAACCAAACTGTTAACTAAGTAAATTCTCTGATATTTCAGCTCTAGAATCAGTGACTCAGAAGCAGCGAGTGATGTTCTCGTGCATTGCGGACATCCTCACAAGTATCGGCAGTGCCTCATTTGGGCTGATCGCGTGGAAGGTCCCCTACTGGCGCCACCTGCTGCGAGCCATCTACGCCCCCCTCCTCATCGTCGTGTTCTACATCTTCTTGGTCGACGAGGGGGTCAGGTGGCTGCTGGCACACAACAAGAACCACGAAGCTGCTAGAGTAATCCAGAAAGTAGCGAAGATAAATAAAATTGAACTGTCGATGAAAGCGCAGCAGATGTTGACGAAGATGGCAGGAGACACCAAGTCGCAAGAAGTAAGTCTTTTAATAACCTTGTTGAAACAGAAAAACAGATTCACAAATTTTTGAAGTTTTTGAGATACCTAATCTTGCCTCTCAAAACCAAACCCGATGTAAAGGAAGAATATTACAAAATACCTTAAAATCCGGTAATGCTGAACCCGGTAATGAGTCGTATTACATCAAAATCATTTTACTTACCTTAAAATCCGGTAATGCTGAACCCGGTAATGAGTCGTATTACATCAAAATCATTTTACTAACACCGTAGGCGCGGGCAACACAGAGATAATTATAGTTCTAATAGCCAACTTAATATTGATCTTGATTAAACTAATTATAACGTACATAACATTGAGCTTACACAACCACACATAAACGAAGATAAGTAATAAAAATAAATAATATTATATCGCAAATTGTATGTTTTTTTTTTGACATTGTTAAAGAACTAGTTTAACGATTTTAAAAGTGAGCTGATCATCAAACTGATAATTTCCTGAGAGTAGCCTCAGCCTCAATAATCGTCATTTACTACGAAGGTTTCATCAGGGCATTCAACTGAAACCCTTTATTAATCAACAAAGGGTTTTCATGGGATTTTGCTGCAAGCATTGTACGCCCGACAACAGTAAAAGATTT
>JAQSVV010000264.1:0-20615 GCA_036375495.1 Agrotis segetum | reverse complement strand
ATCGGTTACGTGGTAACGGTTTTATTTGTAAACCATATATTTACCAATAATTGACTATGTTTTGTATTGGATTTTGACTTTTATTACAATGGCCTTTGGAAAGCTTGTAAAGTTTTGTGGCCTAAATCTAATTTCAAAGCTCATGTCCTACTTTTACGAATATTGAATGCTGTCTGTTTGCATATTATATTCAAATATTGTAGTATTCAATGGTTTATTAAGTAACAAATAGTAATGCCGAGATCACATAGGTCATTGAGATTATAAATACATAAATAAAAACTGACATGAGAAAGGAGGAAGGAGGAAAAAAAACGTTTATTATCCAAACGTTTTTTTTTTTTTTTTTTTTTAATATGAAACCAATTTTTCAAATTCGACAGATTTTGACGTTTAAAATATTTGAAGATGTGTTATAACCGTTGCAATATACATATATATTTTGGAGCCCATCCTTGTTCCACATTCAAGCTCAAATGTTTCAAAATATCAAAGAGAATCAATGGACTTGGACAGTATCATTACAATGACAATAAGCCTCGGAAATGGGCTCTGACAACCAAAGCTGTAGTTAATTGAATACTGTGATTTAGAATTTTCAACTTAATCCTCATTGCTTTAAGATTCTATTTAAACCACAAAAGCTGACTGATCGCTCTTTTCTCAAAACTTGTACTTCCCTTCTCCATTCATTGAAGTGATTGATGATAAAGCTGTAATTAGCGAACCTACTGCTTGCATCTTTGACATCGACACCCTTAATCTCGAAACTGGGTCACTGTAAAATGATTCTTATTAACTTTGCAGTAAGGTTCTTACTGACAGGTCAGTTTAGTTGGTACCGGTATAAAACACTGCCGAAATTGACAATTACAAATGCAGCTTTAATGAGCTTTGTTGTTACATGATTAATGAGGCTTCAGTGAAATTTCAGTGGACTTGAAATTATTGGTACGTACAGAGGGGTCAATCTCAAAATATCAGGAATTTCTTTTGAATAAGGAGAACCGAGTTTTTACGTTATTTTACGTCATTAATCAGGAGTTTTATGAGACGTCTGACGGTACTTTACTGATTGAAAGAGATCCTTTCAAAAATGTTAAAAACGATTTTTTTCTTTATTTCTGAAGGAATCACGACTTTACATATAGGTATTATTCTTTGAGTAATTCTATGCAACTAAATTGTTCTTGTAAACGCACCCAGAAATCAGACAAACACCTGGTATAGAACACAGTTTTTTTATTATTTAAGTCAAGAGTGAATAAGTTGCTTCTAGGCAAGAGTGCTTCATCGTCGACCACATCATCGCTTAACCCTCGACCCGTCGCGTGGGGTCTTTCAAAGCCCAGGGTTTAGAAAATTGGAAAATAAAAATACTTAGAATACCTTTTCGGATCTCTTACTTTAGGTACCCTCCTAAAAAGGATTACACTTCACCCTCCCACCATCAAAATTAAGCATGCGCGTGCGCCCTTCGAGGTATGGATGTGTATTTCTACACAAGGCTCTCAGGGACCCCACGCGACGACTGGCGTCAGTAAATTTTTACTAGTGACTTAATAGTTTTTTTTTTGTGATAATTTTTATTTTGATATATTTTGGTTCCAAGATGTTTGTTATATGAGTAAAAATGGATAATAGACAAAGTCATCGTATTTTAAAGATGGTTGGAAGAAGATGTAGAGGTTGTTGGTGGTGAACAGTGAGATGAAGAAAATGTTGATTATCGGGATGAAGTTAGTGAAAAAGGCACGGAGTCAAAACTGGAATACAAAGAAGATTATCATTGTGAATAAATTACTCCATCAGTAACGTCCATAACATCCCATAAAACTCACACCAGAGCTATATGCACTGATTGTGTCCAAAGAAATGGTTAGGGTTACTTATACATGAAAAGTATATATATTTTTGCATGATTTTTAGCTGAAATGTGTTTGTTATCATCTTTAGTTCATTGATCACAAATAATTATATAAAAGGAAGAAGTTGTCCCCTGTTTTTTATTTTCAAGTTAATTTTAAGATGACTCAGTCAAAATATAAGAAAAATATGTTATTTCTAATACTTTGATGTTTTTTTAATAGAATCAAATGTCTGATTTGCGATATATGTTGTTTTTTGTTTCAATTAAGTCCTATCCAAATACGAGACGGCAAAATAATGTCAATAATTAATGTTACAATACTAATTGATTGATATTTATTTTTGGGGTCTCTGAAGACCCCACGCGACGGATCACGTAATAAAAAAGGCGCGACGGGTGGAGGGTTAAGCGAGGTAGTAGTCAATGCGAGCCAATCGCTAAATAAAATAAATTTAAGATAGGTTTGCTCTTAACTTTAGTCTAAGTGGCCAACCCGCACTGGGCCCATGACCAACCCGCACTGGTCCCGCGTGGTGGATTGTGGCCCACTTCCTCTCACAGAGAGGAGGCCTGTGTCCCAACAGTGGGAACATTATAGGCTGATGATGATGATAGTCTAAGTCAGAGGTTACAGAATCAAAGTCGACGATGGAGCGAACTTACCTAGAAGAAGCCAGTACTCTTACTTTGAAGAGTTAAGGGTTGCACGCAACTAAAAAAAATTGCATTATAATGTCCACTTGGTAGATTTACAAACCAATCTACATTTACGTTATCTGCCAAAGAATATCAAAGTAAACGTAATATAAAAACGATTATGGATACAAACGGGTTGCATTAAAAGATCCGACTTTATAGTCGCAATTGATTTTTATGATCGTGTTCATGTGTACATAAATTTTCGCTACTGCACTGTACCTAAACGAATTAACATTGATAAAATCGAAAATAAATATTCATTTGGGCAAATCAAAATGGAGCTCAATTTGATCGAGATTTAATAAACTGGTGGTTGACTATAAAATTGCGTTTAATAAACAGTTTATTTTATATTATGATTTAACCAAGTGTTTTTAACTCGAAATTTACTATTTTCAAACTAACGGTATGGGGTCAAGAGCCTGCCGCTGTCGCACAACGGTCTTAAGACGACACCATGGCCCTGGAACGCTTAAGGAAACCGAAGAAATAGGGTGGATCTCTGTTCAGTCTAACAGTCTCTTTCGTTCCACCAAGGCATGAGGAACCATTTGATGATATTGATACGTAGTTAAAAGCAGTAAATCCAAGTTGACTTGTATGCGATTGCTTCAATAAATGATCAAATACCTCAATAAAAATTATTCCCAATAAAATCTAAATAACTATTCTATTGTTTACAGAAACAAATAGCCTCTCAATAAGTTTATCACGTCAATTTTACAGTTAAGTTCAAATTACGCTGTCTAAGTTTAAACCAATAGCTTAGCCTGAAACATGATTAGCTGGCAAACCGGCAAACAATTGGTTAACCTCTGTTTGACTCCAACGGTGACCTGCGGTAGGGTTGCCACGAATGAAAATAATATACAATAGGTAACTAGTTAACTTTTTTTTCCTAAAACATGTCTTTTTAATTTGTGTTTTTTTTTCTGATGATGTAACAAAGGTTCTGTAATAATTGTGTTAAATGAAATAGAGTGTACATGGAGTTTTATACCCTTTCTTCTCAATATTGACGTATAATGTATTGGGCGGCTACAGTATATTCTTAGTTACTTTTTGTGACTGGGACTGGTAGCACCATATTTTTCTACTATTTTTTTCCTCATTCCTTTGGCAATTAAAACGCCTAAAACTGGCCTCGTTTACTACCTAAATGGTTTAATTTTTAATTTTATTACCTGTAACAGTAGGTACTAGGTACCCACAAAGAACCTCAAAAAAGTTAAAAGTAAGATATTGTCTTTAAAATCTGTTGATCGCAACATCACATCAATGTCAGCAGCTTTTCAAAAGTCAAATGCCCTAAGTCCTAACAGCACACATTAACAACTTTCACTATAATCCCTTAAAAGCGTCCATGACACAACATAATCCTTAAATTAAAAAGAGCCAACATTAGTAAGATTGACAGATCCGTTCAACGATTTATACAAACCGAGGTTGCAAAAAACCTCCGGATGAGTGCTCCAGTTCAGTCACAAGTGATTGTAGTAAGGTGCAACTAAAAATCCGTAAAACCGGTGCGCACGAGACATAGGCCCGAAAGCAGCCGAAAGTTTACGAAGGTAAAAACAAAAATCGAAAGCCAATTAGCTTGTCAAATTTGATCGTAATGATACCTGATGTGCCGACTGAGTGTTCTCATTAATTGACAACTGAGAATTAACGTCCGATTATGTCAAGTATTGCGGAAGACTATTAAAAGAAACCAATGGTTCCTGCTCCCCCATTCCATGTTCCATTGTTCCCTCGCTAATTTAGGACTGAAGGGAACACTTATCGTGCGTATTACGAGTGCGTAGGCGAAGGTTTAGCAACCTGTCCAAACAATTGGCTGTATAAATAGTTTGTGAGGAGTTAGGGACGTTGTCTCAAACAATATCAACATTGTAAAATAACAGGAAAATAAGAGGAAGCAGAGATAATTGTAGGGGGATGAAATCTGGCAGGATTCCAATCTCCGTAATTAAATAAGATTAAGAAAATTGTTAAGTTAGCAAAGGAAATAGAACTTACGCTTTACTTGCAGTAGATTGCATTTGGCCCGCACAACGCCCAGATAGTTTGGGATTCAATGAAAGTTGTATCTAAATGAGCTATTATGAATGTAATACGTAGCTGACAGATTTCATAACAACGCGGCAACCTGTTCGAAGTTAAGTAGGGGATCTTCACGTAATGTAGCATAATCTGACAGATAAAAATAATACAATATAAGAAGACGGTGTAAATGTCAGTCTTATACTGAGGGTATTTCAGTTACTGGAGACGAAAATAACATAAGGACGATATTGCTAAAAATTCAGCTTGGAAATTAAGTTGATAATGATTTAAACAACTTAAACGAATTACAAAAAAACCAGAGGTTCCAGAAAGATACACCACGCATTATTATGTGTATATTAAAACTAGTTGTATAAGTAGCCTGTACTGTCCCACTGCTGGGCAAAGGCCTCCCTCGATTCCTACCCACGGTCTCGATTGTGCGCCATTTCCTTCCAATTCTCAAGAAAGGCATACAGTTCGTCCCGCCATCTCCTTCGTGGTCTGCCTCAACCTCGCTACGCCGTTCGCACCAGTCCTGAGCTTTACGGCCTAAAGCTCGTTCGGCAAGCGGCAGATATGTCCTGCCCAGTCCCATTTAAGTTGGGCAGACTTTTGAGCCACGTTAATGATCACACCATAATACACTTTTATTTAAAATACTCATTTATCTATTACAATGTTCAGATTTTAGAGCAAATTGTTCAAAGTGCAGGTTTTCAAAAAATAAGCAGGTATAAAGTGCAAGATTTCCACAACCAACAATAGCTTTCAAGGATCGCGTCTCAGATCCACAAAGCGCACTCCAGAGCTAAGACGATCAATTGACTGGAGTACCATAGAGACACCTGGAGAATAAACCCCTTTCTTTGATGCAAGGATCTTCAATACTCCACTGGACTTACGGACTGCTTAACACAGAATTTACGTCGACACGACACTTTTGAAATTATGTATGAAATTGTTTTAAGGTTAGTTAGGTCAATCAATTTCGTTCTTAAACTGTTAGTTTTGATAGAAACAGATTGAATGGTCAATGGGTATTGGGAATATTGGCTTTGGATCAAAACGACTGGAAGTCATGATGCCTATGTCCAGGAGTTAGGCAGGGCTACAGTGATGATACCAATCATTTAGTTTAGGCATCAACGCCCTTAAATGAACATTCACAGTACTGGCTATCTTTAAAGTATTCGATTTATGTTTCATTCTCCTGCCTTCAAAATCGTCATTGCAGTATAAAAGAAAAAGCGAAAAAAAAATTCCCTCCTCCTCCCCGTTCCCAAAATTTTATATCCATAAGCTAACGATTTAACTGTGCAACTCATTTAAGTGTAGCCCCACACCTTAGTATCTGATGTGTATAATAAAGGCAGTCATTACGAGCGCAGCAATCCGGCTAAGTAAATGATGATTACGCTCGCCACTTATCATAACACCAGATAACGAGATATGAGGCTTTTTTTCTATATCACTATTATAATAGTAATTACTGGAGCCATGCCGATAGTTTTACATGATGGAAGTGTTAACTGATAGGTGTCGAATATTAAAAGCAATAAGTATGCATGAGATGAATGATAATCATGTTCCTTTTCTTTTTTTTTTTTGAGTCGTCAACACTAATTTAAAACTACTCAACTTTTTATGACGGTTAAAGAGCTTCCGTCGCTACCGATATAATGTCTTGTTTAAGTTATATTGTAGACAAATATGGACTTGCTCTATCTCCATAAAATTTAATTAAATTTTCACTGTCGTGGTAACCCTAAAATTTCGCGGTGCACTATCCTAGCTGTCGCCCCAACGCTGGGCGATGAAAACTACACTTTTTGCCGAGATCAGATACAGAATCCGATAGCACGCCAACTAATAGCTCTATAAACAAGATAATCGGGCGGTTAACGCTGGGAAAGATGTCGTGCCAGCGATTTATGAAATGCTTTAAAAAATATGAAAGTTCAGTGTGCTACGAGATTTTGTGATAGCGGCGAATAGGTGCATTTAAGTGGCCAAGCTTTTACATGTTTACCAAATAATTCGTAGAAATGGAGTAGTTAACGAAGCATTTAATTACTGTTGTTAATCAAATGCTAATAAAACTGTTGAAATGTATGAAGACGGTTTTATTCATGTCGTGTCACCAAAGAAAGAGGAATTTATTTGTAGGACTTACACCGAACATAGTATCGTTTAACTGGAAGAGAAAATTAAAGGACCAAGAAATGAAAGGTCAAATTAAAATAAACGCAGAAAAAAAAACAAAAGACATTTAAAACGGACAACTGACGATGAAAAACGTCAGTCAGACCGTTCACACGTGAATAACCACTTATGAATTGCAAAAAAGCACATTTGATCGTCACGAATTTTTGTCCCTCCTTGTTGCTTAATAATAAAAACCCCTACGCCGATGTAAGAGTTGTGGTAAATTCACGAATTAACCGGAGAAAGCATTCGGGACGGGACATAGCGATACGACATTACTGTGACAAGTGCGACCCGCGACAACGTGGACCAAAAAACCAGCTAATTGCGACTACAATGGAGCACAAAGCGGCCGCTTTTCCCACGGAGCATCCGACCGCGCATGCGTACCGATCATTTCATGCGTGCTCCTCTTTTATTGCCAAAAATTAATGCCCGGTAAACAGTCCTTAATTGCAAGCCAGTCTTGTTAAAATCAGCGTCGGTAAAACCGCCCGTCACACTAAAAGTAACATTTCTGGGAAACGAGAAACCAGAATACACATAAAACTCGCAATAACTGACTAATAATAACGTAACATTACGAATACCCTGTGATTCTTGTGTCGATTTTTGTGCTCAATCGTCGTTTTATGACATTTTAATTTTATTGGTTAATGCAATTTTGCCCATTCTGTTGGATCATGGTGCAATCTTACTTTAACAACTCTATAGCTACGAGGCAGATATTGAAATTTTTGCAGCAAAAAATAATTAAGTTGGCAGTACAAATATTTTCGGAAATACAAAGACAGATGTAGCTTGCAATATTGCAGCCAATATTCTTAAAACTGTCAATAACTCAGAATTTTCTAAGTTACATTTTAAAACAAGTAAGTATGCCATTAAAATAGATAAGCAAAAAAGTTTAAAACACAGTACAGGTGGCTACTAAGAAAGCTAAAAGCTTGATAGTGATAATAAATTAATATGACGTACTTCCAGATACAGCTTTAATTACATTACTTAGTATCAGACTTAATGAAAGGTGGCAAAAAGCAAATGAAAAATGACATCGTCGCTAAATAGTTAACAGATAGTACCGAAGAATTATTCATACACGTGTAAGGCATTTCACTGATAAAACTTATTTACACACTCTCATTTATCAACGATACATCAAAGCAGAAAGAACTAAAAATCTACGAGGCCAATTAGTTTGTACAGATTTTAAACGTATGTCAATTTTCTAATTCATTAACAACAAAAATCACGATCACCAACACTGATACACAAACAAAAACTTCTTCATCTATACGATCAATTTCTAGTCTTCGCCAAGGATGTACATTAGGACCGCTCTTGATCCCATCTATAAAATTCCATGAATTCCCTATAACCACACAAGCCTGTACCGATCCACTTTCACTATAGCCTGAGGTGTTAACCTATTATCATCTGACGGTGGCTAGACGGCAATTCATATGGAAATGAAGTGGCAGACAGGTTCACTCACTGACGGCAAGGCTAAACGCTCAACATTAACTTTAATTAGTTTACAGGAAACTGTGGGTACTTTAATATAGTCAATAGAGATAGAGACGGTAGTTGTAAAGTATGGGTTAAGTAGTTCCGTAAAGTTTGGATGCAAAGCTTTTAAAACCGAAGTCTAGTTACACAACCATATGTAGCGGACGAAATCAGTATAGTATTTATTAATGCTATCAAAGACCGACATGCAATAAACTCAGAACAAAAAGTTGTTTTTATAGAACCAATTGATGATAATGTGTATCCAATATTTTTTACATTCAAACCAATGAGCATAACTGACACATTCTCGACAGTATCACTAACTTTCAACATAGATTGATAATGAAAGAATGCCTGAAATTCATTAACTAAAAAAGGCGAAATCAACATGCAATCACAACAAATAGAACGCGAAAATGTAAAAGCCAAATGATAAGATTTTAACATCGCGTGACGATTGATAAAAACCGCTTTCAAATACGACAAAAAGCTTTGATAAAAACGCGTAAATCTGTTAACGGTACAGGTACGTCACACGCCACGTGCGTTTTCTATAATAAAAATAACGTAGCCTTAACAAGGGGCTAAGGAAACCCCAAAAACAGGTTATGAAAGGCCAGGTTGCCATTTGTGGGCAGCACTCGACTGGATTAGTCGTAAAAGGTTTAAACGGGCCGTGTTCGTCTTTTGCCTACCGAAGCGTACCACGCCACGTGGCTGTATTTGTCTGCAACACTACGTCATCGTACACCCTTTATGGCAAGGATGATGCCATTGCATTAAGGACGCGGAGTTGATTCACCTCTGACGGGATCACAGTTATGAATAAGTTGATATCGAGCTAGCGATGAAAGTAATCAAGTTTTGCTTCACACATGCAAGTTTTTTCTAAATCCCCGTCATTAAAGTCGTCTTGCTTCCATTGAATTGTACCGCAAGAAGTTTAGTCGCTGCAGTTCCACAAAAACATTAACAAGCGGTCAGTTATATGACACTAATAAGCGGTCATACAATCAATAACATAAAAGGATGATTCGTATTCCGGTACAGGACATAACAATAAATCATGGAGATCCGTAGGGGGTTGCCAATTCAGAGTTCACTGTAATCAGCGCCAGCGCCGCGCCGTAATGATCGAAAAGTGAAAGTTTCAAACTTCATTATCTCCCAGTGCAATGCGCTCGGAAGCGACACGTTTAATCGCGATTAAAGGTCATGGCACATTGTACCAGCACCGCAACTGCACAGCTGCAGCACGGCGTCACCTCGAATTTAGGCTACGGCTAGCCGTTAGCGTGCTAGCTGCGCGTCGTCTACGAGGTGTAAGCTCGCAGTCCGCGCGCCGGCCGTCTGCAATGTGCAAGCTTGCTGTCACCATGAACATAATTTTTATAAGGCATTTGTTTCGCTAGCAACTCGGAGTTAGCCCGCCGCACGCACGCCGTCTGTTCGCTTGCAGTGCGCGGGCTCCGAGGCGAATTGTATGGTAGCGGTAAGCGCGCCGATTCCCCGCCGTTGGCTTTTTCATATTGACATTATGAAATATATTATGCGACAAATGATTTAAGGTTCTAATTCGAATGACAGGTTAAGTGCTGGGTTGGAGCCGTACCGTTGCCGTGCCGGTATAGTGTGCCATGACCTTAAGGCTACTTGTGTACTGCTAATCACGCCAATCTCAATTTACTAACCGGCAACTATGTCGAAGAAGAGATTCCGAAGAAAACGAACAGAAAGCGTTTAAAGCGACAACAAATAAATTAAGCGAGAAAATTCTCGGCTTGTTTGTTTTGAGAGGTTGTCAGATGTGACCGAAAACTTGATTACAGAAAAAAGTAATGATTCAGAACCAACCAGTCGTTCGGATGTTTCCTTGAATAGCGGTACAGTATGCAAATTATATTGGAGATGCAACAGGGGATTCTGATACGAAAACCTACGCATACAGAGAATGTGGTATTTAAGATATCTTAATATTATTCCTTAAACCGATTTTATAAGTCCTGGGTCGCATTCTATTGTGCATATCATGCATAATCGATTTCGTTCTTGGTCAAAAACTTGAAAGACGTGCGAAATAAAAATGCAGAAAAAAGACCTAAATAACAGGAGCAAATTGCGCAAAGCAGCCTTAAATCAGCTGTTAATGAAAATGTATCACGGTAATTACAAAGTGAATGTTGTTAGTCTTGTTCATTAAGCAAAAATCTGTATCGGCAATATTGAAATTGTCATTCAGCTCAAGCAAGAGATTGCACGTTGGACGGCGTCAAAGTGGTACTCGACGGCGGTTTAGCGGCGTCAACGGCGATTAGTTTAAACGACGCTTAAACAATAATTACCGATTACGGAGAACCGGTGTGTTATCGGCGGTGTAACTCGGGTAGTGCGGAGACTATTGCGATCAAGATTAATACCGAGACCGCGCAAAAATTTCCAATAACGCAACGTTTCAATTTGTCACTTGTACTCGAACGCCAGAGATAATCTACAACCGCCATTGAAGATGACCGGTTAAATAAATTTGTATTCAAACCGGTGAAGGCTGTTTCTTTACTTGTCGACACATTCCGTTAACACAGTCCGATGTATTAAGTTATTGCAGAATATTCAGCCACAAAGCCCGGCAAGCTTGTTAAATAGATACCAAAAGCCACTGAGCAATTTGAGCACTATTATCTAACGAACAATATAAGGAAGATTCAATTAAACGACCAAATCTCAAGCGACAATAGGAGCTATAGCTAACAATACACAATCCACAGAACAATGGGCAATCCTTGAATCAATATAAGCAGGCTGGGTGTTCTATAGATATTAAGATTGAGCCTAGAGCCGTATGCAAATGTGCCGGGCGTCGATATCGACGGCAATGGCGTCGGTAATTACACGTTCATAGTCTCGTTGCCAGTTTCATTCATAAACATGCGAGATTGCTTTATGAATGGTAGACGGTCCGTGTCCTTAATTTATTGTGTCGCACAATATACTTCCATAAGTTTCCTGTTTTATTATTACCATTTATCGAATGTTGTCCGTGTGCTATGTCATTTTGTAGACGCTAACTCGACCTTGATTAATGAACTTCATTCATATACATATAGCACGAGCACTAATCTTAGTCCAATTATATTGAGCGCGCCGCTGCAACCAATGTAGTCGTCGGCATACATTGTGTAGATATACGAGATGAATTTATTAAATGTATTAACATTCAATTCATTACTGGAACACGCGAAAAAACAAACATAACTCAACACGCTATTACCCGAGCTTATGAACGTAAACCTGTCCAACTGTTAATAATTCTTTTCTTAATGGCCTCTCATGGCTGAATAAATTTTAGCGCTAAATAAACAAGCTTTATCTGTGATCTCCACAATGCAACGGGTCCGAGGGTAACAGGAGCCGACTGAAGCGCCGCCACGACGATACCATCACGCCGATACGCATCAAGGAAGACCAGTTGTCAATACATTTCACCTGCGATCTGAACTAACTTGATGGCCTGTCTCAGTCCAGAACGAGTTCCCATGAATTGTGTTGCGTGCGAGACATTTTTATACTTCTGTACGACAACGTGTACCTGCGACCGATGGCTTCCATGTTAATGTAGCTGCTATCGCTCCGAGCTTTATGTGGATGATCTCGTTTCGTTTGTTAAGATGCCCGATAGAATTTCTAATTCGGAACGAACGTCGATTCAATGCAATCGAAGATTTAGATCGCGAAGAATGCACCCCGTGTTAAATGCTAATTTCTGTCTCGGCCTTATGCAAATGAACGGCAGTGCCACTAAATAGCATTAAGGCAGCTACGGGCAAATATTCCGCTAACCTTATTTACTGGACAATTCATACGTCCAAGCAAACAAACACAGGTGGTCCCAATAAAAGGTTCGGAGGACGCCAAGCGCCTGTGTGAGGATGCCGCCCTCCCTAAAAGGATAATAATACGTCGTTGCGAAGCTCCCGAGCCGGAGAATCCCCAAGACTCCCGGAGAAATGTAAATTGACCCGCTACCTGACAAATAGCTTAATTAACGGCTAACAAGCGAGACGAGAATTATTGAGATGATCAGAATGGTTCACCCCTGCACTTTTCGGTCACAACTTCTTTGCAGTCTTTATTATAGAAGATTAACAGCCGTTAACCTTTTTACTGGCATTAATCTCATTCAAAAGAGAAAATGATCTTGGAAATGGTTCGCCATTGTTATGCGCTTAATTCACTTACGTAGGAAAATCCGAAAGCCTTAAATTCCTTTGAATACAATGAACAAAAGAATCAGCAAGGAGCTTATGAGACATCCTAACTAGCCCACATGCAGCAATTTAACGAAGGCATTAAATCTCAAGGTTAAAGCTGGAGTTACGTTAAGAGATATAGTTTTTTTTCGCAATGTTATGCGTCGGTAGGCGTCACGTGGGCGCGCACGTGACGACGATGTGATTTTGTGGCTTGCCACCGCACGACCGCTCGCGTGGGCGGCCGCCGCAACACTGGCACCGATGGGCGCGTTCGATACCTTCAGCCGGACGATTTGCCTCATAGTACTTTGACGGACTATCAAACACCAAACACACAACTTTAAAAGCTCACTTCATAAAGTTTCCCGTTCGATAAACTCGGCAACAGTTCTGGAGCTGGAGCTGTCAGTCACCCTTCAATTTATCGATCGAGGTTGCCTGGCAAAAACGACATCGTTTTTGAAATCGTTCGTAGCGCGACAAGATCCAGTTTTCTTAAATATTTTGAATTCCAACGAAATAAACTTTGCGGGTAAAAAGCTTTAGTATTGTTCAATTTCATGAAAACGGCGGCAAAACGTACGGTTTCCCACCGAAATCGGGATGTTTGGAGATTTTTTTAATTGATCGGGTAAAAAAGCATGTGGTCGTGCTCTCGAACCGCAATCAAATAAAAACATACTCGTTAATGTTTTATGTATGAAATTCCCGAGGCCGATACATTATGGATGGAGTCCTGCTGGCTTGGCGCGTTCGGAAATTTTGACAGAACGACAGATATCGTCGATCTCTATGGTAGCCACAGATCACATTCAATGTTTTTACCCGACTCGGGACGACCGATAACATCTGACGTCGGATACTCACCCAGTACTCACTTAACTATGTAAATAATGATTTACAAAACATGAATTTCATATGAACTGAACTTAGAAATTTAAAGATAAACATCGGTTTTATAAAACTCAAGTCGTCGATACGAAAGTCAATTGAAATGATATTCCCAACCGCTTCGACACATATCATAAGAAAACTAACTATGCCAATTAAAAAATAATCTGAAACAGGAGATCGCAGCCGTGCGAATGGAGTTTCCATGTCATCGTTAAAAAAACGGCTCAATTTCAACAAATTACCGTCCAACAAATTGCGTAAATAATTATCTTTGCACAACGCTATAAGACGTTAACAAATAGGGGTACATTTAGTAAACAATCACAATTTATTACGGTGACCATCGCGACATGTTTAGATGGGACACCTGAGGAACTATTTCGGTCGAACCAGTTGCGCTGGCGCATCGTTACCGCGCAGGTGTCCGTGTGTAGGGTGGCCATACACACTCGCATTAGACGCAAATTAACAATTATTGTATGTATGGAAATATGTGCTAGAGTCCTTTATTTTAATTGGAAAATGCTTAACTTTGGTCTTATACAATGTTTTCATTAAATTATCAATTAATAATTATGATAAACCTGCAGCTTCTACGTATCGTTATGACACGATTGGCATGGTGGCCGCGTAATTGGCTGCTGCGCTGCCTGTGACGAGTCCTATTCCCGCACTGAAGAAATTATACTTCTATGAACAATGCTAAACATGGGACACCTAGATGAATAAATATGACATTTTATGACATTCTGGAACAGATCAATAAATACTTCTTAGTGACTAGCTGTCTACTGCACACAACCTACATTTTACGTTTCTAGGTCTATAAACATAGGCCAGTCAACCTGAGTTAGGTAAGGGCACAAAGGCCCTATCTATTGCGAATGCTTTACATTCAGACTGATGTAAATATTTTAACAGAAATGCATGTAGATTGGTTTCGGAGATTGGAAGAAACGAGCTACCTAAATATTTATTATACTTTCACCCTTTTCTTGTCTTCTTAAATATGCAAAAAAATTACCAGTCTTTTTTCTTTAATATCACTTTCAAAATTTAAAGCGTTAGAATTCTCTCAAATTATTTTGACACTTCGACAGCCAACGCATCGTTCTAGATAAAAATAAACAACGAAGTTAAAATCATAGTGATGGTTTAAAAAAGTATGCAAAACACGGTTATCTGTTATCCCATGGGACCTACATCTCTTGGTAGAACCGGATCGACCATCACACTAATTCTTTACCCACTGGTTTTTGGTACAAGATATGAACTAAAGTCTTTAAGAGTACTGCGAAATTACAAAGCAGTACTTATTGGCAATTTTCCGGAAAAAGCTTAGTACTTAATCATCTAAACTTTCATTAAAACGCAAACTTACTGAACAATTACCACGACAAAATAACTTTTTACATTGTTACGTTCAAAGTTAAACTTAGAACTCGAAACTAATCGAAAATTTTCGTATTCCATTCATTTCGAAGGAAAGCGTTGAAACAATCGTTTTGATGGCGAAACGGAAACTGTGTTGTTTTTTTTTTATTGTCGCTACGAATTTGTAAAGGGAAACGTTACAGGAAACACGTTTTCAGAAGTTCAACATGTGTTTACAAAACGATTTTTATACTTAATAATCATATCATCAATATAATGTATCTCAGTACCTACATTTCTAACCTTCCCATTAGTACAGCCATAAATTACTTTAATAAAAAATGACAATTTACTCAAACTCAGTCCACTGATCACTACGCACTATTACAGTGTTTCAGAACGACTGCTTCTACCCAAAATCATAATTCCACCAAATCATCAGGACTTGATAGAAACCCGCGAGTAAATCCAAACGCAAAGTAAACGAATTCTGACAGAAAGAGAGAGAGTGATTAAATTTTTCATAGACGACAAATGAAAGGTTTATTACACCGTTTTGCTTTTCATGTTTTTTTTTTAATTATTTTAATATACTCGCTATCGCTTATAACTTGGTCGTAGTCCGTTTGTTTGTCCACAGGGCGCTCATTACACGCGATAATGACTGGATCTATCTGCAAGTGTAATACGATATCGCGGCCATTGTGCCACGCTTAAAAATACAATCGACAGGAAACAATACTTTATCTTTAGTACTTTAGTCACGACCTGATCATATCTTATGGACTAATCAACTGGCATCGCTGGAATGATTAACTATTATTTGTTTTGTGCTTTTTAAATTGTATAGCGAAAAAGTTCTGGATTGATAATGAAATATGTAACGATCCAATTTGTGGGGTTTAAACTTTTAATGTCGGGTGATGATCTGAGAGGACAAGATTCGTCGCCAGAAATTGCACAAACCAGAGAAGCAGAGGTTTGAAATAAAGGAGAGGCTTTTGCCCAGCAAAGGCTACAAAAAAGAACCTTAGAGAAGTCAGATTAAAATTCAAAATTGCTGTGTATTCTGTAATAGCATTTTTATTTGAAAATAATGTCTCAAGCAAGACAGATTATAAAAGATAACTTATTCAACCAAGAAAAAAATTCTATTAATTCGTTTCTCGCTATTCCCTTCACACCTGTACAAAATTAAAACACCTTAACTTTTCAATTAGCTTTTAACAAATTGCTACAAGTACTCTTCACTGTTATTAAATATTCATTTGGTTGAAAACTGTTAAAAGGAACACTTATTTACCACTTTGTGGAGTATCTTGTACGTTGGGCTTGGCGCCTTGAGATATATGAAATGCATTCAGTTAAAAAGAGTAATTTGAAACAGTTTTTCAAAATTCCTTTGCTTTAAAATGGCAGAATTTTTCGAGATGCGACTTAGTCATTCATTATGTAACATTTATTGATGGTAAATATTTTAAGAATGTATATTACTAATTTAATACGTTAGGTACCTTTATACTGTACTCCTTTTACGACAATCAGGCTGTAGGGGGGATGATGAAATGTATAATTTGTAAAACCTTGGAATTAAAATTAATTACGTTCGAGTTACAACCACCGGCGACCACTAGTATGAGAAAATAATATTGATTGGGCTTTAAAGGAGATACCTATACTTTTGAAAAACATAATCATTATGAGGTAAATACACGTCAGTTATCCTTTTCTTATAAGGTTTTTGTGTCGAGCTTTACTTTAATGCATATTTTCAAATATTTAGTCATTCTAAGAATGTTAGAAGGAAGTTTTTATTAGTTTACTTCTTTGGTAAATTCAGAAATCGCCGTGACATTATTACATGACCATTTACGTACGTAACACGTAGCAATGCCAAAAATTTGGTTAAAATGAATTTGTTTTATTTTATAATTTCTTCAGTTAATATGGAAGGCAGTAGACCATTATAAAAAATCTACAAATACGTATATAATATATGTTTTATAATACTACGCAATTGAAAAGTCAATGTTTTTTTCAAGTTTTATTATTATTAAGAAAAGCATTGGTTCCGTATATCGAAAAAAAAACAATGACGAAACTAGAAACAGATCATGGCGAAAATTGGAAGTAATGAAGTGCCGAGGGGAACACAACTAACCTATCACGATCAAATACAATCGTATACTTTCACAACTTGAATTTAGATATCTTCAAAATTGCTTTGATAAAACTATAACACCAAGTAGAGCGAAATCTAGCAGCAATATTTAATTATCCCGTCTTTCCAAGGATCTGCTTAGGCATACAATGATTAACCTGTAATGTTCCCACTTCTGGGACACTCACGCAGGCCTATTCTATTTGAGAGAGAATAGGCTGTACCTAATCATCCACGTGGGCCCAGGGCGGGTTGATACATATCGCTTATTTTCGATTTTTTGTATCTGGGACTTGTCTGTTTCCTCGCACCCTTCACCGTTTTGAGAGCGGTGGTGAAGAAATTAATTACAAAAAGTAATGCGATCTACAACTCGTTAATCACTGCTATTTACTTAGGCTTGTTGCCTAATTTGTAGGCGTTTATCACGAACCTAGTAGGTTTTTTTTTAATTTCAACTGTCTTAAAAAACTCTAGACAATTCTGAATCCTAACAATGCGATTATTCTATGTGAATTGAATACAATCGCTTGTTTTAACATCTTGACCGACATTAATGACAAAACTTACCACATATTCGTGCACATAACTTGGTTTTCTCGAAAACTCGCATCGTGATCGTTTCAGTCGTGAGTCTCGAAAAACCCTTTGATGTGTGGCCGACTGCTAACGAACTATGCCGAACGGTAAGCTCCAACTATTAGTCGGTTCAACATGCCGACAGATGTCGTCCTACACTAATCATTGTTACTGATTTACAATGACAACTTGTAATACGGTTAGTGTAACAAGGTTTGAATTTCATAGTAAAATAGTGAACTTTACATTTCATTAAATAAAAAAATTAATAGTTGTGCTAAGTTGAACGAATAATTTCGAGTTACCGAATAAGAACGAAGGTTCTTCTTTCAATTCCATGAACTGGTGGCAGAACATAGCAAGTCATCGCAATGGTCCCCAAGTACTAGGCGCGCATAACAACAAGGCGTTTACGCTAGGTGTTGTTGGGAGGCGGGCCGACGCGCCAGACATTCCCTTTCCACCGCCCAATCGCTATTGATCCACCCCGTCCCCCGCTCGACGCCCGTTGCCTAGCTAACGGGGTGTAATGCGTTAGTTAACTGGGGGCCTTTATAATATGGACGCTTTTGATAACCTCTCTCGTAGTCGTGGACGCCTGGTAAGTGAGTTGGTTACGCGGTCGCGCTTGGTGCTAACGAACCGTAATGTGGCAAGGGGCGCCCCTGTCGATTATGTACTAAGCAAAAAAAGCCTCTTTGTTTGGCGTTTACTTTTGAGTTTTCATCGTCTTTATAAAAAGAGAAAAAACAATTCAAATAATATTTAATTTGACTGGTTTTGAACATTCCAACTCTATTAGAATTTAATGCACGTTAATAATAAAATTTATCCCTATACCACGTACTGTGATAAAAGCGCCACCTGTTTAATTTAATGTCAATTAATAGTGATACATTTTATCACAAGATGGCACACGGTGTCGAACGGCCGGCCGGGAATTTAAGCGATCTCTTCGTTCTTAATGCGCTCCTAGTATTTTTGAATCCATATTTGGCGCTTTCATTTCGTCCGTTCGGGCAGTGTGGAATGATAGCGGGGAGTCCAACGGGGAGTCAAACGACAGTTGAATAATTCAACTGTTCAATTTAACAATCAGGATTTACGTTCTTGATCATTGCGCACTGAATTTTGATTATGACATCTCAGAGATTACACAAATTAATTTCATTGTTTACTTTGATTGCTATCAATCACTAATTTTAAAGGTGTATTAAATAAAATAAAGTTAGGAAGTAGATGAAATATAAAAAATATGAAGACATTGCCGAACTATCGCTAAGCTAAATTCTATTCCTGGGTTGGAGGACAAATTTTACCACGCTAAAAACAGGTAAATTCTATCAGAAACTGAGTCACTTTAAATCCAAGATAATAAAATTCCACTAATCTCCAAACCTAATCGACCTTTGAATTCTAATTCAAAGCTTTCCACCCCACAACAAACCATTTATTACAGAAACAAATCTGCGCTGGTATGAAGGCTTCTGTTTTTATTCGGCTCACAATTACCCCATCTAATTTGGGAGCGTTTAAGAACCACCAAAACACAAAAGCCCGCCACACAGGTCGCACCGGCATTAGCATTACAAAACGGTTGCGGGCCGTGAGATATGGGTCGCAGATGCGCGCCCGCGCCGCGCCGCCGTAATTAGTGTAGGCGCAATATATAATTGTTTCATTTCAGTAACGCCTGTCCCTCTCACCACTGTGCGAATTGTTCGCGAAAATATTAATGGTCTCAAGAACACTGTCAAGAATCTACGCCAAAATGCCAAACATTCAATCGGACAGAAATATTGGCAAAATAATTTCGGCCATACCAAAAGCTGTCGCCACACAATTAACAGATATCTACGTCCATGTACTAACATTAAACAATACTTCACAAAATCTCAAGATCTAAACGTCGTCAAGTCGTGTGGGAAAATAATCTCAAGCGCAATCTACATCCGAGCTAGGTCCTAATTAATTTAGTAATCGTTCGTGACGACTTATTCCGGCCCTAGACCCAACCACGAACCTAACGAAATCACGACTCCGCCAGACAACGATAATCGTTATTTTAAATTTATTAAAATGTCCTCTTTAAGGACTATATCGGAACGCCTATATCGGACTGTATAATTTATTCTTGCATTGGAGGAACGCGCTAAACAATGAGGGCTATTATCATTTCTAGAAGAGCACGTTTTGATTTATAAATGCACTGCAATATCATCCTTGCTCAAAAGCTGTGCTTTTTATTTTGCAAGTAATCGTTTAATGAATTGTGATGATATCGGACGTTATACTTTTGGCAAGCACCTCTTATTTTGAGATACGGTTTCCATAAAAAGCGAGAGGAAATTACGTGAGCTCGGCTAAACTAAACAGAAATGAGTCAATGTTTGTTTAATGGATTACGTTTAAACACAGTGATGCTTTTAACAATAACAGCGAGTTGCAAGTCGGCGGGCGCGGTTAGATTCTAAACAACATATTGTCGGCAATTTTCATGACAAAGTCGGCACAATACAACGGCATGCCGACAACAAAATGCCGTCGTGTCGGCCTGACGGCCCCTGGGGCGTCGCAATTAAAGTCCCGGTTGCACGAGGTGATAGGTGCACCGAATTGATGAGCAGGCCTTTACATTGATTAGTTAAAGATATGTGCATATTAGTGTTTTATGGGATCCTCATTCCCTTTTATTGACTTCTGGAACAAAACCTACCCAAGACAGGCATCATGACGGGAATATTTTCCAGAAAAAGTAGGTGAACTGAATTTTGTTCAATTTTGAAGCATGTGACAAAAGATTTCAGGATTTCTGGATTGTGGCTATAAAAACGAATCAAGAACAGAAGTTGAAAGCAGTTCTGGTAACTTTGTAAATTGTTCAACTAACGCATAACTCTCCAAGTGTTTGGCAGGACATCAAATTACCAAGCCCAACAGCTAATTAGGTCCTAAAACTCATCTGCTTAAATTCTTAAATGCTGTCATTCAGTAAAGCACGTTTAATTGCAAAGGCAAG